>QLNU02015003.1:163952308-163962683 GCA_006491805.2 Dysdera silvatica
GATCAATTAAGTCAAAAGCCTTAGATAGATCCAGCTGAATACCTACACAAAAATCACCCTTATCCAAAGCCAAGCGAACCCTTGAAAGAGCAGCTAAGAGATCAATTTCAGTTGACATGTTCTTCATAAAACCATGCTGGTTTTCCGAAATAATTTGCCAATGCTGGAAATACAAAATTAATTTATTTGCAATAAATTTCACAAAGACAAGAGCCAAAGTAGGGAGTACAGCAATAGGGCGGTAATTAGACATTACTTGCTTATTGCCAGATTCAAAAATCGTTGAGATTCGTGCTAACTTAAGGACAGATGGAAAACAACCTTGTAGCAAGGGACAATTAAATAACTCCGTCAAAGGGGCAGAAATTTCATTTGATATAGTCTTAAGAAACCTTGTCTCAAGCCCACCAGGGATGGAAGCCTTATTAGTTTTCTGAGACTGCAATAACACTCAGATATCAGAAGGAGTAAAAGTGATAGGTGGCTTTTCTACGAGGGGCGTCCAGGGAACGCTTGAAGTGGTGTTATTACTATTTTATTATGATTGAAAAAAAAAGATCAGTTCTCAAATTTGTGCAAATAAACCTTGACTACATAAGGCAAATATAACAGACATCTCTCATCTCTATATCCGCCTACTGTCATAAGAACGATGCCTTCTACCCGGAGGACTCACGTTCAAACCCCCGTTCAGACTAAATTTTTTTTTTTTTTATGTACCCATCCAAACAGATCCTCGGGAGATAAGGCAGCGCCCCCTGCAACTAAAAGCCAACCAAGTCAGCATAGAGGACGTCATGGGAGTGGACCAACCTACATAGTTTCTCGAAGAGAAGTCGATTTGCTTGTACAGTAGACTAAGATATTGCATGTGGAAATTATGATTGAAGCACATGTATTTCAACGTTGAATTCCCACGTGCTTTTGCGTTGTGGAAATTATGATGGAAGCGCACTTGTATTTCAACGTTGAATTCCCACGTGCTTTTGCGTTGTGAAGAAAATGAATTCACCACGTGAAAAGAAAACGTTTCGTAGCACCAGTGAGTTCAAAGGTATGTTCCCTTATATTGTATTCTTAACTACTTTGATTGGCGCATTTAAATGTCGTGAAAAAGAATATTGAATTAAAAAATTTATTAATATTACAGTCGATCTATTAATGCATGCAGTAGGTATTGCTATAGTTTTACAGCTTTACACAAATAAATATTAATATTTTTCGCGAATACAGTTAACGAATAAAATAAACTACTCTATATACTAAATGTCTTGTTCAAAAGTGAATTTAAAATTTTTCATGTTGCGCTATAAAATATAATCGTTTTTGGGCATCATAACCTAATTATTATTAGGGCATTAAATCTTAGCTAACCAACTATTTACTTTTCTATAATAATTGTATATAATATTGTATATAATAATTGTTGAATATATGAGTTGTAGCTCTGTAACCTCCCCCACATTGAGCCTATAACCACCTCATGAACTTTCTGCCGACGTCTATACATATCACTGAAATTATTTTATTAATTATGTTGAAACTTCGAAATAGGATTGCAACTATGGCTACTAAACATTCTGAATGCAAGTTTTACATATATACGAGTTCTTTACACAGAGCCCATGCGTTTCGAGGGAATTGAATATGTTATATTTTTATATTTTAAAATAGCAGGGTTTTTATGTTCTTTAAACAGGCTAGGCATTTTAGAAATTATTATTTGACTATTGTTTAAATTTGTATTTTACAATATCTCAATTTTAACATAACCTGAAAACAGTCCCTTTTTTTTTCTATTCGTTTGCCCAGGTTCGTGTGCTAGACTTCGCTGAGGCTGGATTTTGAAAGAAACTGGTGTGCCTTCGACAGTCATAAAGGTTCTGTTGTTAGTGTGTCATATATCTAAGTCTAAAATAAGGAGCATATTCTACTATTCTCCAAAGCTGTACACCGTATATGTCATCGACATGAAATACCTGAATTTTGCCAGATTCTAAGCTACAACATCCAGTTATGCAACATTTGACGAGAGTGAGAGCTTGACATCTATAGAAGAGTACACCTTTTATGCAGAATTTAAAGCTATTGATGAACTTCGGGAAAAGTTACAATTATCAAGTTTATGTTCAAAATGAACAGTGATATTTAAAGACTATAAATTGTTAACATTAAACCTAAACTTGTGACCAGTTCCACGATAACAAATTCTACTATAATAGATTCAGTTTTGAATCTTGGTACTATTTTGCTGACACTGAAAAAAAACGAACTGGATTTTCTATCGCCGAAAAGCAAATAAATTTAATAAATAATGCAGCATCGTGGATAGCTTTAGCAACTTGGATAGTGATACAAGTTCTAGATCTGTTACCAATTGTGTAAATACCATTGATGTGTTATATTGTTAGACAGCCTAATTATAAAAATGCCTGAAAAAAACCACGCCCTCTTTCTTAATAAAATAGGTGGTAAAATTAGAAAAAAAACCCAGTGTGTATATCTGATGTTTAGACATTTAGCAGTTTACTCTTTTCGATTTCTCCACATGTATATAAGTTTTTAAGCAGTTTTTGAATACCCAATATCTCCTTATCCTAGTACTATTAAAAAATTGTGTTCTTCATTTCAAATGAACCCCATAGGTGAATGTGAACATAAAAATCCTTTAATAAGGGAAGTTTTCTCCTTGCACAATTCGACAGATTGAACAAAATCATAAAAAAAAATCAGTTATCTGAAGATTGAGATTCCACTGTACTTTTAAATATGTATAGTCTGAGGCAACAGGTGGTTATAAACTGGCCCGGATTACAACATAGGCAAAAAAAAAGCAAATATTTAAGGACTTTTTTTCTTTGGAGGGCCCCGCCGTGAAAACCGGACATCACTTCATATACAGCTGGAGAAAAGTCCCTTTTAGTGTCATGGCAAGCAAAAAACTATTTATGAAAATTCTTAAGTCAGTTGAACTTAAGATGTCTACTTAATACACAGGAAAATGTGCCTGGTGATATTAAATATGAGGAACTAATTGATAATTTTCCTGAAAACAAAATCAGAAAATGTATCTTTAATACAAATTTTATGATCTATATATTATACAGTCAAATTTCAGGATTATGTTTGATCGTTAATTTTTGGAAGTACATATGCATATTTTGTTTCGAGTTTAATTTAATAAAGGTTTGATGTAACAAAAGTTTATGTTTTTATTTCCTTAAAAGGACTAATTACACAGAATTTATGCTAAAAAGGGCCCCGGCAAAAATATTGTGTAGAGCCCCACAAATTCTCAATTCGGTCCTCGTTATAAAATTGGGATATGACAAATTATTGGTTGAAAAAAAAAAGACTTATCTGCTTTCCATATGAGTAGTTATATGGGCCCGATCCCCACAAATAATCTGAAATAAATTGAGATTTTACATATACTGTAATGTATAAATGTACATAAAATGTGCTTCACCCCATAGCCTGCTTGGGATCTGACAGTCTTTTTATTATTACTATATTAACTACTATTATCTATTTACTGTTATTCAGTATTACTTACTATTACTATCATTATTGTTATTACCAGTACTATTACTTATTATTACTAATAAAAATATTAAAATAAAATAGATATTTCATACTTTGCCTAAAAACGTCGAGATATTCTATAAAATGTCTATAAATAAATAGTAACCACATAATAGTAATTACTATTTATAGTAGTAATTAATAGTCGCCCAAAGCCGTTCTCTGCTGAGAATACCGGCACTCAGTAGAGGGTCACTTCGAAGTACCCGCGGTAGAGATACTCCGTTAGAGGGTGACACAACATATCCCGCCTTGGTGCAGAAATTTCAGCTGTGATGACCAAACTTTGGATTCTTCGTTAAACTGTAGGTCCAGTTTGCCAACCCGTTTGGCCAACATTCTGCGCTTAAGGCCATTTCCTCTGTATTTCTTTCACCGTACTACGTGTATGTGTGAAAACAGAGAGACCTCCATCCTGAAGGGAATTGAAAATGGTTGATGATGATGAATTAATAATAGTAGTAATAAGTAATAGTAATAATAATAGTAGTAATAGTAATAATAATAGTAGTAATAGTAATAATAATAGTAGTAATAGTAATAATAATAGTAGTAATAGTAATAATAATAGTAGTAATAGTAATAATAATAGTAGTAATAATAATAGTAGTAATAAGTTATAGTAATGATAAGTAATAGTAATAATAGTCGTAATAAATTATAATAATAGTAGTAATAAGTTATAGTAATGATAAGTAATAGTAATAATAGTCGTAATAAATTATAATAATAATAATAAGCGCTGTCAGATCCAAGAGACGATCGCTCCATCTCCCCATCCTTTGAGCTGGGATTGCATCATAGAAGATGAAATAAAAAGTACCGGAAACTTGGCTAAAAAGAGGAATGGGAAACATAGACAACCATTGCAAGATTTCTGGACCCGCCCTTAATAATAAGTAGTAGTAATAAATAGGCATTATTAATATGTAATTATTAATAAAAGTGATAATAATAAGAAATAGTAATAATAAGTAATGTTTCCCATTAATGAGTGTCGGAAGTCACGTGCCTTGCCATGTAACATTAAAAACGTCATTAATA
Source organism: Dysdera silvatica (assembly GCA_006491805.2). Taxonomy (NCBI): domain Eukaryota; kingdom Metazoa; phylum Arthropoda; class Arachnida; order Araneae; family Dysderidae; genus Dysdera; species Dysdera silvatica. The sequence continues at coordinate 163,956,938 of QLNU02015003.1, forward strand.
GTAGAATGTTAAAATTAAATAGAAATTTCATACTTTGCATAAAAACCCCTAGGCGTTCTATGAAATGCCTGACTTTCAAATGTTGCCGGTAATATACATATATAGTAAATTTATGCCAAATGAAAAAAAAAAATTAGAAGGGAAGTAAAAGAAATGGCATAATGTCTGCGTTGCACACTGGACTCATACGAGTCCCGTGCGTAATGTAAACATGCCATTTTTTCCCTTCTCAAATAATTGAATTATTATTTTTTTATTATTTCATACTAAATGTCAATGGTATCTACTAAGATTTCTATTGAAAAAGACATTGCATAAAATATTTATCTACAGTACTGAGATCAGAAGTTATGCAAATGTCCCGTGCGAATGAGACAAATGTACTGGAGAATGAGACATTAAGAGAACTAATTGAAAGATCAAATGAACATGATTTTCCATTGCGTATGGCATTTATTAACTATGAGAGGGGCCTCCAAACTACGGCCTGCAGGCCAACACCGGCACTCGAGCACCACCAATCCAGCCCGCTGCCGCGGGCCGGACATGCCAGGTAAGCAAAAATTAACATTGGCCAACATAGGAAACACACACATGACACGTGAACAACATAGTGCGGCCCACGAACAAACAAGAAAAAGCAAAATTGGCCCTTGGACAGACAAAGATTGAAGACACCTGGACCACGAGAAGGTCTTTACTCTATTAAAGTATCTATCAGCCGTCATCAACTTTTTAAAATCTAATTCCGAATAAAATCGACCCGGACCACGGGTGTTTATTTCCAACCACAAGCCACTTCCGATGTGATCTTCCACAAAATCAGAATGTTGAAATCAACGACTAATCGTTTATTTCAAACGATGTCAATTCATGATATTTCCGTCTTTTTAATACCCAAGCCAGCGGTCGGTAAAATAACTGCATCAGCCAGTTACTTAACATCCTTGCTATCTATCAAAGATCTACCTCCAAACTTAGACAGTGAAATCTGTTTATAACGATGTCCTCGGCCCCATGCCCGGACAAATATTGAGTGTAATGAAATTAGTAATGTAATAATATATGTAATAAATTTAGCTGTAATATATAATGTAAATTATAAACAAGTCTAAAATTTAAGCCGCAAAAACGTTACCTGCTTTTTTTATGGGAATGCTAAACTTTTCAAAATAAAGGAGAAAAGTCAATCTATCTTGGTTTCTTTGAAAATTATCAATCAAGCATTATTTGTGACTCAATATTATCAGTTCCCGGTAAAATTAAAGACTATCTCTTCACATCCCGTCCAAAGCCGGGAAAGTCGAAACACGCTTCAATGATAAAAGCTAGATTCTATTTAAAGCACATGTCGAAAACTACGTTTTCAATAAGTCTAGGGAGAGAAACTTATAGATTCATAGAAAAGCATCTGGATAGCATTTCTCCAAGACTTTTGTTTATTTAATAAACAAAACTTCTGTTTATGTAATAAATGTTTGTGTAATATATAAATAACAAACAACACATAAAATATTCTTCATCGTCTTTATTTTTTTCCTATTTAAGCCTGACGGGAGGGGGGGGCATCGCCCCCTCCACCCCTAGCTGGATCCGCCCTTAGTTCAAACTGATCCTCTAAGTAAAATAAATTTTCTTAAAGCTTTCTCGGAGCCTTGAGAATCGTTTGAAGACAGATTTCACAGTGTTTGAAAAAAAACCTCACAAATTTTCAATACACCTTAAATTAGCGTTGTCCAACTTTTTTGTACAGCAGGCCACTTAAAAAATTTTCGCTGATCAAGCGGGCCAGATGTTTCGTTAAAAAATAGATAGAAGAGACCCTGCTGTTTTTCTTTATTTCTGGAAAAAAATAAAAAAAATTGTTTTAGAATTTCTTTTTATTCCAACCAGTTGTCGGTGGGCAGGATTAACCCTGTTGGCAGGCCGGATTGTGGCCCGCGGGCCATATGTTGGACAACCCTGCCTTAAATTACAAAAACGTGGTTATTTTTATACTTTTATGTCCCGGATGTTGCATTTGCCAAAGCGATTTTATTATTTACTTTCAAAAGCAACAACACAAAGTAAATTTACTACAATTCTCGTAAATATATAAATTACAAATAATTCAAAACTTTATTTACCAATAAATCGTGGAAGCTTTTTCAAAATGGAAAAACCTAAAAATCGGAACTATGAAGTTTCAATCATGAAACCAAAAGTTTGATTCATACTCACAATTCAACTACTTCAGTAATGCATGTATAGAACCTAGATTGCATGAGTGCATATGTGCAATTGCATATTTTAGCTCTTTTCAGCTTTAGTGGATATAAATGCATAAAAACGATAAATTTTTAGAATAAACGCATATTTCAAGGGTTTCAATAATTTTAAGAATTTTTTATTCTTTTATCGGAAAATTTTCACACAATAATAATGTTAAACTTTCCTCTCACTCCAGCATGAGCAAAAAGGAAAATGGACTTGCAAATGTACATATTTAATTATGTTCTGGGGCCCCAAAAAATGTAATTATGGTCTGAGGCGCCAAAAAAATGTAATCACATTCGTAGCTCAATTAGTCACTATCCTTAGCGGAAAGTCTGAAGGATTTAGTTCAATTGCGCTTGGCAGGTAATTAACCTATGATAAAATTAAACACAACAAACACTTATGTACGGTAAAATTTCGTGCCATGATCTACTAATAACAAACGTTTCTGAGAGTCTTTTACGGATAGACTAACCATTATAAACCACCCACAAAGCTTCATAAATTAAATCCAATAGCTTCAGTAAATTGGGAAAGAGGGGCTGTTCGGCTAAACATTCCGTTGATCAACAGAAGACAAAGCTTAATCGTCCAAAATATTGATGGAAAACTTTTGATATAATAAACATTATGCTTCATGTGAAATATTACTCATTTAGTTAGCAATAAAATAAATCTTTTAAAACACAGGACATTTATTTTTTTAAATAAGTAGAAAAAAACATTTAAGTGCATATTTTGTTATTTTCAAAGCATATTTTTTCATTTTAAGTCCATATTGTACCATTTAGAGTGCATAAAAAGTAATATTTAGAGAATTTTAGTGCATATATGTATCTTTAAGGAATTTTTGTGCATGCATGTTTAAGCAATTTTTGTGTATATGCATATTTAGGTAATTTTTGTGCATATACGTATTTATATTTTTCTGGTTTTTTAGTGAATATAATCCGGGCTCAATAATGGACAATGGCTATGGATAAAACAGCTATGGATAAAATGGCTATGGATAAAACCAAATTTTCTGTGGCAGACGGCCGATGCGACGACTTAAATCGTTTAGACCACTAGCTGCGTTCTTCATTTTGTATTTTTAAAGAGTTCAGGATTACAATGATTCCTTAGAAGAAAAGACACGTCCATTTTCATTTAACTTGTTAACTGGGTATGACAACATTTTTCGTCATGCCCGGAAGACTACCAAAATGCGAATGACGACATTTTTCGTCATTGAAATTAACCATTTTATGTAGTTCTTATATATTTAATCCTAGCGTGATGGTGTGATGACATTACTTATCACTGTGAAAAAAAGTCCCCAGTGTGAAACGAGTTTCACAAAATTTTATTCCCCGGTTAACAGGTTAAATAAGCGCTGCTGCGGACGGAGAAATCGTGCCATGCTTCGATAGGGGTAGAAAATGTTGAGAAATAAAAATTTAACCGGTCGAAAAATTTAGTCTTCATCGCATCTTCGTAAATTTTTTGTTACGGCAATCTTTTACCAAAAATTTACAATCGTAGACTATAGGATACTTAGCCTATTGGTAAATCCTCTACTGCTCATAAACTTATGGATATATGATATGACCCTTGCAACGAAAGTGTTACAACTCAAAAAATCCCAATCTTCAGAAAACGCAAAAAACTGTTTCTGGTTGAATTGAGGGATGTTGTGTTCATCTAATGACATGTGCCAACTAGCAGAAACCCAAATAACTTATGACCTAACATTTTGCATGGCAAAATGCAGCACTGTTTTCTACATCTAGTTGTAACATTAAGTCATTTTCACCGAATTTTGAGTTGTAACACTTTCGTCGCAAGGGTGCGATATGTAAAATTTATTAACATTGGTGAAAAGAGCTCAGAGAGTGGTTAAATTCTATGCTTGTTTCAGTCGCTTCGGCTAAACAGAGCTTATTTTTTAAAAAATTTCCCTGGTTTACTAAAATGTATGAATAATCAATATTTGATTAAATAGTAACACGAAGTGAAAATGGCTTCATCGGCAAACTCTCGAAATCCAGATAAAGGCAAGGCTTTTGAATTTGGGTACATGAAAAAACGGAGAAAATGCGAATATTTGATGTGTTAAACAAGACAATGCGAGGATCATTAAAAAAAGTTACTTGATTTTCGTTAAGTAAATGTTTGACTGCATGTCCATACAGGGCCCGACTTAGAAATTCTGGGGCCCAAGGCAGACACACATGAAGGGGCCCCAACCCCTCCTGTACCCACGACAGATTTCTGATTACTATGTTTATTATCATTATACAGATAAGTGAATGAATTTTGTTTATAAAACCGAGATAGATATAAAGCATTATCTAGGTTCGTTTTCTGATCTTACAGTAAAGGAGCCAGTAAAGGATTATTTTAAAATCCTGAAAGGTCTTTGGACTTCCCATAAAACAAATATTAAATTTTTTACGAATGTACTGGACTAAATTTAGGAAGACCCCTCCAAATCGGGGGCACGGGGCAGCTGCCCCGTGTGCCTCTGCGTAAACCAGGCACTGTATTCATAACTTTTTATAACTTACTAACTTATCATAAGATTACCACCCGCAGTTCCGCTATGTTGAATGATACATAAGCAAAGAATATAAATATATCCTTCTATGTTTTTTGACATAAGTATATTTTTAATACGTATTTATTATTTCTAAGGAATGAGAAAAAAGAATTTAAAATAAAAAATGTAGATGAGAAAGAAATGAAAGACTTTCATTTATGCTCAAGGAGTTGTGCCACAATTTCTTGCTTCGTCGCCTAATTGGACTTGTTGACGAAGAAGGAAAGCAAAAACAGTTTTTATATCTATCTTTAAAATACATAGGCATAATAAAAAAAACAATGCTTGCTATTAAAATACGGGATGGGGTACAAAAATAATTGGTATTTAATAATTTTTATATAATTCGAAATTATTAACTATAATAAATCCCCTACCAAAACTCGCAAAATATCGCCTCCGTGGCCTAGTGCGTCGACCAATTTTTTGGCAATTGTATTATATAGCTCTGAGAAGGGTAATAACAACATATAATAATTCATTTAGTTTTAAAAAACGTGGAACAAGGTTTGTATACAAATTTGAAAAATTATATGTAAATTTTATGTTTTGATGTAAAAAAATTCTCATATTTTAGCTTCACTTACGATCGACAGATGGTGCATGGGTGTATGTGCATTAAGAGAAGTTTCATAACATTTATACGAGAATTATTTAAAAAATACTTTTACAACCAGAAGCGAATTAAGCCCATTGGAGCCCCCTGGCGGTGAAAATTTCGAGGCTCATGGGAGGACATAAATGTCTGGAAAAATGTACAGAAATTACAGACAACCTAAAGGAGAATAGGAAGATGCATGCTTGGAATAACTAGAAGAGATAGAAAAAGAAACAATTGGGTGAGAAAGAGAGCAAACTGGAGTAGAGGACATTATTGTTAAAAAAAAAAAAAAGACTGAAATGGCGATG
>QLNU02015003.1:163962783-163988336 GCA_006491805.2 Dysdera silvatica
GAAAGTTACAGACAACGCAAAGGAGCATGGAGAGGTGCATGCTTGGAATAACTAGGAGAGATCGAAAAAGAAACACTTGGGTGAGAGAGCAAACTAGAGTAGAGGACATCATTGTTAAAGTAAAAGGGCTGAAATGGCGATGGGCTGGGCATATTGCAAGAAGAACTGATCAACGATGGACAACAGAAATTCTGAACTGGATTCCAAGAGACCACCGAAGACCTAGAAAACGTCCTCAAACTAGATGGGTGGATGAAATAAGAAAAGAGGTTGGGGTGACGTGGAAACGAATGGCCCAGGATAGACTTGTGTGGAAAGCATTTGGAGAGACCTTCATCCAGCAGTGGATAGATAATGGTTGAATATGATGATATATATATATATTATGGGTTAAATATTAGGGCACATGCCTAGAAGCCACATCAAAATTATTCTTCTCCTCAGTTTTTCATAAGACAAATAATGTTAATGAGAACAGGGTTTCTGCCATTATAATTTTATTTAATTCTCATTTTTCTTATTTAATTTTAAGTGGCAAAACTATAGTTCTGAAAGAAGCATTTAATCGTTTTGCACTCATTGTTGAGCTAATATGATTTTTAATTAGCTCTAATTTAATAAAAGAACGTTCTGTACTTATATACGTAAAATACGTGAATAATATTAAATATTGCATCTTTCGCTTTTTGTGTTGTGGCAGTTTTTAACTAAGGATCCTATCTTGGAGATTGGGGATCTCCGGCGGCCGCCAACCGTTTAATCCGCCACTGTCTACAACGCAAGGTTTCATTCCTGAGAACATAACTGATTTGATCGAGAAAAAAAATAAAAATAATTTTACGGCACATGGCTGTAGTTACTTTTTCTGTATGTATGAGATAATTATTTAAAAATTAGACTTGATAATTCTGTAGATTTTAACTTTAAAAAAGTCATCGGGGTGGGAAGAGGGCAGGTTTTTTTTGGGGTGGTTTAAAATCCATTAAACTGTCTGAGTAAATACTGTCAGCTACGTTGGATTCGTCTAATGAAGATGGAAAGATCGTGTGCTCGCAAATTTTTATGATGGCGCCATCTAGTGGCAACTTATGATTTTTTCTCTCCAAAATTTCCTTCATTAAGAAGCTTAGATCTCGCCCCAGAGCTTTCTTATTTGGGATACTTTAATTCTAACTTACATTTTATTGCACGTGTGTATTAGATTTTTTATTAACTTCTAAACTAACACGACATAAAAAGCTTTTCACTGAAAGAAAAAATTAATATATGGTAATTATTAAAAGCTCACTTCTATGTTGTAACACCTAAATATTTTATTTAAAATGTAATTATATATTGTATGCGCTAATAAGGTCATTTACGATATTTAATATTGTGCAGCGGAATATGAAAATGCATTTTGAGTCATAGTGGCGAAATTTAGCTGGAACCCTGGATGACGTATTTGGGTTCAATACAGTGAAACTTCTCTTAACGGACACTTCTGAATAGCGGACGACTCTTAATAACGGACATTTTTCAATTCTCCGGCAAATTTACATTGAATCATATGGACCTTTTGCTTCTAAATAGCGGACATTCTAAATAACGGACGCCGACACTAAAAAATTAAAGTTAACGGACAATGTTAAAAAAATGTATTTTTGTACTCTAAATTGTAAACAGACATTGTAGATCGTTAAAACACGAAGAATGAGCTACCGCTGCGGGGGAGGGTGGGACAGAACATTTCGAAGCACCCTTTTCATTTTTCCAATTTCTAAAAGGAGGCGGGTGGGTTCCGTTTTAAAAGAAATGCTTTTGCATGGTCGAACAACTGCAAGAAATTTGTGATTCACAGATAACCATTTTCCTGAGCAATAGGCACTTTCAATAATGCTGTCTTTCAATAGATAAGAGCACTCCCCTCCCCCTCTCATTTAAAACATCAAGATTAACGAAGCAAAAATGTAGTTTAACAGTCTAGTCTAAGTGACGCCGATGTCCATATGCAGCTTTCTGCAGAAGTCCTTTAGAATTTGAATATGCCGGTTGCAGTAGGGTTCGCTGTCTTCATTTGAGAAAAAATGTCGCAAAAACGTAAACGCTTATCCTTAAGAGAGAAAGTCGATGTTATAAATTTAAAAGAAGCTGAAAAATTAAGTGCGCGTGATTTAGCGGAAATGTTGGGCATTGGGAAAACTCAAGTATGTGGAATTTTAAAACGGAATGATGAACTTTTAAAATGTTGGGCCGAAAATGAAAAAAGAGCTTTCCCTAAAACAGAAGGATTAGCTGTGGATACCTTAACATTTGAATGGTTTAGCCGTGCTAGGTTGAAGAGCATTCCTTTGTCTGGAACTTTAATTCTAGAGAAAGCACTAGAAACTGCTCAAAGAAAGGGACTTTCTGATTTCAAGGCTTCGGGTGGCTGGCTGGATAAATTTCGAACCCGACACAATATTTCTTATAAAAATGTATGCGGTGAAAACTCGTCTGTTGACAACGAAATTGTTTTTGATTGGAAAATGAAAGTTAAGGATCTTTTCAAAGGTTATGATGATAAGAACATTTTCAACTGTGATGAATCTGGCCTCTTCTTTCGAGCTCTTACGGGACAAAAGTATGAGTCTCAAAAGCGAAAACTGCAGTGGAGGAAAGATTTCTAAAGAAAGGCTAACTGTTGTGTGTGAATATGATAGGCGAATTTGAAAGACCTGTGATCACAGGTAAAGCTATGAAACCACGATGTTTTAAAGGGTTAATGTTAATGCATTGGACATACATTATCGGCAGCGGCCACATAGAGATTTCATTGTGCAGCAGGAGGGGGAAAGCAAAGCGTATATATACGTCTCGGCCAGTATCAAGAGCTTACGCCTTGGACGTATATATACGCTTCAGCCAATTTTCGAGCATTCTGCTAGACGCGTATATATACGCTTCGGCCGTTCTTCGAGCGCTTTGGAAAAACGTATATTTACGCTTCGGCCAGTCAAAGGGTTAAGCAAAGAGATTGCTGTAAAAGGTGAGTGTTATTTATGAACGTAATATGTACTGCTAGTATATATATTGACTATAGTTAATTAAACCAAGCTTCATAAATATTAAATATAAACTGAACATTTTTACTATTTTTGTTTTTTTTCCCCAATAACGAACACTTCTTAAAAACGGACACATTCCGTTCCCCATCAGTGTCTGCTATTGAGAAATTTGACTGTATCACAAATGCAGTTCATCGATAATGCAAAACCCTGTTTCAATTACGCAAGTAATTTCTTTTCGGTGTTATGATAACTGACAAATTCGACAGATGGCGCCACTTGACATGCTTTTTTTATTAAATTAATATTTTTTTTCAGTAACAGAAGAAAAAAATATAGAGACTATTATAAATAAAAGAATAAAAAATACAAAGTAAAATGAATATACAGTAAAACCTCTCAACGAACACCTCTATTTAACGACCATCCCCTTAACGACCGCCACTTCTGGAAGCGGATTTCATCTACCATAGACACAATGCTAAATTTACCACCATTCAGAAACCACCTCTCTGAGCGACCACGTTTGCACGGAACAGACGGTAGTCGTCTTAGGGTGGTTTTGATAGGCAGGAAGGCAGACAGAATACGTGGTATACTCTAATTCAAGAGAATAACTAGCAAATGAGCATTTACAGTATGGTCGATGGAGTATTGGGTTACGGGTAACAGAATACTTCGCTTATAAAACTAAATCCATTAGAACAAAAAATTAACAATGTTAACTTTTCCAGCTTTAACGGGTGATCTTCGCGTGCTGTCTTCGGATAATCGAATGAAGACAACAATCTTAGCGTGACATTCAATGCTCAAACAATGAAAAAAATATGCAGAGGAAAATTTGTTGTAGAAACGTTCTCTTTCTCCTTTATTAGTTGAAGCATATATAAAATACACTCTTTTGAAGAAACAAAAAGAAGCACCCCTAAAAAATAACCAAATTCTTTCGAAATTTTGCACGCACATTCCTTTAAACCAAGTTTGCGAATAATTGAATTTTCAAAGCCAATGACTGTTAACTTCGACCACAAGGCGCATTTCTATTGCGCAACTGGCGTCGTATAAAAGAGGTAAAAATTGAGGACGGTTTACTTTTTCTCGTTGCCGGCTTTGTAATTTCCTGGAGATGCAACTAGTAATGCCGTAACAACGTCGTCGAAGACCTTATAGTCAATTGGACGGTTTCGAACGTGGTCGCATAGTCGGGATGCTTGAAGCTGGCTGGTCCTACTGAGCAAGCATGTTATACATAGGCCGGCACATGCATTGTACGGACATTGCTGCCCAAAGCTGTTGGCAGCTGTGAGGAATGAATGCTCTGGAAGGCCAAGATGCTTCATGGACGATAGGACTCGCGCCTCCAAATGATCAAGGACTTGCGCCCTTTGAAAATCCAAGATATGAGCCTTTGAGAGGACCCTGTTCGCCCCAGAATATGTATAACTTTTACCAAGCTTAAATTACTAAAATTTAAGCAATCAAATGTTCAGATTGGCTAAGAAAACGTCCGGGAATGCGTGCTACGCAATTTAATCATTAGCATTATTTATCGAATACAAATTACAATTATTAAAAAGTATTTAAGGATATTCCCACTTGACCACTATCTGTTAGCATAAAACTATGATTAATTTATTGAATTCTTTCGGTTTCGCAAAATGCCATCATTTGGGAAGATGTTTCTTACTTAAACATACTTTACAAAAAATATATTTGACTACCGCATATGTTTAGTACAAATAGAAATATGTTCATTGAATGTGGTAATCGTAATTATCTTAAATTCATTCAGGAGATAGCGCCATCTGTTGATTGATTATTGAAATATATTTGAACCTGGATCAGCGAGAAATTCCCTTTCTCTCTAACTATTAACCACTTCCTGCTAATGTAACATTATATTGGAATTTATGCAGAGAAAAATTACGTAATCGAAGCAAAAACAGTTTCAGCATAAAAAATACTTTCTATAGGAATTATACTTTTTTAACCGAGCAGGTTCTTGGGTCGCAGCGACCTTAGAGTAAGGCGACCGCCAACCGCCCCAAAATAACTTATTAGTCGTATTAATAAATTTCTTAATCGTTACAAAATTATTTAAAGATTCAAGTATTTATCGTATCAAAAAAAATAAAAACTTTAGAAGTAATAAATTCAAATATTTTAAATCTTCTTCGCTGAAATTGCGACAGAGGATTGTTACAAAATGTGATGTCACTGTAATTAGAAACGCAGCTTAATTTGTGACTTGCAAATGAGGTGAAGAGGGTTTGACATTAAATATGAAAAGGAAGAAGGGATTGTATATAGGTTAAACGTTTGTGTATTTGAAGAGAAAGCAGGGGCGGACTGGGTCCTCTCAAAGGGCGCATACCTTGGATATTCAGGGAGCGCAAGTCCTTACCAATTCGGAGGCCAGAGTCTTATCGCCTATGAGGGCGCACCAGCCCGTAGGAACCGGTACGCCGGTTGCCTAGTCCGCTCCTAGAAGAAAGGATGATTTCTTGGAAATTCCATACTGTCACTAAAATGAGACTTAAGACTTACTGCTCTTGGAGAGGCCATGGTGTTTGACATTCGGTGAAACACTTATACTGAAGTATGGATGGTACTATGTGAACTTCATTAACCCTTTGCACTCGAGGCTTTTTCTCTCGGGCGAACCAGCAACTCGAGACGTTTCTCGATGTTCTTGGTGAATTTCTTACCTCTAACTTAAAACGATTACACTGACAAATTAATGTATAAAACTTTTATATTTTAACATTTTATCTATCTTTACAGGTCTAAGAAGATGATTTCTTAAATATTAAATGGTGAGAGTCACCTCTCGAGTGCAAAAGGTTAACATTGGAGAAAAGGGTTCAGAATGTTACGAAATTATATGCGTGTGTCAATTGTTTCTACTAAATAGGCCCGATATATTTATAATTTTCTGTGGTTTATTAATATTCGTAAATAATTAATATTTGATAAAGTAGTATCTTGGGGTAAAAATGGCTTCATTGGCAAACTCGAGAGATTCAATAGAAGTATGAAATTTGGATAAGTGAAAAAAAAAAGTTAAGATTTGATGACTTGATTAAGAAAATGAAGAGGGTTATTAGAAAATTTGTAGACATTCAATTAGAATTAATGCTAGTTAATGTGGATTGAATGCCTACATATTTTATAATGATCCTCGCAGTTTCTTAAGTCATCAAATCTTAATTTGTTTTTCTTTCCATGCATTGTATCTTTAGAAATTTTTATTAAAGAATGTGCTGCCATCTATAAATGGACAAAAAAATAAAATGCAGTTATATTTTCAAATTAAAAAGAACTACCTCTCGTTTATCAAATTAATATGAAATATTCTCAGTATTTGTGATAGAAAATTTAATTATGTAAGAAAAAGATTTGCGTGTTATTCTCCTTTAAAAGTCCAGTGTATGGTACCACCTCAGATAACGGGCATTAGTTTTTGATTTAATAATTTGTTTTTAAGTACCACAGAAAAAGATATTTCGTTCATATGGTTTATTAGCACACATACATGGATATCTAAGACCCTGAGCATTGGCTTCTTTTGTCATCCCGGTTTGGCGCAGTATAGCCCAGATGCTCTTGCGCCATAAAAAAGCCAAACAAACAAACAAACAATTCCCGGTCCTATACGAGTCCAATCGCTTCCGGGGCAGGCCTGGTAGAGTGTCCAAGTATTCTCCTTCCTCAAACTTATTAAATTTCCTGCAGCAATAGCCACAAAACAAAACAAAAACCGATACACAGGTTCAGGAAGTATAAAATGATTCCAGTCGAATATACGACGATAATTTATATTGACGTTATATCCGAAGTGTGTGGATATTTTTGAATAAATTGAAAAATATTTATTAATTATCAAGGCATCGCAACCAAATTTGTCTCTGCTCGGTTGAGGGCAAAGGTTGAAGTTAAAAATCAATTTTAAACTTGCGTTTACGGGTATAATAAACAAAACATACTTGCTATCGAAACCGAAAGCGGTACGAAAATCGTTTAAAGTAATAAAAATTAAAAATTCGCCGAATCTTGGCAATTTCGTAGTAAAGTTTGTATGTAAATTGGTAAATTACAATGGGATTTTTTTTAAACAAAAACGAAAATTGACCAATTTTAGTTTCATTTAAGTTCAACAGATGGCGCTTGAACCAAATGCTTAATTGCATTTCACACAATTTTAAATGTCAAGATCATCTTTCCTAAGGGCGCGAGTATCTCATTTTTGGGACAGTGTGAAGATTCTTTCAAGAAATTGTTAATTTTTATGCCCGTTTTTAAATTTTTTGTTAACGCGACATGTAGTCAGTTTAATGGGATCAGTTTCACTCAGAATTTCTGAAAGCAAGTAATTACTTTCACTTTTGGGGGTGGTGAATTTATTGGAAACCAGATGTCTATCTTACGTTTATAATTTCTTCTTTCTTTCCCCGTTTACAAGCCATAATTAATATTGAAGATATGGTTAGATGTGTTCCAATAATTTCATGATGCAACAACATCTAGTGACAAATCATGAACAGTAAACCAGGGTGTCTGTTATTTTTCATCCATATTTCTTTAAAACCCTGAAACTGGGTGAAATTTCTATTTAAAAAAAATATATATATATATATATATATATGGCCTGCAAAAGGGTTGCTGGTATCTAACTGGAAGGAGACCCACACGCTGAACGTATGTGACGATGTGTGGAACCGGCCAGGCCAGTAACCTAGTGTCCTACCCCGCCTTCAAGTGGTGCAGGCTGAGCTTTCTATTTATGTGGCAAATTAATATTTGCTACACGGATAGAAAGGCGGAAGGGGAGGGCTAATTCACCAACCCGTCTAGCCAGCGTGGTGAAATTATGGCTAATTCCTCCATTATGTTGACACACCAGAAACCATGGCCCCTAGTCTCCAGGTGCTGGAGTGCTCCTGATCAAGGCAGCGGTCAGTGTGGCATGAAAGCAGGGGGTGCTAAGAATCACTGGAATGGCCCAGGCTGCCGTTTGTTATTGACCTTGGCTACGTTTAATGGACGATCCCTTGCTTCTGAAGCAAAACTTCAGGAATTGGAAGAAGAACTTGACAAGATCAAATGGGACATTGTAGGACTCAGTGAAGTTAGAAGAAAAGGTGAAGAGTTGGTGGAACTTAAAAGTGGACATTTGTTTTATTATAGAGGAACGGAAACTGGAAGAACAAGTGGTGTTGGCTTCTTAATCAACAAAAGAATTAAAGACTACCTTCTTGAAGTCGAAAGCACGTCAGATCGAGCAGCGAGGCTCGTTGTTCAACTAACCCAGCGATACCAACTTCAAATAGTACAGGTATATGCACCAACATCAAGCCATACCGACGAAGAGGTTGAAGAATTTTATGAAGAAATCAAAGAGTTACACACCAAAGGGAAACAACATATCAAGCTCATCATGGGGGATTTCAATGCAAGAATTGGACAACAGGAACAAGGAGAGACATCGGTTGGTAAATACGGATATGGGGAAAGGAATGAACGTGGCGATCAACTCATCGAATTTGCAGAAGCTGAAAATCTTAGCATCATGAATTCATTTTTTAAGAAGAAACCGCAAAGAAAATGGACATGGAAACACCCAAATGGGGGAACTAGTGAAATTGACTATATCCTGGCAAACAAGAAATCAATTATTGAAGATTGCAGTGTACTGAACAGATTTAATACTGGAAGTGATCATCGAATGGTGAGATGTAAAGTGCACTTAAATACTAAATTAGAACGACAGAAGCTCATTAGGAAACAAGTAAGTAAGAGGGTGGATTTAAAGAAATTAAAAGAAAATACCGAGGCATTCAAGTTGGAATTAAAAAATCGCTTTTCTGCACTGGAAGGACTTATTGATGAAAGTGATATCTCAGAAGCAAATGAAAACATTGTTAAGACAATAGTTGAAACTGCTGGGGAAATTGGTGGTGTAACCTGTAAAAAGCACAATAGCAAATTATCTGAGAAGACGAAACAGCTCATGAAAAGGCGAAGAGATATGAAGGTGGACAATCAAAATACCAGTTCCAGGATTGAGTACATAGAACTTTGTAAAACTCTGCGCAAAAGCATGAAAGAAGACATAAGAAAATTCAACTGTGAGCTAGTAAGGAAAGCCATTGAAAATAACAAGAGCCTTAGGGTTGTTAAAGGAAGTTTATCTGTTGGGAAGAAACACATCATTGCATTAAAAGGAGAGGATGGCACCGTAACAAGAAATAGGGAAGAAATACTTAGAAGAGTTGAAGAATTCTACAAAAATCTATACGAAAGTAACAGTGGATTAAACGAAGACATTGAAATAGTCGAAGGAACAGCTCCTAAAATCTTAAAAGAAGAAGTTTCATTTGCAATAAAAAGTATGAAGAAAGGAAGAGCCCCTGGTGATGATGGTATTACATTAGATATCCTAAAAGAAGCTGGAGAATATGTAGAAGACATACTTGCAAAATTCTTTACCAAATGTCTTAACAGCGGTAACATACCAAACCAATGGGATTCTGCAACAGTAATTCTTTTGCATAAAAAAGGTGATAAAGAGGATTTGAAAAATTACCGACCAATTAGCTTGTTACCTGCTATTTATAAAATCTTCACAAAAGTGCTAACACATCGCCTGCAGAAAAAATTAGATGCAGCTCAACCAAGAGAACAAGCTGGATTTCGAAGTGGATTCAGTACAGTGGACCATATTCAAGTATTAAGAGAATTAATTGAAAGAACACATGAATATGAACTTCCATTGTGTGTGGCATTTATTGACTATGAGAAGGCCTTTGACTCTATTAAAACATCAGCAGTCATCAACTCTTTAAGATCAACAGACATTGAGGATGTGTACATTGACATGGTGAAACGTGTGTATAAAAATGCAAGTGCAAAATTTCGGTTACATAAAGATACCAAAACTATCAAAATTGGTAAAGGTGTGAGGCAGGGAGATACCATTTCTCCAAAACTTTTTACTTCAGCTTTACAGATGATTTTTCAGCAGATAAATTGGAATAACAAGGGAATAAAAATAAATGGTGAATATTTAAATCATTTGCGGTTTGCTGATGACATTGTTATTTTTTCAACGAACCCATTAGAACTCCAAGACATGGTACAGGAGCTCTCAACTAGAAGTAAAGAAGTTGGACTCAAGATGAACCTACAAAAAACTAAGATCATGTTCAATAATTTCGTAGAGGAAACAAAAATACAAGTTGACAACATTGAGCTAGAAATTGCTGATTCATATATTTACCTTGGCCAGCTGATTTCAATGGATGGCAACATTATGAAAGAACTCAACAGACGTATTAAACTTGGCTGGAGTGCATTTGGAAGAAACAGTTTTATCCTGAAGGGGAAATTGCCTTTGTGTCTAAAAAGAAAGGTCTTCAACCAGTGTGTATTGCCAGTCCTCTCTTATGGATCAGAGACATGGAGTCTAACAGTTGGAGCAATACGAAAGTTACAGACAACGCAAAGGAGCATGGAGAGGTGCATGCTTGGAATAACTAGGAGAGATCGAAAAAGAAACACTTGGGTGAGAGAGCAAACTAGAGTAGAGGACATCATTGTTAAAGTAAAAGGGCTGAAATGGCGATGGGCTGGGCATATTGCAAGAAGAACTGATCAACGATGGACAACAGAAATTCTGAACTGGATTCCAAGAGACCACCGAAGACCTAGAAAACGTCCTCAAACTAGATGGGTGGATGAAATAAGAAAACAGGTTGGGGTGACGTGGAAGCGAATTGCTCAGGATAGACTTGTGTGGAAAGCATTTGGAGAGACCTTCATCCAGCAGTGGATAGATAATGGTTGAATATGATGATGATGATATATATATATATACACACACACGAGTGTATAAGTACAGTTTCTGAATGATGGTCACCCGCGGGACTCTGCAAAGATCTCCGTCTTTTGGAGGTGGCTGCTATTTATAAGTTGAGTATAAGAAAATCAAAATAACTAAATCAACAATAAAAAACTAGTCATTTCAAATGCATTTATCCTCATCTATCTTAACTGATATTTAAAAAAAAATCAGTGATTCCTAATTATTTTGCATTTTTATGGTAAATATTCTTTTCCAAGGAAATAATATTTGTTAGTCACACTTTTCCATTTCCTCATCACTTTCTTTCCCTTCCATCATATTTTCTAACAATTCCTGAATGGTACTACACATAGTAGAAACTTCTAAATCTTCGTTCAGTCCACCAAGCTCGCTTACTTTCATATTTTTCATTCCTACTATTGCGTGGAACTTTTGGTTATTTAATTTTTCTTTCAGATTTATTGTAACCAATTATATCTTGAGTTTAATAACCTTAAACAAGCTTAAGAATAAGTTTAAATTACAATGAGTTTAAAATTATTGATTAGGTTGGTTGGTTATATTTTTTATGTATACAAGACAATCATGGTTATTCTACACAAAAGAAGAATTATTAATTAAAAATCCCTTTTGAAGGGATAGGCCAATTACCTGAAATAGAGGTTGTTATTGTTATTTTATGATAATATAAAGCGAAATGTAAACAATTAAAACCCGTTCGAATCAACGAAATACAAGCAGGCAAAAATAATTCAATATGATTATTTAATGGTGAAACTTTTAATGCAATGAAAAAATTTCTTATTATATAAGATAAACATAGTTTCAATCATCCAAGGATACTTTTGTTAAATAAATAAAATTATAAACAAAATTTCTAAAGCAAATATTTCACAGTTACACAATATTACCTTCCAATTTTATTAAATTTCCCACTGGACCTTAGTATATAGAAGCGAACACCTATACTTAGGGGATATTTTTATAAGAACTAGGACATTTCTAAATTTATCAATTCCTCCTTTACAAAGTTATCAACTTGACTTAATATCTTTTGGTCTGAGTTTAAGCTGGGATTTTTATTTCTTCCTAGGAATTTTTAATACTATAAAGACACAATGAATCATTATGCCGAAGGCACTGTGTATTAATTTAAATTAAAGAAAATTGAAGGAAAGGAAATTATTTTACTTGCATATTAAGGCGTCCTTGTCTTGACCAATTTTTGGGAAAGGTCGTTACACCACCTTTAGTAAGGGACTTTCAGACGCACACTGTTCACTTGCTGGAAGTCTTTTCTCCTGCGAAAAAAGACGCTGTAGAGGGTTACCAGCCAAGGTGATTGCACCATCCAGTGAAATCATTTCTCTCTCTCCCTGCCCTTTAGCAAGGGAGTAACTTTTGGGATGTGCGATGAACGGATAAAGGGATTTTTGATACTGACAACCTAAACTTTTCCTGGACCGTAACTGTGATGTTCAAGTGCCATGATAAATTCTAGTATACAGGTAAAAAATGGTGATAAATTCTAGTATACAGGTAAAAATGGTGATAAATTCTAGTATACAGGTAAAAAATCGTGATAAATTCTAGTATACAGGTAAAAAATGGTGATAAATTCTAGTAAATAAGGTGATAAATTCTAGTAATAACTGTATTACGCTGATCTAGCACTTTCTCACCAGCAGTTCTCGGTCTGATTGGTTAGAGCGACGCCTGACTAGACTTACGTTTCTTCAACTCACTTTTAGTGTACGTTTGGGAGTTCTGAATCATTCTGTAGATTTACCAGATGTAAACTTCAGCCGTATCCTTACTAGCATGTGTGTGTGTGTGGTTTATTAAATGGGCCAATTTCAGGGGAACATAAAAAGGCGAGGTGATTCTGAGATGGAATTTAATAAATTTATAAGTAGAAAAGTATCGTTAATTATAGGAAGAAGGGAGTATAGGAATTTTTAAGCGATAAAATATTGACATAAATTCTGTTACAAGTCATGTTTCCTTTACAAACGTATTCAATTGGTTATTAGAAAAAAGGTCACTTCAGCGATGATGTAGTCTCTTTAGCTGGACGTTCTTTTCGTTTAAGGCTTCACCAAATATCAATGATAGATAAGCTTTCTTGCACTTTAGAACAGGTTTATGAGGAGTTGAATACTGGTTGTTAAAGGAAATCTTCAATCTTTGATATAAGGGCAGCTGTTTAAGGCCATGGATCCAGTTTTTTATTACAATCTTCTTAAATTTTTAATACACTTTAATCTGAAATTTAAAACAAATTCGGCAAAAGCGAGAAAAATAATAACAAAACTAATACATTTCTATGCAGATTAATATTTATAATCATGAGTGTGTGTCTGTTTTTTGATTGGGCCGCCTGTGTGCTATTTTATTTTTTATTAAAATTAATATCTAAATTTCAACCTCACACTATTAATGTGAGAATGTTGTCCATTCCTTCTCCCATCACCATTTCTATGTTTTTGGGTTTATCAGGTGAGAAAAAATTTTAAAATTCAAAAATATTTTAATTGCAGGATTTTTGATTGAAAGTTTTTTGATCGACAGTTGAACAGACACTCGAACAGCACTTTCTCAGGTTCTTCATATCCGGTCTTCCAATGCTTCGCTTTGCTATCAAGTTCACGCCTCTGGAGAATTATCACAGATAATCGTCCCTATTTTTTAAAATGTCATTTATCTATGACCATGGGCGTCCTTTGGAGGTCAGGGGTTCAGTTGCCCCTCCCCCCCAATTGAAATACATGCAATATTTTTAATGCATTAAAGTCTATTTACTTCGGGTTGACATCGGCAAAAAAGTGTCCCCCCTCTTGTAATTGGCCTTAACGACGCTCTTGTTTATGACTTCCCACAACCGTAAAGTGTTGCTAATTTTTGCACTTACACTTTTTTTTTTTACCATCCTGAATTTTCTTATTTAGACGAATTTTCGTGAAAAACAGTGATTACAAACTAGCATTCAAATGACGAAGTTAGGCTGATATAGGGCTGCCACATTTGAAAAGTAAAAAAAGAAAAGACGGTCATAGTAGTACAGTCCCCGCATGTAAAACAATTACCGATAAATGGCGTATTATTCACTAAGTGGCGGCATCTATCGGACGGTATTTTCATTAGGAAGATGAGCGCTTTAACAAGGCACAAGGGTATTTTTTTTTGTACATTTCGGTGCATGATGATGATAGTTCTTGTATCTTTATGTGGGTATAGAATAAGCACTGTATAAAGATAAAATTTTAATATTATAATTTAAATTTTTAACACAGGTGTGTAGGCTTATTGTAAATAATATACTTAATTCAAGATTTCTGGAAGTTTTTACAATTTTCACTTGTGTTCTTGGAAAAATAAAAGGAAAATTAGCTATATAATTTATTCCTGTTACGAAAAAAGCAAAGTTATGACATTAATTTATTTCAGAAAATAGAAAAATGTAGTTTTGTGGCGCCATCTATGAACAAATAGTTAAACTATAATGCTTTTCCACGTACACGTGAAGAATTTTTAACTTACTTTTACGAAAGTAGACTGTCGGATCCAGGGGTGGGAGGCGCTGTCCCTCCCTTTAAGCAGGGATGATATCATGGAAAATAAAATAATAAATGCCAGACACTTTGCCAAAAATATGAATCCGAGACAAACCACCCCCCTCCCCAGGTTGAAATATTTTTTAATCCGCCATTGGAAAGAGCGAATTGATTTGAATCTGTATTTATGTAAGCAACATTGCAGAATTAAATGTTATTATGCTTTCATTAAAACGCGGCGATCGTCATTTAAAAAATCCGTTTTTTCAAATAATTCGTTTAGTCAGTTTTTTAAGTCATTTAAAAAAAAGGGGAAGGTATGGGGGAATTTCTTACGCTAGGGATAAACATATTAGGATATTTAAAAAGGATTCAGTTCGCGAAATAATATATACTGTGACAAATGAAAATTTTGTCAGGTTTTCTGTATTAATACAGTATATATATATAAAAGATATATATTTAAACTTTCTTTCTGCTCTATTTCATTATTTACCGATTGCCTCCGATAATGAGTCTTCGAATTATTATCGCCTCTTTTTAAGTAGGTAAAAAATAACATTTCTTAAAAGACGCTGCCTAGAACGTCACAGGATAGATCGGCGGTTTGTTATCCAGTGGGTAAAAATATATGTTGTTTTCCTTAATGACAGATTATTCGATCTTTTTCAAAAGTGATTGTATCCCTCCAGCCTATAGCTTTTGTATTCCGGCGCCCGCGATTCCACATACCTGTAACACAAAAGCTGAGTGTTCAACTGAGGTAGAACATCATATATAACATTTAGCAAACATCTTTCCACTTCGGCAATAAACAGGGAAAGATCACTTAACATAGAAGTATTATATATCACAATCTGAACTTGTAAAATGCTTTAAAAGGTCATACTACGGTTTTAAATAATTTATAACTGTTGGATATAAATTTTACAGATAATAAAAAGTTTAAGCGTAACAGTTTATCCGCTTGCTCATAGCGCCTGGGAAAACGAGAAAACACATTTTTGGAATTTTAAACTTAAAGCACTTTTAGTTTTGATATTCGACATTAGATGACAACACAGAATTAGTTTTGGAAACACCTCTGCCAACGGATCTTTTTTGTTCATCGTTTTGCATGCTTGCAGTTTTACTAAAGGTGTACGCAGAAAGTTCATATGGAGGGGCTCAATTGCAACAACTCCACGTATTCCTATGTTAAAGATACAAAACTTCAATACAATAGGGCAGGGACGCGCCAATGTTGTGGAGAATGGGGTTGGCAAGAGATCTTAACGGCGACAAACTGATGGCGCCATCTATAGCCACAAATCCTCAATAGTTATTATAAAATATTAATTATATAAAATAATTGTTAATTAGATTTTAATTAATAATTATATAGTTGAAATAAAATTACGAAACGCCAACCATTTAAGGGGGCACAGGACCTTTGAATGTATTTGGTCAACACAAAACTGCACCATTTTTAAAAATTTATAACATTAAAGATATCCAATAGAAACTTTGGAAATTTTAACCATGTCGCACCCTGGCGACGAAAGTGTTACAACTCAAGATTCGGTGACAATGAATTAATGTTATGACTAGATGTAGAAAACAGTGCTGCATCCTGTCGTGCAAAACATTAGACCATAAGTTATTCGGGTTTCGGCTAGTTGGCATATGTCATTAGATGAACACAACGTCCCTCAATTCAGCCAGAAGCAGTTCGAGTTTTCTGAAAATTAGGATTTTTTAAGTTGTTACACTTTCATCGCAAGCGTACGATGTATTAAATGTAATTTTGTCTTTATGTGCAGGTTTTGATAAATATATTTTATTTTTGTCATTTAATTATGCAAGTCAAGGTTTAAACGTAAAAATTACAACATGTGTACACTGCGCGCAAGATTTAATCTCAATAACGTCGCATAAATGAATAAAAATAAATAAAACTTTAAAGAAAATAAGAGTTTTAGGATGACAAACCGAAAAAAATTACATTTAACATTAAAAAAATTACTAAAATTTTAATTTTTGAATTATTGATTAAAAATTAATTTTAAATTAATAAATATTATATTAATAAATATATATAATCAATAATTTTTTAAATACTATTAAATAAAATTGATTAAATTATTGAATGAAAATATTAGTTATCAAAAATAAATTTAAAAAAAAAATATGCGCAATATATTTTCAAAGTTTTAGGTTTACGTCATGCGTAAAGCAAAGTTTAATATGTGTGTGAATAACAAGTGATTCTCCAGAAATGGTACGCGCAAGCTGCAAAATTTTCATTTTGAGAAAACTGAAGTTGAAAAAATATATTCACGCTAAAACATATACATGAAACGTAGCTCTTTAAAATAATTTCTCGCGAAATAATGGACGAATTTAAATGCGGTTGGTCTTAAAACTTTCATAAGAATCGGGCGTGATTTTTAAAAGTGTTTAAAAAAAAAAAATCGATTTTTTGAAATTTTCTATGGTCCTGTGACCCTTTGAATGATTTACAATCTTACTGATTTCACAAAGCCGCACGCTTTAAGATCGATGATTTCACAAAGCAAAATTTGTACATGGTAAAAATAGTTGCATAGGTCTACCCAGGAAGTTTGTAAGGGGAGGTTATAGACACAAGGGGGGAATTACAGAGCTCAAACTCATATACGTAGGTCAAATATATATTTCATTACAATAAGTTGCAACCCCCATTAGCACCCCCTACGTACGCCAGTGTAGAGATAGGCTAAGTCCTTAATATCACGATTCCTTTATCCTTTCCGGATAAGACGAATTGCTGTTAATAGGAACAGATTTTTTGTTCCCTTTGGTGTTCGTCTTAACGAGGTTCGACTGTAGTTCAGTACCATACAAAAACTCGCTAAATCGACGTTGCTAAGTAAGTTTTTGATTCTACGTCGATAATTTTACAAAATTGCCATCCTTAGTTCCGTTATATTGAATGATAAGTGAAGATTATAAATATACTTCTTTATACTGTTTGACGTGAGTATATATTCTTTTGAAGTCTATTTTGTCTATTGCAATGGGAAACAAGAAATCTAATTTGAAATTTAGATTGGAAGAAATTGAAAAATATTCATTAATTTTCAGGGCGTTGCAACCAAATGAATTGCTTTGCTACCTACATTGACTTGAGTATTAAAAGTGTATCATAAAAAAAAAAATTAAATTTGCGTTTAAAACATGAAAGTTTAGCAAAGAAATAAGTGATGGGCGATTTCGAAATGTTTTTGAAATCGAAAGAATCGGAATCGAAAAAAATTTACAACCGACTTAAATTTCATTCGTTCTTGAAATTTAAAATCGAGATGTTCAGTAGAAATCGAGAGTCAGCAGACGTTCTGCTATTGTTCGCCTGTCATTGCTGCGCGTTATCTATTATCAGTACCGTATTTATAACTAGGCACGTTGAGAGTTACTCAGGAAGCGAAATTTCTAGGGGCGCAAAAGGTAGCGGATTTTTTTTTAAACTGCAGTTTGTTTTCCGTAGAATTATGTAGATCAGCTCTCCTTGAAAAGGCGCCCTTGTAATGTAAATTGAAGCAGAACATTTATTTCAAAAATTTGTTAAAATTTATTTCATGTGGCGCCATCTATACACAAATATTTAAACTATGTTTTCCACGTACACGTGAAATTTTTTTTAACTTATTTTTACAAAAGCCTACAAGCGGATCCAGGAGGGGGGTGGGAGTGGGGGCAGGCACCATCGCCCCAGGGTTAGCCTGGATGTTAGCACGGAAAATAAAATGGAAAATACCGGACACTTAGCTAAAGGGGCATCCGAGGTATGTAGGCATTCGAGAGACATCGCCTCATCTCCAACCTTGAAATGTTTCTGGATGCGCCATTGGCGACAGTGAATAGATTTGAATTTTTGCAATTACGTAAGAAACGCAGCGTAATTGTTCTTGTGATGTCATTGAAATGCTGCGATCACAATTTAAAAATTAAATGGTTTGGGGAAAAAAATTCTACTGAGCTTCTAATAACAAACCAACGAATTGAGAACTGGTTCCATCACGCACGGTGAGGCGATGCATCAAGTCCCGTTTAATAACCATCGAGAAGTTCAAATAACCAAGACAATCAACTAAAACATCTCGCAATCGCGCATCACTAAAAAAAACCTATCGCTATTGAAGCTCAAGAGAGTATAAAAAATGTGTAATTAAAACAAAATTAATACTTCGTTGTTTCTTGACAGTTGCGTAACAACTTTTGCACGTGGATGGGCAAAATGCAATGGAATTTGTTTTAAAACTCAAACAAAATTTTTGAGAGATTTTAATTTCATTTTCGTTCGATAGATGGCACTTCCGTCAACTGTAACTAGCATTTCGCACTATTTTAAACTCTAAAGTTAGCGTTCCCAAGTGTCTCACTTTAGCAAGAGTAAGAATATTAGTTCAAGAAAACGGAACCACTTCTGCCAATTTTTAAATAAATTTCAGGGAACGTGTACAAGTGGTTAAAGGGATGTCTTTTTCTTAGAATTTCCAAAAGCAAAGTAAATGTTTTTACTTAGGGGGGGACACATGAATTTATTGAGACCAGCTGCCCATCTAATATTTGAATTTTTCCCACTTTTCACAATCAACCACAAGGCAATATTTCTTCATTCGCGGACTATAATTAATGGTGGAAATAGGGCTAGGCGTGTTCTAGTAAATTGTAGTTAGAGCGCCATCTATTGACAATCTATATAACCATTTGTTTTCAATAGATGATAGGCGCATTATTTGAGTGTCTACCGTTTAAATTATTTTCTTTATTATGAGCCTCAGAACAAGCACCGTGCTTTTTGAATAGAATATTTTAATTTTAAACTAAAAAATTATGCTTCTTTTTAGAACCGGTGAGAGCGAAGGGGGAAGAGGAGAAAAATACTTAGGAGATTGTAAATCCTGTCCCCTGCTCGGATCTTACTCTACAATTATGCTTTAGATTTAAAATGCCCACTGACACATAAGGCAGTTATGAAAATAAGTTGTAGTAAATAATAATAGTCCAGTTTTATGTTGTCATATTTAGAAATTTGATTTAGAATATACATGCGTACTAAATCCACTAATAATATCATTTATAAAATTTACTGCTACGTACGTAGACGCATTTATGAGTTCAGCGCCCTAGGGCACTTTTACCATCGGTGCCGCTAAATAATTCCATCCCTTCCTGTTCCCTCCTCTACCCCTTCGTCCCTAAATTAGAAATTAAACTTAAATAAAGTTTAATTAGTGAAAAATTTTTTTTTTACAGTTAAATACTACTTATGTACATAGTACTTTACATAGACGGTTGTAGGGGAGGGTCTCGGGGCCCCCCCCACCTCCATTGAAGAAAACAGATAAGAAAAAGCTAAAATTGTAAAAATTTCATATATGACATAAAAATATTAAAAATTTTAAAAATATAACAAAATTATATTGTACATTTCACTTAACGTAACATGGGTTGTCTCTTCTACAAAAATATATTTGAACTAAAATAAATACTAAGTATTTATTTTCAATTTGCTTATTTTTTCGAATTTCATTTAGTCTCATGGTGACGAAATCATATGAATGAGGATCGACTTGCTGGATTGGCATTTCTTAACATTCACGGAGACATACCACTCACCCGTGAAGAAATTTTTAGTTGTTTTGCTAAGCAGAATTCCAGGAGATTACAATTTTAAAACGTTATTAGCGAATGATAACTGTATTATATTTTATTTAAATTACGAGTTCATTCTGTTTTCTTAACATTTATGCTTCAACACGTTTTAAAATTTATATTACTAAAAGAGTCAAAGATCGAATATTGTTTATATGTACTTAAATACAATAGGTATATTTTGTGAAATGGTGATGTTCTGCTTTTCGCCTTTGGAAAATTGATTGTTTTCACGTTGGTTGGTTTGAGCTTGAAGGATTATATATATATTCAACCATTATCATAGGTGTAGCCAGGGGGTGGTTTTGAGGGTTGTTACCACCCCATTGCAAGGGAATATTTTATATTTAACATAGGAACATGTGAGTTGTAGCTCTGTAACCCCCTCTCATGAACTTTCTGCCTACGCCTATTGTTGCAATCGTTAGACTCCATGTTTCTGATCCATAAGAGAGGACTGTCAATACACACCGATTGAAAACCTTTCGTTTTAGACACACAAAGGCAATTTTCCCTTCAGGATAAAACTCTTTATTCCGGATGAACTCCAGTCAAGTTTAATACGTCTGTTGAGTTCTTTCATAACGTTGCCTTCGAATAAAATGAGTTAGCCAAGATAAATATATATGAATCAGCAATTTCGAGCTAGATGTTATCAACTTCTATTATTTTAGTGGCATTTATTGACTATGAGAAGGCCTTTGACTGTATTAAAATATCAGCAGTAATCAACTCTTTAAGATCAGCACACGTCGAGGACGTGTACATTGACATGGTGAAATGTGCGTATAAAAATGCAAGTACAAAATTTCGGTTACATAAAGATACCGAAACTATCAAAATTGGTAAAGGTGTGAGGCCGGGAGATATCACTTCTCCAAAACTTTTTACTTCAGTTTTTCAGATGATTTTTCAGCTGATAAATTGGAGTAACAAGGGCATAAAAATAAATGTTGAATATTTAAATCATCTGCGATTTGCTGCTGACGTTGTTATTTTTTCAACGGATCCATCAGAACTCCAGGACGTGGTACAGGATCTCTCAACCAAAAGCAGAGAATTTATACTCAAGATTAACCTACAAAAAAGTAAAATCATGTTCAATGATTTTGTAGAGGAAACAAAAATAGAAGTTGAGAACATTGAGCTCGAAGTTGCTGATTCATATATTTATTTTGGCCAACTGTTTTATTGGAAGGCAACTTTATGAAAGAACTGAACAGACGTATTGAACTTGACTGGAGTTCATCAGGAAGAAAGTGTTTTATCCTGAAGGGAAAATTGCCATTGCCACTCCTCACTTATGGATCGGACACATGGGGCAATACGGACGCTACAGACAACCCAAAGAAGCATGGAAAGGTGCATGCTTGGAATAAGTAGGAGAGATCGAAAAAGAAACACTTGGGTGAGAGAGGAAACTAGAGTAGAGAACATAATTGTTGAAGTACAAAGACTGAAATTGCGATGGGCTGGGCATATTGCAAGAAGAATTGATCAACAATGGACAACAGAAATTCTCAATTGGATTCCAAGAGACCACCGAAGACGTCCTACAAACTATATGGGTGGATGAGATAAGGAAACATGTTGGTGTGACGTGGAAGCGAATTGCTCAGAATAGATTTGTGTGGAAAACAAAGCATTTGGAGAGAACTCTATCCAGCAGTGGTTAGATACTGGTTGAATTTCATGATATATATTTAAATCGGAGTTGCCCCCCCCCCCCTTAACAAATTTCCGAAACAGTCGTCGTATGTAACCAAAGCTAAAACATATTTTTGCTTCTTCGTTATTTTTCAACAATTATAGTTAACATTATTTATTAATTTCGGTTCTTGTTTCGATACGTATAGATATACAAAGGGTGCATATACATTTATAAAGACTTTGATTTTAAATTAAAAAAACACAGGGACTCGGAAAAAATATGGCAACACGTTATTACCTGGAAAGTGACAAATCGTTTGCTGCTGGAAGTTTAGTTTGCGCTGTGAAATAACGTACGAAAGGAAGTTATATCTTGAAGGTTACATATTAGAGGGCAAATATACTCCGAAGAGAAATATTCATATTCAATAATTAAAAAACAATGCAACAAGCATAGTTTTCCAGTTTCAAAATGTAAAGTAAGATATATCATTAATATGAAAGGAAAAAATCGTCAGGTTTTAATGTCAAGCGAAAAACCCACAAAAGAAATAACCTGGAAAGCTGGTCCGCACAACATTTAATATTTCTGAAGGGCAATCTATGGTTTTACAAAAAAAATTTAAAACCTCAAAGAACTATTGCAAAAGCTTTGTATACATGAGCCTCAGCTATAAATAAAATGATTAATAAAGATTTGAATTTAATTAAAACGAAAACATTATATTTCATCTTCCGCTACCTCTTCATGTTGCTGAGCGGAAGACTATATGCAGATTATTATATGAAAGTCATTTAGTAAAAAAAACAGATGGAAAAAATTTGTCATAATTGGCAAAGTATGGATTCATTTAAATGACTGTAATAAAAAAAAGATCGATTTATTACCGAAAAAGAGGCTCGAGAGACTCAAAAGTTTGGTTCAAAGAGAACAAAGGAATTTTCAGTAAAGGATTTATGGTTATCGCTGGCATTTCTTGTAACGGAAAATAAAAAATAAGAAAAGTTGAAAAATACAAAACAACTCCACATACCAAAATACTGCTCCGACTCCTATTTCTAAAGAAGATATTCCAAAACTGTATCCTATTTACTTTCAAATTGTGGAACTCCATCGGGACAAAGCGAGCAGCTACACCTCCAAAAGTACAACCATATTTCTAGAAAAATGAGACAAGAAACTGGCATGAAGTCAATACTAGTCTCCAGATGTAGCACCGATGGCTTATTGTGCATTTGGACTTTTAAAACAATCTCTTTCAAAACGCCGACCCACTACCTTGGATGGACTGTGGAAAGCTGTGGAGGAGGAATGGGACAAAATTCCACATATGACTTTACAAAACACCCGACTATTTTAGAAATTTCTAGATATAATATGATAGTTCAAAGACAGGGCTATCAAAATATATTAGAAAATAATTTTTTTTATTGTCTGTGTTTTATTGACGCAGTCAAATTCATTATAAATATGTGTAAACACCCTTTGTATTTCCAAATATTTGCTGCAATAAAATTGGTATGTAGATCTGCGGAGAGTGCAACTATAGTATTCAATATCAAAATTATATGCAATTATTAACATTAATTATATTGTAATTATATTTCTATTACAATTATTTATATTACAATTATTTATATTAAAATTATTAATAAGTACCATTGGTATAACATTAAACATTGCATTTTCTCTAGCAAGAATATCTGTTTATTTTCTAGAGCTTTGCCACTTTATCTGGAAACTCACTAAGTGCTTTCAAATAAAGAATGTAGATTTTCTGCCTTAATGAGGAATAGAAGATGTATGAGATAAATGAAATCTTAAGGTGATTTTTATTTTCGAACGCATCTCTCGAGTTAAAATATTTTTAATTGTCACTTGCGTCAAAGCCTCGGCCGCAATTTATTTCGGAACAACTTCCAAAAAATCGTAATTTCACTAACGAAGTCTTGAGTTACATTAGAAGCGTTTCCGCATAATTGCGGTAATTCGTAAAATACGACTTAAAGAGCGAGAAAGCGAGGAATTTGATGACAAAACTCATATAGTTTTAATGAGAAATGTTAGAAGAGAATTTAATACTGTAAGGACGTCGTAAGTTTACGATTATTTACGTAAAGAAAAGAATTCTCCCGCATTTACGAATGATTACTTCTGGAATTAGAAAATTTTTGTATTCTTCTGCGATTTAAATAGCCCGAATGTTTGGACCGATTTATTGTTAACCATACTATACATTACTACTACATAAAAATGCAAATTATAGCTTTATTGAAACACACATCTGTTGTATTTTTCTTCTTAAATCTATGTTGATTGTCATCTATTATATTAAACATATACAAAAAGTTTAATAATCTATTGCTTATAATTTTTTCAAAGATTTTTGCAAATACTGATAGTACAGTTATTGGTCGATAATTATTACAATCATTTTTTTTTCCTTTTTTATGTATTGCAACTATTTTGGCCATTTTCATACTTTTGGTATTTTTTCTGTTTCAATATTTTATTATAAATTATCAATAATTGTTCTATTATTGATCTCTACACATTTTTATTATCTCAGGAGTCATTATCTAATCCAGGTCCCTTTTATTCTTTTCTTTAGTTCTTTTCCCAATTGTCCATATGTGATATCGCTTAAAAATAAAGTTTTAGTATTCCTTCCTATTTGTGGGTTTGAGTGATTATTATTATTATTTTGATCGCTCGTGAATTGGTTTACAATGGTCGAGTGGAAGGTCGTGGGTTCAGGTCCCACCGAAGGCAGAAATATTTATTTTCTTTCGAACGTTTCACCATCTAATCACGCCATAACATCGGCGCTGGTATCACTACGCCAATAAACGTTGATTGATTGACATTGTTGTTTGATTTGGTTTACAATGTTAATAAAAAATCCATTCATTTCTTCTGCCACTTTATCTTCTGTTATATTTTTATTACTGATTAATAAATTTAGTTTGTTTGGTTGTTGATCTTTTGATTTTTTACCCAGTATTTTATTTATTATTTTCCATTTCTTTTTTGGATCTTTTTCTTTAAATTTGCATTACAATATGATCTTTTTTCATTAATTATCAGTTTCTTTATCTCATTTCTGATTTTTATAAATTTAATCCATTGTTGATTTTTTGTTATTAAATATTTTTAATATGTTTTATTTATTTCCTTTATTTTTTTTTCTTATTTTATTATTAAACCAGTTGTTTTCTATCTTACGTTTTATTTTTATTGTCTTTTCTGGAAAAAATTCATTAAATTTATCTTTTAAAATATTAATAAAATATTCATATTTATTTTCCATATTTGCTGGTATTGTTTCAAATATCTGGTTCCAATTTAATAACTGTAGATTTTCTTTTAAGTTATTAATCTGCTTATCACTTTGTATTCTTACTTTTTTATATATATATATTTATATAGTTTTCTTTAATTGATATTATTATAGGTCTATGAATGGTAAAATATGATGTTAGTACTTCTGCCCTTGTATTATTTGAGTTTGTAAAGAAGAGATCTATTGTGGATTCTGTATTTTTTTCTATTCTTGTTGGCTCATTTATTATATTCATTAATCCTTTACTCTCCATTAGGTTTAGCATTCTGTTACTATTTATACTTTTTTGTTTATATCTATATTCATGTCGCCTAGTATATTTATTTTTAATTTTGTATTTTGTATATTTTCTATAATATTTTCCAGGTGTATAAAGAAGTTATTTATATTATTATTAGGCGGTCTATATATTGCCGGATATATATTTTCCTTGGTTTTT
>QLNU02015003.1:163988436-164008485 GCA_006491805.2 Dysdera silvatica
CTATTATGCACAGTGAATATTATTTGAATTATTATGCGCAGTGAATATTATTTGAATTATTATGCACAGTGAATATTATTTGAACTATTATGCACAGTGAATATTATTTGAACTATTATGCACAGTGAATATTATTTGAACTATTATGCACAGTGAATATTATTTGAACTATTATGCACGGTGAATATTATTTGAACTATTATGCACGGTGAATATTATTTGAACTATTATGCACGGTGAATATTATTTGAACTATTATGCACGGTGAATATTATTTGAACTATTATGCACAGTTATGTAAATTTAGTGTGTTAATTTGTGTATATCATGCACAATATTAGCCCTCACACTGTTGTAAATATTAGTTCAAACATGGAAATGTATTTCAAGGAAATTTAGCTGCATTTTGTGTTTAAAAACATTTATTTTACCTTTGTTACTTCAAAAATGTAAATAAAATTTTAATAAATTTTTTTTAATTATAAGTATTCGAGTCCACTCTTCACTGCAATCACATGGTTGCAATCCCCCGTCGAAAATGGAGGAGACAAGGATTTTTATTTATGTCAATATTTTCCTTTTAAATTTTCTCGAACTGAAATTGAAAAAAATTTTTTTTTTACTTTTTTTTTTCTGAAATCATACTTTTTAATAAGGAGATACATCATCACTTCAACTTCTCGAAAAGAAACCATTTTTGTTGAGAAAAACTATTTTCTTCACGAAAAAAGAAATATGGAGCACGTACAAGAAAAAATAAAAGCATAATAACAATTTTGACACTTCGCCGCATTTGCGCATACCTTTCACCATTAAAATTTTAAATATACATATTTTCAAATTTTACGTATTCGTTTGTCGGGCTACTTACGCGTTATACCAGTAATGGAGAAAGGTAAAATTACGTTTATCTGACTTATTTATATACCAGATTAATATTTCTTTATGTAAAAATGTACTAAATTTAACACTTTTATACAATGTACAGGGTGATCTAAAAGTATTGCAAAATTTTAAAAATTAATAATTCACTGAGTTTCGTTCGTAACTCAATGTGGTTTATGTAGAAATACATAGAATGGCATGATAATTTTTTTAAAATAAAATCAAATTATATTCACATGCATTCAATGTGACGCCCATTATTTGTGTGTGTTGCCTGCAGACGATATAAGACAGCTGATACAGTATTAAATATACACGGGTACTAGCGGAGATGTTACAGCACAGCCGCTTTTACTGCTGAAACACCATGCTGTATAAAGTCTTTCAACACGATCAATGAAGTGGGATGATCTCTGCACCCTTACCATACCAAAGTAGTCCCATTACAAAAAACTACAAAGTAGTTCCATTACCAAATATCACAAAGTAGTTCCATTACCAAAAACCACAAAGTATTTTCATCAAATTAATTTCACAAAGTAGTAAACCACTAAAGTAGTTCCATAATCAAAATTCACAAGATGTCAGGTTTGAAGACCTGATTGGTCATTCGTTTGGATATAAACGGCGCAGTATGCAAGTTTTTCCAATCGTTGGCTTTAGTATCTGTTTGGCTGTTGGTTAGTTATATTTTTATGGTACACGGAACAGGGCCTGATCACCGCAAAGGCGTCCAAAGCCCGGGCTTTGGGACTAGATTATATTATGAGCATGTGCGTGGACCACGCACATGCGCAGAAGGATTGTTCACCGTGCAGTTCCCACTCCAGCTAAAGTCTAGTCCCAAAGCCTAGGCTTTGGACGCCTTTGCGGTGATCAGGCCCAGACAACGGACACGGACAACAATGGTCAATCTACGCTAAGCAAGGTGAGCGTGCATACGAGCAGCTGTTTAGTAGAGTATACGATGTGGAGCGATGCTTTATCTTTAATCAGTGTTATATCGTTCAAAGTACGCATCGCTTGGTTCAAGCGCCATCTGGCGATCATAAATAGCCAATGATTTATGTTTGGCTTAAAAACCATCCATGTCAATCTATGTATTCCTGCCCAAATCACTTTGCATTACCATTAAAACTCTGAATTATTAATTTTTAAATATTTGCGTCACTTTTGAATCATCCTGTATATCTGTGTGCATTATGCCCCCAAAACTGGCATGGGGAGAAAGTTAGGAGCAATCTAAAGGACATATTCCTCAGTTAAATTTCTACGATTGTATGTGAATATGCGATTATATTATATACATAGGCGTACGCAGAAAGTTCGTAAAGTGGGGCATGGGTTCAATGAAGGAGTTTAAGTGCTACAACTCACATATTCCTATGTTAAATATATAAAATTTCATTGCAATAGGGGTCATAATCAACACCCTCTGTTTACGCCAGTAATTATATATATATACGATTATATTATTATGTGTAATTTTAAGACTATATGCGATTTTCATATTCTGATGATGAATATCATTTTGGATGGTTGAAAGCATGTTTATGTATTATTAAAATTTTTAATCACTTCAACGTTGTTCTATATCTGATTTCTACGATTATGTTTGCAACTGGTGCATTAGCGAAGGAAGGGGACTCAAATCCCCTACCCCCCACATTACATATCAAGGCATATTCCTATTAAAAACGCTGCTTCTTATGGGTTTAAGTGATTTTCTTGAAAGGCATTTGGGCCCCCATAATTTTGGATTTACAACGCCATTGGACAGGTCATTTTGTAAACTAAGAGTTAAAATTCCCATAGCAATGAGACAACGAAAAAATAAAATTAGCATAACTATTCTGTTATATAAATAACTATTTGTTTATGTAAATAACTATTCTGTCTAATCCCGTATCTGTTGTAAGACCATAGCAGAAAACCACGAAAGGGACTAGCAAATAAACATTCATTAGATTTTCATGTTCTTTGCAATATATCCTTCGGTCTTAATTAGTTAAAACTAATTAAATTTTAATTGCCATCGCCATTTGATCATTAAATTACATTTTTTTTCCTCCAAGAGTCTTATTTTCACTGGTTTCCTTCCGGGCTTTAAACAATTGTAATGGAATTTAGCTTCAACCGCATTCGCCAGGCAAAGCTCATTGCCTAAGGTAGAAAATTCTGCCCCAATTTGCATGAATGTTTATGCAAATTTGAACGTGTTGTGTTAAGCGTAGGTTCGTTAATGGTTCAATTGATTTTTTGTGAATACACTAAGTGATAAATTTTAGAGATGAGACGAGCTCAGGTTCTATATTTAATATAGTTTTCGAGCTCGACTGGGCCCGGGTTCCTTCGACGGATGCAACTAAAACTAAAAAACTGACCTTTTTATATCAAAATTCTTCAAGGAATACAACTATGTGATTCGTTTTTAAGAGTTGTAAATATCCGTGTATATGAAAATTCAAAGGAAATTAAATATTGTAGTTTAGCATTCTTTTTTTTTATATATTTAGATCACTCATAAAGGGGTTTGAGTCATATTTGAAGCTTTGGGCTCGGGTCGGCTCAAATTGCAATCTTGGGGAGATCGTGCGGGCTCAGGCATCGAAAAATGAGCCCAAACTCATCTTTAATAGGCTTAATACTTTCCCAAGTGCATACATGGTGCATAAAGAGCTGATTAGTGGAGCTTCATCACACATTTTCTTGTTTGTTTTACGGCGAAAGGACAGTTGAGGCTTTGCTGGGTTTGATCTATAGTTCTCCAATGAATCTACTGTTCAGTTACCATGGGAACCAAGCTCAGGACTACAGTGGGCAGAAGAACGGCATGCATGGTTGGTTGTGTTTTCATGGTGTAAGGACAACAATGGTCATTCTGAGCAAATTAAGGTGAGATCGTGAATACGATTTTAAAACGGCACGTATGATAACTTGGGAATGTAACCAGCATCAACCGCAATACAATTGAACGCGTTACTCCTCCTCACTCCACATACCATTGTGCGTCTCATCAAAACTTTAATTGTTATTCAATTTTTAAATAGGTTTGCCATATGCTGGCTCAGTTTTCATTGGTTTCTTCATCATCGACTAGTTCGACCTCTACTTCATCTATCTCAGGGATCATACTACAAGCGTACGCAGAAAGTTCATAAGGGGGGTTATAGGCTCAATGGGGGGGTTACAGAGCTACAACTCACATATTCCTATGTTAAATATACAAAATTTCATTGCGATGGGGGTTACAACCCATATCAACACCCCCAACTACGTACGCCAGTGGTTCGTACATAAGTGAATGTCTTGAAGTTCTCGCGTAAAATTCATGTTAACTTTGTGATTCAGAGCAAGGAAACTAACTCATATACTTTTTAAAATTTTATAAAATAATGAATATTAATTTAAATCATATTGACAACTATTAACAGGGTAAGTAATTTACACGTAAATATGTAATTACATAAAATTAAATATTTTTTCGAATCCTTCACATTGCAAAGCTCACCCTGCGAAAGGGTTTATCCACCAAAATAATAACTTGCTTTCATTCAAAACATTTTCGCTAAAATTCTAGCCATGCTTTATCAAACAATAATTTAAATTTAATTTATCATTGCACAAATTATTGTATAATTATGAAGATAGGTGGGGAAAATATATATAGTTTGAAATTTTTTTTATCAGTTGTCTAGAAATTGTAGTACCTATTTTATGAAATTAAAAATTAAAAGTGCTTTCAAGGTAGAAATTAGGATAACATGGAAAATTTTTAATGATGCAAAACGTTTTTATTAAGAGTAAAATTATAGTTAAAAATGTCTGTTTTTTAATTATGCAAAATAGACCAATTTACTTAAAAGCCACTTAACTATCACTGATTTTGAACACCGCCACTTTGCTTTTTAGACGAAGGCAGACGGAAAAGGGAAAAAAAAGCAAAGTTTTAGTTTTTTTTCCATTCATTAAGATGAAATGCTTAAATATTATCCTGTGTTCCTTTAGACATCCCTTAAGGGCGCTTAAATTTTTTTTCTCCTCAGCTATTTTCAATTTCCCATGCACGAATATTAGTTTGGGAAAAACCTCGTTTATTTTCTTTTAGAAATGGACAAGATGGGGAATTTTGAGCCTTCCTTTTCTATTTCGAGAATATTTGAAATGAAAAATGTCCTTTTCAAAGTTTTCCCTCCTCTTCGAGTTCAATCTTTAGAGTCTTCAGTTTTGCTCATTTCAATTCAGATAGCGTTTAGGCCCATTTCACGAAGAAGCTGATATTCCAAGCAGTGGCGTAGTTAGATATTTTGCCGCCCGGGGCGAGTGACTGTCATTGTTTTTTAAGGCTAACTGCCGCCCCCAAATTGTGGCAACCACCCTCTTTGCCGCCCTAACTACGCTACTGATGCCAAGAAACAAGTTATAAATTTCCAGGTACATTTCAAGTCTTTGAGTTTTTCACATGCAAAGTAGATGTGGGAAGAATACCATATATTGGAGAAGGCAATATATTTATAACGGTAGATAATTACATGCATTGTATTCACTCATGAATACAATAAGTGTAATGTACTCATGAGTGAAGACAATTACATGTATTGTATTCATGAGTGAATACAATAGGTGTAATGTACTCATGAGTAAATGCTAAATCATGATCACTTCCATTTGGAACTGAGTGAAAGTCATGAGCTGTGAAAGTACTTTCTGAGCAATCACAAAGAAGGCTTTTATTTTTTACAAAATAAAAATCACAACTAAATGCATTTTAAATAATTCTCTCTTTCCTTCCTTTCCATTCATTTTTCGAAAACAGGTTATATATATTATAATTAATATATATAATTAATTATAATTATTACAACTTCTATATGTTTTTATTTTGTAGAGTTACTTTCCACGAATGAAGTAATATAGTTTTACAAATCCACGTAGAGAGAACCTACTACATGCAATATTTAAAAAAAAAAAAAATTGTTTTTCATGACGACATCATTTTTATTTGCTAGATTTTTTTTACCAGTAACTCCCTGTTTTCCACAAATAAAAAATCTAGATTTTACGCCTTAATGAGGAATGAGAGGTGTGCCGGGTAAACAAAATATTAATGAGATTTTTATTTTCGACTGCATCTCCCGAGTTTCAGTATATTTAATTATCTTTCGCGTCAAAGCCGCAGCCGCGATTTATTTCAAAGCAATTTAAAAAAAATTGTGAGTTCAGTAATGAAATTTTGCGCTTCCCTTCATTAGAAACATTTAGGCGTAATTGCAGTAACTCGTGAGATATAGATTTAAGAACGAGTAAGTCATAAATTTTAGGATCAAACTCGCATTTTTAAAAAGAAATGTTAGAAGAGAATTGCTGAAAGACATTGACTTCACGATTATTTACGCAAAGAAGTGAATTCTTCCGCATCGACGAATAGATTATTAGAATATGGTTTATCGGAATTAAAGGTTATTGGAACTGGTTTTTAAAATAACGTGCCACACGTTTTCCCTATTTTTATTGATATTTATTAATGATCAATGCATTATCGAATGATTTAGTTGCTCACTTTAGATAATCGACGTCCTACTGTATACAGGGTGTTCCGAAAACACCGGATCGAAAGTACATGGCCGTGATCCTTGTGGAAAATGGACTAAAAGGCAACCCTACATTGGGGAGGGATGGGGTCGGAAATGAATATTTATAAGGTTGTATATACTTTTGATTTGTAGAGGCGGGATCGATAATGACCAATGGAGATTACCATCAAAGAACTACTCCCCGTCTGTACATTTTACGTCCGGCGAAGGGTTGCGAAATAGCAGCGACGAACTGGTTTCGATGTGTGTTGGCGGTTTCTTGTGATTGCCGAAATTGGCAACTTGATCCCATAATTGGTGCAATTGCATAGATTAAGATTTCACGGCTCCTACCTAGGGCTGGCGACTTTCTCCGCTGGTGCATTAAGAACACAGGGGCCCCACTAGGTCTGTGGGAACCCTCTTTGTTCAAAAGCAAGAAGTTTAGTTTGAAAAGTCAAATTCTCCAGGCTTCCAACACCAATTAAGGGAGTTTGCCTAAAGAGTATTCAAATTTTTGCTACAAAGGGCGGAATAGGAGACAGGGGAGGAAGGGTGCATTGTACAGGGATCCCGTGCGGCCAAGAAGGTACTAAAAGGAACAAACCCTCCTTCCGGTATACGTTAGCAAGAGCCCGTAAACCGACGCCTTAATAACTGCGATACTGAGACGCCCCATCCCCCCACTGCAGTTTAAAATCACTTTGCGCATTTTCATAAAAATCGCTCTGGGATTTGAACTTGATCCGCCAATGCCCTCCACCTGCCAATCAAACTTTTATGCTCCGAAGATTTATTTTTGTTCGTGTGTTTTACCGTCCAAAATTTCACAAGTCGGTTCTGCACGCAAATAATAAATAGCTTGAGGATAAAAGTTAGTCTCAAAAAATTACTCTCGATCCAGAAGAATTTTTATGGTTCAAACGAGAGGGTTTACCTCTACATCACAGCTTGGTTCCCATAGACTTATTGTTAATTTTCACCAAATTGCGCGGGGTTATGGCCCACATCAACCCCTCTTCCGCACACTTATACTTTGATCGATTCTGAATTATGACAATGGGCCCCGGAGGCACAGGGCTTACATAACCCAGATTGGCCGACTTAGCTGAAGGTTTAAAGCCACAATTGGTCAATCGGGAGAGGAACATGTCCTGTATACCACGAGGGGAGACAGAGAGCCACCCAGATAACCAGACATCATTTATTAAGAGAAGTCAAAGGGATGTGGTTACATAGATAAGCGATAACCATTACAAAAAGAAGTGGTAACATACAGACAGATGAGTTGAAATGTGAGCTATGAAACATATTTATACCAAGATAGACACGAAAATCGCAAATGCCATTGTGATAACAGTTTTTGTAAGTGCGATGGGAACATTTACCCTGGGTATAACGATGGTGTAATACAAAAGCAAAATGTAAATACTTAAAGGATTGTATGCTAATATTTATAAGATTCACAAAGGCACAGAAAGTGAACGAGACAAATTATTGTAAGTACATTACAGATTACATAGTAAAGCATTTTTCAATACAAAAAAGTGGTAACAGACAGACAGTTAAGTTGAAATGCGAGCTATAAAACAAATTTACATCAAGGTAAACGCGAAACTACAATGCGGAAACAATTTTTTATGTGCGGAGGAAACATTTGCCATGGGTAGAATGATGATGTAATACAAAATATAAATACAGAAAAGATTATGAGTCAATGTTCAAGCCAAGATTCAAGAAAGCACACAAGGTGCATGAGGCAAATTACTGTGAGTGCATCTGCGAGAAGCAGACTCTGTAGGAGATTAGTTAACTTTGACAAGTGCCTTCATGGTAAAGTTGCAAAATGGTGGTCTACAAGGCCGATGAAACCAGAATCTCACAGTAGAGACATCAGAATAGTGGAATGGTCCGGCAACGGTGATCGACAAAGTAGAAGTGGTATCTTGCGAAAATTCGCGATGGAATGTATTCTGGGGAAGATATTTACAGAGTACTTTTGGCGTGAGATGTAAGAGAATTGTTGTAGTTACAGCAGGAAATTTACAAACTAAGCTGATGGAACCGGGAAAGAGCTAGTCGCTAGTTACAGCAGTTGCAACCTCGAAGCATCGTTTAATAAGGTACTGAAACCTGGTGTTTTTCACGACCGTTCCAAACCACAGTGGGCGATTTATCAAAAGACGGTCTGGTCAGGTGAAAGGGGAGATAGTCAGTTTGTAGTCGAAGATGTAATGATCGATATCCCCGATTCCTCTGCAGGAACGGAGTGGCGAATCTCTAATATGGAGGTATTTGGGGAAATGGACACGTCTTGTTAGGAAGTAGGTAAGGTGTATATTAAAGATGGGGGTGGTGGTTCTGACTTTCGGCAGAAAAGTCCGAGTTCTGGCCTCAGTGCAGTGAGAGTCCCAGAAGCACTTCTAGTCCTCCATCAGTAGTTCAGTAGCGAAGCGGTTTAGGAAAGACAGGGGGAGAGAATCAAAGAGAATCTCGCCCTCAGAGGCTGCAGTTTTTGTGTGCAAGTCTGCCGTCTCGTTATCAAGGATGCCGACGTGGGCCCTGACCCAGCTCAAGCTGAAGTGGTCAGTGTCATTCTTGATGTCCTTTTTAATTTTGTTAATGAATGATGACTTTACACTGATGCAGGAAAGGGTATTAATACATGAGAGGCTATAAGTGAAGATGTCAGCCTTAGTGTTGTTGTCGATTAGCCACTGGACAGCGTGGTATATGGCTAGGAGTTCCACTTGGAAAACTGAAAAACTGAGCTGTTATCGTTGAGTTTATGGCCAGAGCTGTAAACCAAAGAATTATTGTGGAAAATGCAGAAAGCGAAGCCCACGCCAGAAAGGGAACCAGATCCATCGGTGAAGATATCGTAGGTGAACACAGGTGTGTTGAACACAGTAGGGGGCACAGGGCTTGAATTTTCATTTACTATGGAAGAAGTTAACGGTTTGGTTTGCTTATATATTATAGCTTGCTTATTTCTCCCCAAAAGTTGGTGACGAGGAAATTTGGGGAATCAAATTCAAGAGGAGGGGACAAACTTTCAAATACAATTTTCATTGACTCGAAATTGTTAACTCCCACATTCCAGAGATGCACAGCTAATAAGATACCAATTTCTTGATAATACAGCCCAGATGCAGTGTATTGGATGATTAAGCGAATCATGGGAATACACTTTCATTTCCACCCAATCATGATTTATTATTTGTTTACGGTCATAAATCTATGGGTATTTCTGACCCCCATGTAGGGGTCCATTATGGTAGATTTTTCAGAAGGATTACGGCCATATACTTTTGATCTGGTGTTTTTGGAACACCCTGTATTGTGTTTTTAAATACTACTATTTTAAATACAACATGCATATAACATATAATATAAAATATAAACTTGATATATGGAAATCGATTTGAAAAAATATTCAATCTACATTTTGTTTTCCAAAAGATCTCGAATTTCCATTTTATAAAGATGATTAAACGTTCGATAGCGTTATTTTTTTTAATCGCAAGTATTCGATACTTTCAAGTATTCTGATACTTTCCGATACAAACACATTATAATCGTAAGCTCGCTCCAAAACTGAAAAAGATGAGGATGAACTTTTTTTTGCTAATATTTTCTTTCAAATCCCCCCTCGAGTTGAAATTGAAAATTGTTTTCTTTTACTTTTGAAGTTATGTGTTTGAATACGGGGTCTTCAACACTTCAACTTTTCAAAAAGAAGCATTATTCATGTCGTGCAAAAATATTTATTCTTATAAAGAAAAATGGATGCAGCGCGCGCCAAAAAGAATAGCGGCAAAAGGAGTATGATTATTATTTTAGCTCTTATTTGCCCCGTGTGGGTAAGTGCTGCCTATTATTTATGTACAGTGGATACTCAGTAACACGCCACCTACTTAAGACGGACTTTTTATCGGCGATGTCAAATCTTTCTTCATCTGAATCGTGCATCGACATTCAGCGTTAAAGGTATCGTTTAATGCCTATAGCTCATGGTATAATGAGGATAAGTTTTAATAATAGTTCATGATATAATGAGGATAAGTTTTAATAATAGTTCATGATATAATGAGGATACGTTTTAATAATAGTTCATGGTATAATGAGGATAAGTTTTAATAATAGTTCATGGTATAATCAGGATAAGGTTTAATAATAGTTCATAGTATAATGAGGATAAGGTTTTATAATAGTTCATGGTATAATGAAGAAAAATTGTACTTTCTGCAGTTGTGAAGAATCGAGAACAGCAAAATTTGCTTTTCGAGAAGTGTTTATCTGTTTCAAAAAATAAGCCTTGCGAATTGAATTTTTTGTAACCCGTGCCACCGAATACTCCAAAACTTCAGATGTGAATGTTCTTGCAATAGAATGGCGTTTCATGGTTCCTTGCAGGAGATTTGATTCGGGATATGCAAAATGGTAAATGCATCACCAATGATGAGTGTATCATCAGATGATATCATTCAAGTCCTGCAAGAAACAGTGGAGCGGCAGTTTCAAAATTATGGGGGATTCACGTAGCCTTAAAGAAGATCATGCAATGTGGCCTTGGAGAACAGTGTGTTTTGATAGCTACTTGGGGGGGCGTTGAGCTTGTGAGCTCCCCCTTTCCTACATCACTGGAAAGGAACTTATCCGATAATGGACTCCCCGATTTGCTTGAAATTTATAAAATAAGTTCATGTCAATTTCCGAAGTGTAACACTGACAGGTTTTTTACCTGTAAACTCGTTGATTTGCACTTTCTCGTTCTAAGTTCTGGCAAAATTATCATTGTCTTTATATTATTAATGGCTAAAACAGTGTCCCGTCAACTTTATAGTCTAAAATAACCATGCGTGTGTGTGGTTCACTGTTATGTAGTATTTTAATCAAAAAATTTTCTGATTAAAATACTACATAACAGGAAACTTTTTTCCATATTGGCATGTAACAATGCCACGTGGAAGGTTTCATAGTTCAGTTTCTTACATAAGATGCGGATATACTTCTATGCTCGATTGTGTTGAACATTTTATTGTGCAGCCTTAATACAACTTGGCTGAATAACTCACTAATCAATTTATTGTTCAATTTCAATCAAAATGTCCCCGAATTATTTTTTTTTCACCAATCAGCTCATTTACTTCTTCCTTGTTATGCACCCACATTTTTGATCTAAAGGAAAAATCATGCATATCTTATGGCCGAGGTGAAGCAACATGGAAAACTACGTACGTGCACATTTTTGATTATGAAGTCGATCGGATGGTGTTTCAGCCGTCAATAATAGAAAAACATTGTCAATTTCGTAGAACGCAAAACATGAATAACATCACATAGACGAATTTATCAGTCGCAAGATGAAAACAGTTTCAAAATAAGTAATCTTGATGATTTTGCGTCATTAATCAGATATTACATGTAGTTGGTATAAGGTTTTTGCATCGTTTTATAGATTTCTTAAACTAATTACAATTCAGCTAGAAGGTTACTTTGACAAATATTGTTCGCAGCAAGTTTATATCCGTCGTCGATGGATACATTTCCGAACCGTGATACTACGAACGTTATTTTTCCCCCGAAAATTCTTGACGACTTCTTACTTAGACCATTAATATAGGCCGCTGCAGAACTTCAGAAATCTGCGACCACATTTTATGAAACCATAATTTTGTGGCAGTGAAAAGTTGGTAATAGTTCGCCGTCAACTATCAATGTATAGTTTTAAAATTATTGGGGTGGGGGCAGTACATATTATGTACATTTATATATTACAGTATATACACAATTGTAATTTCACATCACTGCGAGGGAGGATTCCGGCTCATATAGCTTTATGCCTCCAAAGACACATGAAGTTGGTAGCAAGATCATGACTGTTGACATAAGTATATCACCATTCAACATCAGGTTAATATAACCATTTAATATGATATCATCAGTCAATATGATATCATCAGTCAATATCAAATCAAAGATAATATATTCATGTATCACTACAGTTGATCATACTAGATGTGATCAAAAAGTGTCGGGACGGGCTGAAAAAAACCCCCCAAAAAAAACCTGCAGTAATTGCAGGTCCGGCATTTAATCTCCTTCGAAGTAGTCCCCGTCTAAAGTCCCACACTTCATCCCATGTTTTTTCCATTGTTGAAAGCAAGATGAACTTATTTTCTGGGATAGCGAACAGCTCCCTCGTCGCATTCTGTTAGATTTCCTCGACACCCTGATATCATCTTCCTTTCAAGTGGGATTTAATTTTTGGAAAGAGCAAAAAGTCACAGGGTGCCATATCTGGAGAATACGGTGGATGTCGCACCTGGGCAATCTGATGCTTGGCCAAAAATTCCTGCACAAGCTGAGCTGAACGAGCAGGTACCCTCTCATGGCGGAGTTGCCATTCACCAGACGCATGAATCTCTAGTTTTTCTCGAAGAATGAAATCCTTTAAACGTCTTACATTTTCACGGCACTACTCTTTGTTTACTGTCTGGCCATGTAGAGCATACTTATGATGAACAACGCCCATGTACTCGAAGAAAACGGTCAGCAGTGTCTTCATATTGCTTCGATCCATTCGTTCTTTCTTCAGTCTCAGAGAGCCATAATGGAAACATTTGAACAACTCATAAATTCTTGTGCGGCTCATACTCTTTTCCCATAAACTTTCTTCAAATTTGCATTGGTCTCAGCATAGGCATCGTCAAGCTTTTGGCAAAATTTGATGCAGATTCTCTGTTCAATTGTCTCTGCCATAATGAATACGACAACACCCTACGACGTTTGTTCAAAGCTCTATTGTAAAGAAATGGTGGGAGCTATGAAGTTGTGACTTCCGGCGCATGTATGTGAGGGTTCGAGGTTAATATCAGTGGAGCGTCTTCAC
Source organism: Dysdera silvatica (assembly GCA_006491805.2). Classification (NCBI taxonomy): domain Eukaryota; kingdom Metazoa; phylum Arthropoda; class Arachnida; order Araneae; family Dysderidae; genus Dysdera; species Dysdera silvatica. The sequence goes on from QLNU02015003.1 coordinate 164,001,790, forward strand.
TCGGTGTGTATTTTCCTTACGCCTAGAGCACTAGTTCGGATACTTTTTTTTATCACACCTTGTACATAGGATACAGGCTAAAACAATTGTTGATATGTCTGCAACCAGTTTCAACGAATTAATTTTAATTATTTAGTAAGTATTTTTTAAATTTTGATTTAAATTTATGTTTAGGTTTAATTTATATATTTAATATTTTAATTTATGTATAATAGCTAGTGGAATGCGAAACTTAAATGTCCCGCCAACTCTCCAAAATTGTCGCCAAATTCGCCAAATATCTATGCTAAAAGTTCATTTTTCATATTAATTTTTTTATACTGTTTAAATTAGCTGAGACATATTTTTTTATTTTTATCCGTTAAATACGATGATCCTTCATAATCTTACCGACTTCAAACCTGTTTTTGCTCACATACAGTGCGATTAAAAAATATCAAACCTGGCGTAAAAGTGTCATTTTTGGACTTCAAATATTCATAAAAAATTGTCATATCATTTTAGCAGACAAATGATTACATATTCGTGATCAGAAAGTCAAGCATTATCATCTTAAAAACCCGTAAGTAATTTCTCTATTTTCAAAATCATCTTGTATATTATAGTTCTATCTACAATAATATAGCCTCAATTAATTTATTTTTGAAATCCATATTGGTTTTTATGAATTATGTTCGTTTACGATTTGAAATAAATTTTATTTATGATTTTATCAAGTATTTTAGAAATTATTGGCATTATTGCAGTAGGATGATAATTTTCTCATTTAATTTTTTTTTAAATATAGGTTTTATTATTGTTTTAGTTCTCTCAGAAATATTCCTCTTTGAAAGATGTCATTAAATGTAAGTGGAGTTTTTAATTCATTTTTACTTGAATTTTCTTCAAAAATGATAAAACTATCATTTCCAGGTCTTTGAGTTGATTTTAAATCTTCCTCCACTCCTTCAGTTATTACGTATAAATAAATTGCACTTAATACTCTAAGATTTTATTTTTTTTAAATTTTTTAATTTGTTGTTTAATTTTGTATTTACTTTTAATTCTTTGTCGATATTTGTGTTCGTTATTTAGCTCTTCTGCATTTTTTGTATCATCCATTTTTTTTATTAATTTCTGTTTTCATTTTTATTTCTTTTCCTTTTTCGTTTTCCCTAATCACTGATTTATCACTTTCCATTTTTTAATATAATTTTTGGTTGATAATTGTGTTAAGTAATAGTTTCTTTTTGTTTTCTTAATCTTTCTATTAATTCGTTTTTTTTAAGTTATTGCAATGTTCGAGTGATCTTTTTTGCATACATTTTGTAAATATTTTTTGCTTTTACGTTTTTTCCTAAATTATTATTAAACCATTCTGGTGTTATTTTATTTAGTATTTTGATTCCAAAGGGAAGCAATTATTATAATGTTCTTTCAATTTTTTTGCGAATTTTCCATATTTAATTTCATGTTCGAAAGGTGTATTCTCTAAAAAAGTTTTCTAATTAATGTCTTGCAAATATTTTTGAAATTTTAATATATTTTCTATTTTATAATTTCTATATTCAATAACTTTTTATACGCATGAAAGACCAGATTTATAAATGGGCACTTTGGGCAAGTGCCTAAGGTGCAAAATTTTAAAAGGCAGCGGACTTTCTTTTTGGTTTTACGGCTCAAAGACTACAGTGGTCATGCTGCGCCGGGACCTACTGTTTTCCGAGGAATCCGAACCTCTTAAGGCCTAGGGAACCAAACCCCGGACTACAGTGAGCAGTGCGATCTTTATGAGATCTCTGAGTAAGCGTTCTTTGCACTGCTGGGAGTCGAACCCGGATTAGCGGCGCACTAGGAGAACGCGTTACCACACTGCGCCACCGCAGGGCCGGACTTCCTTGGAAAACTGCAATTTATTCTAAACTTATATCAAACCGTTCTCCCGGGAAAGCACGTTTCTTTCATATTAACTTCAAATCCTGAAAAATTCCGTAAAACAGTCCCCCACCCACACATTCAAACATCGGAAAAAATAAAACATTTCGTCACCAAATAACATATATGTACATTTCGTCGCGAAATAATAAATGCATAAAAATATAATTATTTTATCTTACAATACTGCACCCAAGCTAACACACTTCCCCCACACGCTCCGCAATTCTTTGTCGCATTCAAGGGGACAGGTGGACAGGATTCAGATTAGAAGGCGGCAAAACAATCATTGCGCCCAGGGCGCTTCGCACCACAAATCTCGGCGTATGCCTGAATTGCATATCGAACTGCGAATGTCGTATCCCCCACACTTAGAGAACTACTTTTGACATGTTAAATGAAACCAAGGAACACTAGAATAAGAGAACAAGACGCTGCAAATTTGATGGTCATATTTGATTTGTCTCCAAGAGAGAAAGGGCCTTGCGGCGTCACTGGCAGATCGGGGTGCGCAATGGGGCGAACGCCCCCCCCCCCACGTTCAGCCAGAAAATGTAATGAAAAGTACACAGACAATTTGCTAAAAGTAGAAATCTAAAAAAAATCGAACCTTATCCTTGAAAGGTTTCCGTAGCCGTCATTGTGCTTAGTCCTAACGTATGCGTAAGGCCAAGAAAATAAATATACGGATTGAAATGAGCAGTTTGACAGTAAGCGTTCTATTTTGGCACTGTTGGGAGTCGAACCCGGATGCGCGTTTCCATTCCCGGATCGATTCAGACACTTGGCGTCGAGTGGCTAAAACTGGCAATGACGCTAGCGTTTTTAACGGCACCATGGTTGCCGCCCGCGTACGCTTATACTGATTCAGGCATCACACACTGAATGTGATCGAAACAGCACGAATCGCGAAGCGACTAGGGGTCGGGGTCTCCCCCAATTCGGTCTCTGTAATTCAGGTAAGTGCTGATTTATTCATGAAAGTTCTAATTCATAATCAAAATACAATGTGGCACATGCGCTCGCCTGTTACGGTCTAGTAAACTTTCTACTATAAGTAGCTAGAATCAACCGTTTAGCGCCGAAGCGCTTTTTTGCTGCCAAGCCCCTTTTCGTCGCCAAGTGTCTGAGTCGATCCGGAAATGGAAAGACGCAACCCGGGTGAGCGGAACGTTGGACGAACGCTATATAACTGTGCCGCAGCATGGCCTTTGGTGATCATTGACGAAAAGGGTGACTTCCCATGACCTTACCATACCAAATCCCAAGTACATGGATGATATGCCCAATAATTTCCCAAATGGTTGTACTTACATGATGTATTATAATTAATAAAGATTTACATGGCGGAAAATTAGCACCATTTTCATCACAAACTTTTTTTTTTTTCAATATTTTCTGCAAAACTTCGGTTTTGGCTTCATGGGTGTCTCCATAATTGACAACGTGGATATCTACTTTTCTTATCTTAGAGATCGTACAGAAGTGAAAACCCAGGAAGTGTTTCTGTCAACTGTTTCTCCACACAAACTCTGTTCACTCCATCTTATAGTAAATTCGTGGTTCTTCATAGGGATTTTTAATTAATTTGATTAGTGTTATTTTCCTAGAAAACGGAAAATATTAAATTAAAAGAATACGCGAATGCCAATACTCATTAACAAGTAAATATTTACGCGTAAGTAATTACACAAAGTTAAATATTTTTCCCTAATTCACAAACTTACGTTTGACTGATAATCTTTATAAACGTATATTCCAATATACGTTTAAAATATAATATGTTTAATACCGTATATTCCAATATACGGTAAAAATTTAAATTATTTTTTCAAAAAAATTGGCATTAATATTTTAGTTTTAATTCTTTAAGAAAATAATATAAATTGAATTTATTTATAACCTCAATATTTTATAATTATGGATGCTAAGAAGCGAAAAAATATGACTCAGAAATATCTTCTCTATTACTTGTCATACTTGCTCAAAAAAAAGAAAAAAACGTTTTAAAACGTGGAAATTAAAATTTCATGAAAGGTTTCGCACTACGTAAGCAATTTTAATTGACAGCACGCAGTGACCGTAAAAACGGTTTATTTTTTTAAACTCTAATACAAAATTGGTTAATTAACTCGAGTGCTGCTTAATTACCGCTAATTTCTAACATAAATAGTCACTTCCTTTTTAGAATTAACAAAATAGGATGAGTACTGAAATGAACACGGTGTTCAATAGTTTTTTTCCTTCTTGCGTACATCAAGATAAAATACAAACTTTTTACGATATATCTTCAGATATCCTTGAAGAGGACTAGAGTTGCTTTTTCCTCAGCCATTTTCGATTTCTTATGCGCGCAATACAAGGTTGAAGAAAAGAAGGCTTTTTTTTTTCTGGAAATTAGTACGATGGGAATTTTTAAGCTTCTCTTTTCTATTTCGGAAAGATTTAAAATAAAAACGTGAATTTAAAAGTTTTCGCTGAGCTAAGGATTGGAACATTTTCAGTTTTGCTTATTTCAATTTAGGAAGAATTTAGAGGCAGTTTTTATGAAGCCGAAAGACCAAGAAACAAGCCATCCATCAATTTCCAAAATATAATTTTTCTTATATTTCTCGATAATTCACACACAAATCAATCAGTTCTCATTCAAATATTCAATATCATTAGTGAAAGTTATACGAATGTATTTTCAAAAGTTTCTACACTTTTGATATGCTTCCTCTTCTCACGTTTTCTTTCCTTCTTTGTTCAATTAAACAGCTTTTTTTTTTAATTTAAAATTTGCGTTTTACTTCTTATTTAGGAAGGGTGATACACCACTATGACTGCGCCATACCTCGTCTGGAAATACAGTTCCGATTGATCGAACAACCTTTCCAAATCAACCCTGCATACAAAACAATGCATTTTACTTCTAACGCCTAATACAGTTTTGTTTATATTTATACTGTTGTGCTCATCTTGTTAAATTTTTACTGTTGACTTGTTTCGTTTTATAACTGAACAAGAATTTATGGATTAATATCTATAAATAAAAATCCTCAGCTGATGGGAAAACAAAATCTTCTTACTTCGCTTACCAAGATTTTAAACTGTCATCAGACAGAGAGAGAGAGAGGAGAGAAAAGAGAAGTTTTTAACATTAAAAAAAGGATAACATGTCAAAATAAGCACAAGCTGATATTCACAACGATTTATCGTATTATCATAACGATAAATGCGTTTTCTTACCATGCTAAACATCGGAGTTTGAACATCGAGATTGTTGAGAGCTTGGCGTTCTTACTATCAATCCGTACTTTAGAGCTTGGACTGGCTATATAATACTAATTGTAATAGTAATGGTAAGGCCTGGCTCAGCGCGATTTGAAGTGTTTCTATGAATTAATGAGAATGGAAGTGGAATTAATGAGAATGGAAGTGGAATTAATGGGGTGGAATGGAAATGGTGATTAATGAAAATGCTTATATTGCAAAATTTCTTTTTTTTTTCGCAACAATGAATATCAAAATTTGTTTTTAATAATTTAAAATTTATGATTTTCAATTACTTTAAATATTCCGTAAGTTTTTAAATATATGCAAAATTTATATATATATTTTAAAGAAATTTAATAACTTAGTGCTTTTAAAAATTACAAACAAAAAACACATGTTTGTTAATAGCAAATGAACTCCAGTTTAATGCAATAAAGCTTGACTCTCCATATCTTCGAAGTTAATTATAAACCAAAGTTTTTACTCCTTAGCTTTAACGTGACGTTTAATATAAATACAAGCTTAATATTTCGATTCGGAAATCATTTGCCTTAATTAAGTACAATCCAGAATTAGCGAGAAAACGTGAAATATGACGCAATTCTTAATACTTATATTTACGTAGAACAAGAACGGTCAATTACACAATTTTTTCATACCGCAACTACCGGCTACATGCAGAAGAGAAGGTTATAAGGCGTTACTTTGAAAGGTATAATTTCGAATAATTTTGTCATCCACGCATTAAATCAATCTAAATCTTATTTAGTGCGGGAGAAAAAGCGACATTGCCCCGTCTTGAAGTCGAATTAGGATCTCTCCGTTGAACCCCTAGTGACTTAACCACTAGGCCAACGAGGTGAAGAACAACATCCTGTTACTCCATACATAAGGTTGTAAGATAGTATCCTCCTCAGAGTTAACACAATTGCTAAATAACGGTCAACACACAAAGCCACCGGGGCGAGATTTTTGTAGTTTTCATGGAAATTATATTATGAACAATAATGTTTGACACCCATATATTAGATCAACCTGGATCTTTTTAATATAGGAGAAAGAGACATTGTCCTCAACCTAGAGTCGAACTGAAGTCTCTCCTTTGAGCCTGAAGTGCCTTAACCACTAGGCCGACGAGGGCAAGAACAATGCTCTGTTTTTTCGTATGTAAGGGCGTAAGATATTATTACCCTTCTCAGGGATAACACAATTGCCAAATAATTGTCAACACACAAAGCCTCCGGGGCGAGTTTTTGTGTTTTTTCGTGGGGAATTTTATCATGAATAATAATTTTGACATTTTATAATTTTACAATAATAATTTTGTGTGTTGACCATTATTTGGCAATTGTGTTATCCCTGAGAAGGGTAATAATATCTTACAACCTTATATACGGAGAAATATAGCATTGTTCTTGTCCTAGTCGGCCTAGTGGTTAAGACATCTTGGGCTCAACGGGAGATCCTAGTTGGACTCTAGGACAGGGATTATTATTCCTAATAAAACTCCCCACGAAAAAACTC
>QLNU02015003.1:164021038-164039267 GCA_006491805.2 Dysdera silvatica
GAATGGCGGCTTCTGTTTATGTCCGTGCTGTTGGTCGGTGTTGCCATCACGTCGGTTGGAAACTTGATTGGGCGGAGGAGTAAAGCGTATTTGTGGAGACGTCTTCAGCCGTGAGACCCAAAAGGTTTTTCCAAGTGGATGATATAGAGTTACTAAGGAGTTGATCATTAACTGCAATATTGATGTTTGCTAGAATGTGAAATGCCTCAAAGAAACTGAGATCAAGTGTTGAGTTGACTTTTTTATTAATACGTGCATTGGAGAATAGAAACTGATGTCCGAATTCCCATGAATGTTTTGCCAGAGCCGATTTATGGAATTCTTGCTTTCTGACATAAGCTTCGTGTTCATTTAGTCTGAGGCGCAGTGCTCTCCGTGTTTGACCGATATAAATTTGGCCACACTGGCACGGAATGGAATATATGCCGCAGCTGTCAGAATCCGGGATGTTATCCTTAAGATGAGAAAAGCCTATTTTGTTGATCGGAGTGAAGGTAACGCGAAAGTTGAATTTGTGCAGGACAGCAGCGATCCTAGTAGAAATTTTCGGAACATAAGGAATTCAGACAATGTTCGTAGGAGCTGAAGAATCACTGGAATCACACAGAAATTTTATACTTCAATTAAAGAAATTTGATGTCATATGAAAAACGGAAGAAAAGAATAAATGAATGTTGGAAGAAGACTTGGATTTTAGTGAATCTAAAAGCATTGACTTTTCTTTAGGACAAATGGAAGAAGATTATAGCAAAACAAAATTATGAAACGAAAGTCCTAAAAACCATTTAATTTCAGTTAAACATATTACATTTTGGAAAAATTTATCAAAAACGCAAAGTAGTATATAAAATTGAAGTATTTATAGTATGCTTATATAAGCTTAAGTTATATAGGAACATTAAATAGGGTGTTCCGAAAACACAGGATCAAAAGTATATAGCAACGAGGTCCTTGTGCAGAATGGACCATAATGGCCCTTTACATGGGGGGTCGGAAATGAATATCAACGGAATTTTGCATACTTTTATTTCGCAGAGGCGGGATCTATAATGACCAATGGCGCTTACAAACCAAGAAGTTGTCTCCCCCGAAAATTTCAACTCCGGCGCGGGGTTGCTACATTGCATCCTCAAACAGGTTTCCAGGCGTGTTGGCATTTTTTGTGGTTGCTGAGATTGGCGACTTGATTTTATAATTGGCGCAATTTCATAAAGATTTTAGGGCTCCTACGTAGGGCTGGCAACTTTCCTCAGTGGTGCACTACGAACATAGGATGGCCCCAAGATCCGTGGGAGCCCTCTTGGTTCTAAAGCAAGAAGTTTAGTTTGAAAAATAAATATCTCGAGACTCGCAACACCGATTAAAGAAGTTTACCTAAGGAATGTTTCAATTTTTGCTACGAAGGGCAGGGCAGGCAATAGGGGGAAGGGGGGATTGCACAGGGACCCGGTGCGGCCAAGGGCGCCCAGTACTAAAAGGAACAAACCCTCCGCCCAGCATGCGTTAACAAGATCCGTATACGGACGCCTTACCAACTGCGCTACTGGGCGCCTACTCTCCTGAGGTTTAAAATTACTTTGCGCACTTCCATATTCCATACAAATTGACACCTTCCCCACCTCTGGGATTCGCACTGGATCCGTCAATGCCCTCCACCTGCCAATCATAAACTTTTATGCTTCGAAGGTTCCTTTATTTTCACTCATGTTTTACCGTCCAAGAATTCAAAAGTCTGTCCTGCAGGTAAATAATAAATAGCTTGATAATAAAAGTTAGTATCGAAAAATTACCCTTGATCCAGTAACGTACCCAGAAAATTCCTAAAAGAGGTTGGTTCGAATGAGAAGGTTTACCTCTATATCATAGCTTTCGGTAGATCTATTCAGGGGCGGACTGGGCCGTCGGCCAACCGGGCCCCGGTCCGGTGCGTCCTCATGGACCATAGGACTTGCGCCCTCATGGGCTATAGGACTCGCGCCTTTTGAGAGAAGCCAGTCCGCCCTATATCTATTGTTAATATTCTCCCAGTTGCCAGGGTTGGGTGGGGTGTATGGCCCACATGAATCCCACTTCCGTACGCTTATGTCTTGTTCAATTCTGAATAATGACGACTATAGGCGCCAGCATGGTGGCCGGGTCGCAGGACTTGTATTTCCATTTACCATGGAAAAAATTTAATAGGGGGCGTTCAAATATTATGTAAGCACGTTCGGGGGAGGGGTTGCTGTTGTGCTTATTTTTTTTATGTTAGTTTATTTTCAATGTTAATTTTTGCTTTAAATAAAATGGCCAAAAAGTCAATGGTTTGATTCTTAAATAGCTTGCCAAAAATTCGACATTCTCGCCAAAAATTGGCGACGGCGGAAGTTAGGAAATTAAATTCAAGGGGCGAGCCAAACTTTCAAACACAATTTTCATTGGCTCGAAATTGTTAACTCCCACATGCCACATATGCACAGCGAATAAGAAACAGGTTTGTTTGATAATACAGCTCAGGTGCAGTCTATTGGACAAATACGTTCATTATAGTTGTAACTTCCATTTTTTATCCAATCATGCTTTGTTATTTGTTTGTAGTAAGAACTCCGTAGACATTCATTTCCGACCCCCATATAAAGGGCCATTGTGGTCTATTTTGACAAGGATCACGGCTATGTGCTTTTGATGAGAATAAAGAGTATTGTTTATAAATCGGCGCCGCACGTTGGGCGCCAATTCATAAACAATACTCTTTATTCTCATCTCAAAGAAACACAACGAACAAAGTTAACATAATAGGATTACCCTTTTAGTAAGACACAGTCATACGGTCGTTCAACCAGAAGAAAATTATTTTTGATCCAAACTGTCAATTTCAATTAACTCTTTTTTTTTTATTTTCTATCTGATTTTATAACGCGGATCTCTTTTCTCTCTCGTCAATCGAGAGTCATATCATCTTAATGTTTCAAGTTTCTATTATTTATGTGTTGCCATCTATTGGTACATTATAATTTGTTACAAGTTGATAATTTTATATGCTATTTGGAAAAAACTTCGCGAGCTGTCGTGTGCAAAACGGGTTCGGTTTCTTGGGCTGATTAGGTGTTGTTTTTATGCTTCTGTGTTCCTTTAAATGCGAGGCTTCTTGGTCGCAATAGCATATATGGGAGGTAGTGCTTGCGTATAGTATTGCCAACTTGGCTTTTCTCAACCCAGAGTGGTTTTTTTTTAAGCCCATGTATTATCAAAATGGCTTTTTTTGAAGGCAGTCTGGCCCCTTTTTTTATGTGTGTGAAGCTTATGAGTCGGCAACACCGCTTGCGTGATGATTTGTTTATTTATTTCTTGCAGATGGCGAAACCTAAACTGTGGGACTCGGAGGCAATGAGTGATGCTGTGAAAGAGAAACGAATGGTGTACGAAACAGCAGCGAAAGTCTTTAAAGTACAGCGAGCAAATATTGTTTCTTGTAGGAAGAGCTGACGACGGAAAGTTTTGACTCCAGAACTCGAAAACATGCTTGCTGATTATTGCTTGCTATGGTAAAATGCTTTTGCGGATTGACTGCTCGGGACCTGGAGCGAATGGCTTTTTAGTTGGCCATACGGAACAGTTTGAAGCGTCCTTTCAACTCAGCATCGAAGGCAGCCAGTCGCAAATGGTTAAGGTCATTTTTGAAAAGACATCCGAATCTATTGTTGCGGAAGCCGGAAAATTTGTCGATGGTATGTATCCAGGGATTCACGAAACAAAATGTAGACAAATTGTTTGAGATTTTCAAACCAGAATTGGAGAAAATTAAATTCAATGCCATAAAGATTTTAAACGTCAAACAACTGGGCTTACAGTTGTCCAGCACAAGGCTGGAAGAGTTAGTATTAAGCATCTGAGGCCAAACCACAACTAGTCCAGAAACTGTCACCTGCTGAGCGTGGTGCAACCATAACTGTTATAGCATGCATGTCGGCAGCTAGGCAGTACGTTCCTCCGATGTTGATTTTCCCACAGAAGAGATGGCAATACGAACGGTGCCCCACCAGGTTCTATTGGTGCATGCAGCGACTCCGGTTGGGTTAATTTTTCATTGTTTTTGAGATGGATAGAACATGTCATTAACCATTGTAAAACCGTCAAAAGAAAGTCCTATTATCCTAATTTTGGATTGCTGCCATTCACAAACAAGGAATGCAAACGTCATCGACAGAGCACGTGAGACGGGCATTTCGATTGCCTGTCTTCTACAGCACTCGACAAACAGGATGAAACCCCTTGACGTTTCTTTCATGTTCCCGCTGAAAACCTACTATGCCTCTGCTATTAAAAGTTGGCTTGTTAGTCATCCCAACCGAATGGTAAAGGAGTTTCAGGCAGCCTCTCTCTTTGCAGAGGCCTACAACCGTTCTTCAACTATGCAAATTGCGATACTGAATCCAAAAAAGTCTGTAAAGGCATTTGTCTTTACGGACGTTGACTTTCTAAACCATGAGCGGGAATTTAAAGAAGTGATGGCGACGGAGTAGTGGGAACTTTCAGTTCCAACCGCGTTTGTGTCTATAGGACCGTTCTCTCCGGTTAGTTCCAATTATGAGCAACTAAATAGATCCTCTGATGCGACGTCTGCAGCGCTTGTTATTCCTCAAAATATTCGAGAAGTTCCAATCATTACGCCCACGAAGAGTGCTAGACGGAAGAATAGTGATCTTGGTCACTCGTTCACCGTATAGAAAAAAAGTTTTGTCGGGGCAAGAGAAACATACCAAACCTTCGATATCTGGAACCTGGAGAAAGGACAGGAGGCAAGTAGGCCAAAAGCAAATTCCTCCGAAACGCAAGTTCCTTGAAAAAAATCCCCCAAAAGGCAAAATCCCTGCAAAAGACGGAAGAAGAGATTGTTTGAAGAAGAAACCATTACTAGTGAAAGTGATGAGGAGGTGGTCTAGGTTACGTATTCACGGACGATGCAGACAGCCATGCCGATTTGGACGTTGATTGCTCGTTGTGCGAGGAACCTTTCTCTCGAGACCATACGGGAGGAAAATGGATTAGGTGCATGCAATGTTGCAACTTATGCCACTAGAAGTGTACCAGCGGTAAAGAAATTTCTTCGTAATTTCTGTATGTAGACAGTCTACATTTATTTTCTGATATTTTGATTAATTTTATGTTATTTTCCAAATATATGGGACAATGATTTTTGTATTTCCTGTTTTTTTTCAAATGTACATCTAAAAAATCTATTTTCATTAATTAAATATCTCATGCTTCCAGATCAGCTGATAGAAGACTCATTTCGAGCTTCTTGATAACTGAAGACTAAAGGGACGAAATTAGGAACCTATTGTTCAGAAATAGAAAAATATGTGTTCTTGCTTTTATATTTCTAACCTTTTTTGGGTAACAGATATCGGTGAATAGATGCCAGCGCCATTTACTTAAAGGTTTAAGGTTGCTTTTCCATTTTTTTCTGACTTTGGCGTCGGTTAGTTCTTCCGCGAGGGAAGAAAAACCTTAGGAATACGACATTAGGGCCCCTTACCCTATACAGTAATTATAAACCTAAACAACCACCTCACGAAAACACAAAGTGTATTTTTATAAAAACGAATATTATGTAAAAGTATGGAATATTATAAAAACGCGAGAAATTTTGGCGAAAGTAAGCAAACTTCATAGCAAACGAAGTGCATATTATGCAAAAACCTGTCACAAAAAATAAAAAATAAATTATAAAATAAACAAAAATACTATAAAAAACTTATATGAATACAAAAACTGTAGTAAAAATACTGAAAAGATAAAAGCACAGATTTTATAACATCTAAATCCTATGTCCTTCGGAATATGAGTACCACCACCAAGAAACAGTCGAAACGATATTCTAAAACGGGATTTTTGGCGCAGCATAGCCCAGATGCTCTTGCGCCACAAAATTCCAAGCGAACGAAAACGGGGTTGAAGAAAATGGGCGAAAAGCAGGAAAGTTTCATTTTCATCGCGCCATTACTCCTTTTCTTTCGTGGCCTAAAATCATTCTTTAAAATTCCAATTCAAGGCCCGCTCTAATATCATTTGTATTCAAATTCCCTCCCAACACTCTTTCGTAAAGTGCATTACATCTGCCTTTGAGCGCGGGGTGGGGGGGAAATTTCTCTACATTGGAAATTATGGAAATTTCGCTTCGTTACCTAGCTCCGACAGAGGTCTACGGGGACGGGTGAAGCTTTTCTCAAGAGGTGAATGTTCATTCAATTACACTTCCTCTTGATTTCCCGAAGATCTGACGGCGACATGATGCTGGTGTTCACCGCCGTGTCAAGTTTCAAATGAAAATGTTTCAAAGCTACGGCGAAATGGGAATTTGAAATTCACTCTGAAAAATCAGCCCTCTTTTAAGATTAGTATGACGAGGTATAGCACTATGTGTTATAAACAAATATAATAAATCCAACGTTGTAAATGTAGTAATTTTAATAGAAAGAAGGCTATAACGTACATTCCAGACCGGGCTTGATGTTCCTCGTTGCCAAATTACAACGCTTACAACGATTATTTACCTTTATTGAATTCGATTTTATTTCTCATCTCGTCACCTTTATAAAGTTTAATGGATTTATTATCTTTGCCAAAATTTTATTCAGCTGTATTTTAACATTCAAGGTTTTATTTATGAGAGAAAATTTAAATAATGATCACCGTATTATCGGGCTTAAGCGGAGTAATTTCCATTTAGGACAATAGACAGTTGTTAAGTCAAGATGTTAAGCTTAATCGAATAAAAAAAATGTATGAGTGTTAGTTCGTGTCCATATTTAAACATTTTCCTTTTTATGTTCGCTTGGTGTTAAAACTGTTAATTTGGCAACTGTGAGACTATGCTTTGGCAATACCGATTTTTATTCCTAATTGTCACTAATTGCTGAGAGAAATGTGAATTATCGAAATAGCCAATGAGCGAGTTCATCTCATCTGAGAGTTCTTTGAAAACAGCTGAGGGAGCTTTCACAGTATTGCGACGTGAGGCGAATGAGACTGCGGACAGATGTATGCGACCTCTGTAATGATTCCATATGTATGAAACTGACATCATATTAGCGAGTTTTGAAGGAGAGTATGATTTTTATGTAAGGCATTATACAGGGTTTTAATACCTCACATTAGTGGCGTATATTCTAGCGGCTCTAGATCATCTGGAACTAACTTGTTTTTTGCTTGTGGTGTTTCTCTTGTGGAACAACAATGCATGGAGAATATAGTTTTAATTGTGCAAAGTATCACCATCTCGACTGAACTCACAACCTTCTTCTTTTTGCAAGGGTTTCATTGGGAAGGGTGGCCGCCGGGGGCGGCGCTGTAATCCCAGCACTCACAACCTTAATCCATCACAAATTACATTGCCGGCCAAACATATTTTTAGACGAATGTTTTTAGATTGTTCTGGTCTGATTCAGGAAAGTCGCATTTTAACTAAACTGAATTCATGGGTGACCATTTATGAAGCTAAGTACATGTATTACTAATAATAAATAATCTCGTGTATTGCTAGTACTGGCATTATAATCATCATATTTAATTATTAACTAATTATCAGCTGTAGTGATATATCTGCAGGTGTCTTGCAAACGCATCTATTATGTTTATTACTTCAAAATATTGTGTGTGAATTATAAAAAACTGCAAATGTGTCTCGCTGTTCTTTTAGCACTGCATTTTCAAGAAAACAATAACAAAACTATTAATTACGTAGCTTTATGCTTAGTTACATAATTTTTTTACGATATCTTGAAAGCTACACTCTATAACAAACAAATCGACGCATCAAGAAGGAGTTGTCCGATTGCGATAAAAATTGGTGGATGTGAAGAACATACATAGAAAAAGAAACGATTAAAATTTCAGAACAATTGAATGATTTATTGCAGAGTTTGACCGTTACAAAGGGAGGAAGTCAATAAGGCGTTGGTCCACCTCTGGCCTGGATGCAAGCTGTCACCCGGCGTGGCATAGACTGATAAAGATCCCGGATGGTGTCCTGCGGAATTTCTTGCCAAATTGTCTCCAACTGTCGGGCTAAATCGTCAACATTCCGGGATGGTTGCAATCGCCTTCCCATAGCGTCCCAAATGTGCTCTATGGGAGAGAGATCAGGAGACCTAGCTTGCCAAGGAAGTGTTGGGCAAGCTTGAAGACAATTCATAGCAACACGTGCCGTGTGCGGCCGGGCATTGTCTTGTTGAAACGTAAGTCCAGGGTGTCGCAAAAGGAACGGTAACACAACCGGTCGTAGAATGTCGTCTACGTACCGCTGTGCTGTAAGTGTGCCAGAAATGACCACCAAAGGGGTCCGGCTATCAAAGGAGATGGCACCCCCTGACCATAACGCCCTGTTGTGGGCATGTGTGGCGTGCGATAGTAAGGGCAGGATCCCCACGCTGCCCTGGACGTCTCCAGACACGTCTGCGGTTGTCGTCAGGACACAGTTGGAAACGGGACTCGTCACTAAAGACTATACGTCCCCAGTCAGCGCAGTTCCAAGTTGATCGAGCCCGGCACCACTGTAATCGGACTTGACGGTGTAAAGGCGTGAGAGGTAAGCGGCGTAACGGTCGGCGCGAGCGTAAATTCCGCTCTCTCAGTCGTCTGCAGAGGGTCATGTTGGACACATGTGTGCGGGCCACACGTTGGATAGTTGATAACGACGAATCCGGTGCTGTGACAGCTGCTCTGACAATCGCTCTGTCTTCCCGTTCTGTTGTGGCCCTAGGTCGACCGCTGCCGTCCCGACGCTGACATCTGCCGTTGTTGACCCACTCTTGCCAGCACCGTCCAATCGCCGCATCGCTTCGACCCACATGTCCAGCGATTCTTCGATTCGTCCAACCAGCCTCTTTCAAACTCTGACATATGCTCGTAATGAGCACGAATCTTTCGGCGAGGCATTGTTACAGTCGACGTAAGATATCCGCAGTCAAAATGCAACAGAAATTTTGACCACATATTGAGAATCGCTCCTTATATACACCTGCTGAATGCGCAGTTCCGATGCGCTGGAGTTCCCGCTATTCATTCATTGGACACCAAATTTTAATCATTTGCATGTTCGGTCAAAATGTCTTTGCATACGAAATTTCATTACAATCGGACAACTCTTTCTTGGTGCGTCGACTTTTTTATTGAAGAGTCATTGTCAGTATTATCAGTCAATATCATCAGTCAAAATGACAATCAGTCAATATGTCCATATCATCAGTCAAAATGACAATCAGTCAATATGTCCATATCATCAGTCAAAATGACAATTAGTCAATATGTCCATATCAGTATGTCTGTCTGTATCATCAGTAAATATGTCCGTATCATCAGTCAATATCATGCCAATATCATCAATCAATATCATCAATCAATATCATCAATCAATATCATACCAATATCATCAATCAATATCATGCCAATATCATCAATCAATATCATGCCAATATCATCAATCAATATCGTACCACTATCATCAATCAATATCATGCCAATATCATCAATCAATATCAAACCAATATCATCAATCAATATCATGCCAATATCATCAGTCAATGTGTCATTATCAATCAATATCATCAGTCAATCATTTGAATGTTCGGTCAAAATGTCTTTGCATACGAAATTTCATTACAATCGGACAACCCCTTCTTGGTGCGTCGATTTTTTTTGTTATAGGGTGTATTTGTGGTCTTACATTTCACAACCATAGATTTCTTTAAAACGCAAAATATAGAATTGAAATTTTGTTAGAAAAATAAGCGTTTAGTTTAAATGTTCGTAAAAGTGAACTTCATTTAGCAAGAAGCCAATAAAAAAGACCAATTTCATCTTTTTGTAAATCGCCAAAAAAGAATTTCCAGACTTCTATATCTGCCGTTTCAAAAATGCTATTAAAAGCTTATTCAAATGGAACCCCATAAATTCTAGAAGCGTTGGCTTAGTAAAAAAAAAAAAACATGAGGGAAAACAAAAATCGCGACGCTCAGCAAATTATTTTTTTTCGGAGAGATTTTTTGGCATAAAGTAAATCCAAAAGCTCGTCAGCGAGAAAAAATTGCTTAGCGTAGCTGAAACTGAGTAAATAATGACTTCAGAGAACTACCTGACACATAGCCAAAATAAGTGAGAAACGAAGGTCAGTTTCTGTAAAAATCAAATATATTTGACGAAGAAACAGGCGATAGAAATAAAATACATAAGCAGAGATTTCGAACAAGCCCTTTTGAATAAAACCTACGAATAAAGTGAAAACCTACACTATCTTCGGTCGTTAAATTACCTACTAAGATGTTCAAAATAATTTTTGTAAAAATTGTTTTGTGTTTTCTGAAGCGAAAAAGAACAAATGAGCCGCTGTCTTTTCAAGGAATTTGGACTAATTTGGACTTTTCTAAAGTAATGTTTCTAACAGTGCCGGATTTATAAATGGGCACGTTTTGTACTTGCCCAGGGCGCCAAATTACAGGGGGCTCAAAAGGCTGAAGGTTTTTTTTTTGTTCCTTTTTAAATTGCAATTTGTTTACCTTTAGAATTTAGCTCTCCCCGTGAAGGCGCCCTTCACTTTTTTTTTTAAAATCTGAAATTCTGAAAAATTGCGTGAAATAACCCCCCCGCCCAAAGGGCGGATCCAGGAAGAGGCGTGAGTTCCTTAAGAAAAATAAATTTACATTAAAAATGATTATTTTCAAGTAAAAAATAAAACTAAACTTACAAGTGAATTTTCAAGCTTTGCGCCCTCACTGAAATTTTGTTCTGCATCCTGTCTTTTCCCCCCTTTCCCCAATATCCAAAAAAATCCCAACAATCGTCGTCAAATAAAATTTATTCATAGGAAATTATCAAATAGATATGGCGCTAAATTTTTGGGGATGCAAAAAACAGCGAACTTCACCTTTCTTTTAATTACACTCTATCTACTGTAAAATTGCGTCGATTCGCGATTTCCTTTCCGCTGCGCCCCTTCACACCTTTTGTCTTCATTTGAAATTCCGAAAAAAAGTAAGTCTAATCGCTTTGACCCCCCCCTCCGTCCATTAAGCATCGAAAAAAAAAATTCCTCGTCAAATTAAGTAAATTTATATATAAAAATATCATTATTATATCTTATAATAATGCATAGAGTAATCATAAATGTCTCCGCGATTTGTAGTCGCATTAGGGAGGGAGAAGCAGCGGAATTTTATTTGTTCTTGCTGGCACGGCAGGAGGAGGGAGACGTGGGCGTAACTAGCTTCGAAGTCTAGGGGTGCTATTTCTTTTCTAGGGGAACTAACCCATTTTCTATGGGGGGTGGGGTGGGGGGGGGCTGAACCTTATACCTCAATGCTTAGCAGATTTGTTTTAGCTAGGGGTTAGCCTCCCCTGGTTACTCCAATGGAGGGGGGGGTGATAAAATCGTCGTGCTCAGGGCGCTTTGCACCCAAAAATCCGGCCTTGAACCTAGGCGTAAAGGTTTCATAATTATTGGGCGCCCAAGCAGATATTATGTACATTTATACATTGCAATATATGTAAAATTGCAATTTATTTCAAATTATTGGGGGAGTCCGGGCCCCATGGCCCATGTAACTCTACGCCTATGGTTTCTAAATCGTTGGGCCGTCGCCCGACATCGGGCTTTGCCATCAAACCAGATCGGGTCTGATTGATTTTCCTGGTATTAATCATTTTATTTTATTAAGCATTTTTTTATGAATAAATATTTTATCGTGGGAATATTGAGATTAATAGTCGCTAATGTGTCAGAAAGGTCAGATACAAAACGACTATACCACATCTGCGCAGGAAATGCAAGTGATAAAGCCGTGTATTCTTAAATATGTAAGTATTCATGCATGACGGAGAATTTTCACACATCGAAATCTTTTCATATTCAAAAAAAGGGCATACTGCTTATGAAGAGTGTCTATGCTGTCTATGCTAAAAATGCTGTGCATTATCTGTTCTTAAAACTGAACGAACGAACATTTGTGTTGCAATTGTGTTCTGGTCAATCAGCAAAGTGTTCTGATGATTTTTATGATTATGCCATAATTAATTATTCATATTTATAGTTTAATGTATGAACTTTAAAAAACAGAAAGACATTTATGGGCATATTTGTTTGGATCTGGCCCTCATCTCATTAAAAAATAAATAATTTTCTGGACCGAGGCCTCAAAGGTTGAGCGTCATTAGTTTTATGTCCGAAAGAACCGACTTCCGGACTACAGTGAATAATTTGTCAGAAAGCGGTTCATTTTGGTCACCTTTGGGTATGGAACCTATATTAACTGCATTCTAGGCGAACGCAGTGCCACCGCAACGCAGGGACGGACTTGACCGCCGGCCCCCCGGACAGACGAGCTTTGATTGGCGATAGTCGGGACTTTTAAGCAGCCTACGGACTAAAGATCTCGCGACTTTGGGGAGGACACAGTCTTATCTGCCACAAGGGCTCATTTTTGCAGAAACAGGATAACCCTCTGTCAGAAAAGCATAAAATTCAAATACAAAGGTCTTAGTTGCTCTGAAAACAATAAGAATTGTCGAATCGTTTTCAATCAACAGTTTGATATATTTCCAAACGGAATTTAGTCGAAGTGAGTCGTTACTCGCTATTTGTGGGGGTTACGTTCTACTAGGGGCGGATTTAGAGTTCATTCAAGGAGGTATGATTAATGACTTAATTTTTGGAAATAATACCCCATTGGACCTTTACCTTGTACCTTTTCAATGTTAAATTTTTATTCAAGGGGGGAGGATCGTCACCCTCGCATTTAAATCCTACCCTGCGTTCCACGAACTGTCCGCGAATGGTGAAACTGCGAATAGCAAAAACAAAAATTATATGTGAAAAAGAAGGTTATGTTCATAGCAATTGTCTTGCATATTGAATGCTGTACATTACTACAATATATTTACGAAAAAATTTAGAAAAAATAAATATTCTTTACTTACTGTTATCTCTGTGTCCTATTTGTTCTTCCACAAACTAACAAATGTTTAGAAACTACATATATTAGACCGTAGTAACAGCACCCGAAATCTTCATGGTTGTTTGTTTGGATTTTTATGGCGCAAGAGCAAATGCTGCGCCAAAACATGCCAATCTTCGCCAATCTTTATGTATGCTATATTAACTGTGTCAATCTTCATGTATGTGTGCACTTTATTTTTAACCGTTTATTTTTAGTACGTTATACAGTAGGTCTATGAATAATAGTATGCATACATTATTGTTTTGACCTTAAGACTTCTAATTTTTCTTTTATTTTATTTTTGAGAAACCGTGGGCACCAAATGCGCGAATAATGAGGGACGGCTGTATATCGATACCATTTATAGTAACAAACTAACTATTAGCTCAAAAACCTCAAATTTGTTCGCGGGATTCTATTGCTGTCAGCTATGTGGGAAAGGGGGCCCCTCAAGACCCCCCATTGGATATCAAAACACATTATTTTCTCTGAAGTCGCATCGCATGATCTTTAAAGCTATTTAAGCTTTCGTAATTTTTTAACTGCTACGCCACTGATTACAGTATATAATTATTCACCGCTTATAGCGTCCAAATTTCGTTGGACACTTGAATGTCGTTATACCCGAATTCGATTGCATTAAGGAAAATTTTGAGCTAGTATAACATTTCGAATTTTTCCAATGAACAAGAAAATTTGACCTCTTGCGCATATGTGATTATTTTTCGGTAGTCATGCATCCATAAGACGACAAAAATATATTTTACCAAATTAACCATTTAAACCCAGAGTTCAAATGTAAATTTAATATATTATTTCATTTTAAAACATTTACTATTTTATGTATGCTGAAATTAACATTAAATATAGTATTATATTTCAATGCTTTAAAAAATATGAATGTAATATCGAAAGGGTTTACATTTCCAAATTTTCTGTATGAAGTTTCATACACTTGTTTTATAGGATTATATATTTATACGTTTCAGATATAATTTATTGGTATTATTTATAGACCATTTCCAGGAGAACACTTGTTTTCGGAATTTGTTTTTGTTCATTAAAGAGAAATCTCGCTCTCTCTCTCCAATCTTTTTATTATTGTACATAATATTTATAATATTTCAAATGTTGCATTTAATATTATGCCAGTTATCATTTTTACGTTATTTTATTACTATCAAATGTAACAAAATATGTCGAATTTCTTTCGTTTTTACTTCCTTTCTTTCTAATTGGAAAGAAATGAAATTTTTCCCAGACGCACCCTTTCTCTAAATGTTATTGCTTATTCTCGAACTTTCTTGAATCGAGTTAAATTGAAGACACGTTTCCTATGCGAAATGTGGAATTATGATGGACTCTACAATTTAATTTTCCGCAGAAGATACTTTTTTCGCTTACTTTCTGTTCAAAATACATTTTATTAGATTACGTAATGCCGGTAACTTCAAAGAAAAATGATGTCTTTTTATATTTCTTTACCCTCCTGATGCGAGACCTGTTTAGCGAATTTGGTATTCTTTGGGGATCGCATAAAGTCTCGGTAGAAAATTTTCTAATGTAATCAGCAGAAGCAAATATTTCAAATTCTCCCCCCCCCCCAAAAAAAAATCCTATATTTTTATGGTTTATTAAATAATTTTTCTCAGTAGCGGGGAAGAAATAAGTATTGAAGGAATGTAGTAATTCCGTTCAGTTGAAAACGATATTTACTAAGAGTTTTAAATGTTTGTCAATTCATTAATACAGGCCAAATAAATTAAATTAATTAAATACAACGTTAAAAGAATTTAGTACGCATTTTTGGCGGAGCCTTTGAAAATGACGTGTGCACACTTCAATGGTAAACGGAAGACTGATTTGATTTTAGAATTCGGAAAACAATTGCACATACTGTTGCCAAATATAAAGAATGAAATTATAATTATACAATGTTTGAAAAATATGAAATAAAAGTAACAGATTTGGCATGGTGTCAATTTCTAAAATTGGCACTACGTCAATTCAATAGACAGAAATATGGAGGCTTTGCTATCTACTACAAATCGTTGAGAAAATAAAATGCGACAAATATAGGAATACAATAAAAGTAGATAAAAGTGAAAATAATAAAACAAAAATACCAGACTAAATGATGAATTACGCGACTGTAAAATAAAAACTAATACGGGGGTGAAAAATATTAATTATTATGGAATTAGGAAGCGGAACTCACTACCTACAGATATTAAGAAAAGTAAAACTATTAAAGGATTTAAAAAATCATTAAAACAATATCTCCTGGAAAATAAATAAAAGGTCACATTTTATGTATCTCCACTTAATCCCCATCATATGTGATTTAAACGATTTAAGGTATGTTTTAAAATACATGTCTCTACACATATAGTTTGCTTCGATAATTTATATTATAAATTTTTTTTGGGCTGAATCTGGATTGCGCGTTTTCTATTAAATTTATTTCTTATAAACTGTGATAGTCCCAATTTTATTACGGACCAATACGATAGTTCTGTCTACTAATAGTTCGTGTTTGCTTGTTATCTTAAATTGTATGTTATATGCATCTTAATCAATTAACTATGCAATGTTTTGACTTTGGATTTGAGAACTTTTATCAGCTTATGCCTTTTGATTAATTTTAAATACTGCAAGATGATTGTGACATCTGTGCGATGGTTAAGTGGTGGAATAATGTTAAGCATTTTTGTCCTTTTCTCCCACCTCCATCTCTGCACATTCCATAGAATTGTGATATGATTCTTATAGTGTGTGTTTCGTTGCCGAGTAAATAAATGAATGATTATTATTATTATTAATCATTATTAACATAAGTTTAGTATCATTGCCGCCTCGCTGTCTATCCTCACTCACATTCATGTCATGGGCTTACAAATAAAACATTTCACTGCAAGACCACTTAACGTCTACTCCATTTAGGTGTAATCGGTCTCTTCATCTATTTGCAATGACATGCAACTGCTTCTTAATGTCAATAATAGCCCATCGTTAATTGCCGATGACTTTAGTGCCAGACACCCGCTTTGAAATTCAAACTATATGAATAATTAAGGTGTTAAGCGCTATAAATCCACGAATCATGCCTTCATTACCATTGCTCCTAATGAGCCAAAGCATACTTGCACTGGTAGCGAATATGATGATGTCATTGACTTTGCCTTAACCCACTCTTTTAATTCAATTTCAATATTTTCTTCTCTAAATATTTCGACTCTGATCATTTTCCTATTTTTCCAGAGATTAACTTTCAAACCAAGCTCCTCCTCCCTTATAGGAAAGGCTCATGGATTTGTCAAATTTTTAAAACACGCTGTCCCTCCCCCAAACCAATACTTCTCCATACACATTGGTCAATGAACTTGAAAGCTCCACAGAAACGTGGCAAATTCCATTAAGTACAGAATAAGTGCCTCTTCAAAACATCTCTCTCTTTCGAATGATTATGCTCTTCCTCAGCATACCTTACAATTAATTAAAACACGTAATCAAGCGAGGCTAAGTGCTCAAGCGGCCGTAGCTCCAGAAGACTTCACGCACTACAAACAGCTCCGTATCCAATCACGTAATCAAATTAAAAGCTTGATTTCCTCAAAATGGGCCAATTATATTACCTCAGTTAACACTACGTACAACTCTATTTGGAAGACTAGGAAAATACTCAGCTGCCAAAATTGGGTAATTAAAAAGATTGTAACCCCATACGCCACTATTACTGCTCCACGTAATCAGGAATAGGCTATCTCTATACTTTTGCTTCACACTTTACTACTAACCCTCAAATTTCACTCTTGTTCTATCAAAATATCTCTACCACTTTTGACTTTGTTTTATGGGTATACCACTTCCTTCTTCTCGCTCAATTCTTGCTTCTTGCTCAATCAACCATCATTTAAGGGAGCAAAAATCTTCCCAACGAAAGCAAAGCTCTGAAATTAACGGTATTTTCGCACTTGCAATCAAAAATATATCCCCCGTAAACTAAAACTCTTCACCAAAATTTGCAGTAGCGTTTTTGTCCTACAACATTTTCCTAATTGCTGAAAAACCGTCAATATAATTAATATTCACAAATCAAATAAAGATCCGAAATTTACCATCAGCTATAGGCCTATTTCCTTTTTACCTATTTTATCAAAAATTTGTGATAAAGTTTTTCTTCACCAACTGTAAGACCATATTGGCGAAAACAAAATCCTTAATAACGAACAATTTGACTTTCGTGCAGTCACTCCACTACTCATCAAGTTTTTCGTCTTGTTGAAGCAGCCTTTGTTTACTTCAATTCTATTGAACATATGCCAACATTTTGCCTTGACATAGCCGAGGCTTTTGATTCTGTTTGGAATAAAGGGATAATTTACAAATTCATTAAATTTAATTTCCCAACTTATATCATCCAAATTATCAACTCATATCTCAAAATCCAACAATTCCAGGTCAAGCTCTGGGAGGAGGAGGAATTGTGCAATTGGGAAGGGTGGCCGCCGGAGGCAGGTTAAGCTCTACGATGGTGTTATTTCCAGTCATCGACCAATCAGGGCAGGCGTTCCACAAGGAGGCATTTTGACCTCCAAGCTATTTGACATTTTCTTTAGCGTTTCCCTTACTGATGAGGATGCCAACATTGCACTTTATGCGACGATGTTGCTATTTTTTCCACTAACGAAGATCTTAGGGACGCCATTTCTGACAGTCAGTTAGATAGAAACTGCCTTAGCCACTGATTGAACCAATGGCGGATCTGGATCAGTCCTGACGAATCGCAAGTAACCTTTCGTACACCAGTGACAGCTTCTCGCTATATTTCTTTGCACGCTGAATGCACGGGTAAAATCAATTTTCCATTGTACGCCTTCAGCGCTGTCGTACTGTTATTGCTCGAGCAACGTTCATTTGAAATGTTTCGATGCAGCAAGTGTTACTAAATGTTAAAAATGTCATTTGTGTTTCGTGTTGGTCATTTCACGGATTGCTTTTGCCGTATTCTGCTAAAATAAGTCGCTAGAGGGCGTTTTTGAAGTAAAAATTATTTTTATAGATTCCTTTTTCTCATCCTTTGGATAGTCTATATACAATTTCGGTGTCAATCCGCTGAACGGTTCGATCTCCAGTATGCTTTAAACATGGCTAGTTCAATTATAACCACCCTGTATATATATGCATACATGCATATATGCATATATGCATATATGTATACATGCATAACCGCAGGCGTAGCCAAGGGGGTATTTGGG
>QLNU02015003.1:164039367-164055849 GCA_006491805.2 Dysdera silvatica
ACTTCTGCCAACGAGTTGTTAGCAACGTAAAAGTATTTGTTTCATTCACCGTTGTTGGCCGGTTAGACTTTGGAGCGCAGAATGTATACAAATACCGGAAAATTTACAGAATGAGTAGATTTTAGTAGTTTATAGATAAAATTGTTTAATATGAACTTTATAACCATGGTTGCGTCTGTATTTCTGAATAATATTAACGTTTGAAATTATAGATTATTAAAAATCCAAATTTTTGAAGATTAGGGTTTTTGATCCTTTTGAAGATTAAAGGATATTAAAATTTTCGTTCTTCGAAAGCGACAAGAGGGTATCATTAAGACATGTTGAGTGTTAAGAACTGTTTTAAATGCAAAATATTTGGGAATCGTGAAAATTAAGCATCTTCCTGAATGGGTAATTAATGCATCCTTAAGTAGCGTCATTAATCAAACGGAACAAAAAATGCTAGCTTGTTAGATCGTCTTAAAATAGACATGTCCTAATTAATCATTTAAAAAAAACAACCAAAAAAACCATGAGAATTAGTCCCTCGTGAAAATACTATGCAGTGAGGGATCATTTCTGGGGAATTTTCCCCCGTGATCTAGCTTTCTGGGGGAAAAAGGGATTTTCCCGATTAGGATTAATTTATTCCAATTCAATTGGTTTCAAATCAGATCCACTGATTCTTTGTGAGTTAGCAGATAAAATTAGTTAATTTAAAGAATGGTTGCTTAAACGCGTTCGGTTTTTAAATCTGAAGTAACTTGATTATACGCATTCGTTTCGCACGCTGGAAAAAATAAAACCAGAAGAACAATTAACTCTCGGCATGGTAATTAAAACGTGGAAGGAAACGTAATTAGAACCCAGGTGTTTTTTCTAAATTAGTTAGAGCGTTTAACTTGGTATTTCACACTTTATTGTCTTCTTGCGAATTAGTTATTTTTTTTATTAGCCAAGCGTCGTTTGAGATTCCCGCCATTAATTCCCGCCAAAAAAAGTAAAGTTGAAAAACGTGATGCCAGAACCCGATTTTTTTTTAATTTTAAAAGCTCACAAAAATGAAGTTCGTTGCAGAATTGCTATGTTCTTCTAAATGATAATTAGATTGTGCAAGTTAGCCTCTCTTTTTAAGAACGTTCATGTAATCAATCTTGTGTTAGGTTTTTAAATTCTAAATGAAAATATTCTCCCCTTCTTTAAACTCTAAACGAAAAAAAAGTAGAAGAAATAAATGCATGTTCTATTAGTGTACAAGATAAAATATAGGCATTATTCAATGGCGTTTATTACAGTGGATCAATGTAATCTTAGATGGGCAAACTAGTTCATTACTTTTGACAATTTTTCCTTTTTTTTTTTGCAAACGAAGTTTAGATGTGTAACAATAAATCAGAATAATCTATTTGCAGCTTCAATTACAAATTCAAAAGAAAAGCTGCGTTTATTCTCAGTTCAAAGTTATTGGAGAGCAATAGCTAATAAACGAATCGTTTAAACGAATCTTTACCCATTGTTCGAAATGCGTATGTCTGCTCCATAATTAATCGATTAATTTTAATTAATCATTAAAAATTTATTGCTATTCAGACATTCTTCCCAAAATAATTCTCACTTTGATTTTTGTTTAATATTCTTTTATTTCTACTTATTTTAAGTAAAATTTTCTCAGTTTGTATTTGAGATACTTTCAATTTCTGTGCGCTTTATTCACTAACGTTCATGTCTGATTTAAAAAAAAAGTTTGAGAAATCTTATTGAAGACCTGTTTTTTTTAAACGGAAGGTAATTTTTACTTAAGGAAATGTATTTCTTCAAAACACACCCCAGTCAACTTCAATGCGTTTGAAGAATTCTGTCATGACATGGCTTTTCATGGATAGAAAGTGACTATGATAAATATGCATGTGTTAAATTTGAGGTTGTGCAAGTTGAACATGACTGTTTTCCATGCATGGTTGCATGTATTGCCGTTTTATTGCTAGTGTAAATATTTCCAACCAATTTTATTATTTTATATTTATAAAAACCATTATTTCACATCTTAAACCTTGGATTTTGTACATTCAATACGTGGAATAATTCACTAATTTATAACAATGCATTTTTAAAAATGATAATTATACTTAAAACGATATTTCTGGAAAAAATCTTATTTACTGCATACAATAAAAGCTTATATTAATATGTTAGAAACAAAGAAAGAAAAGTAAAGAATGAGTTAAAGAAAAACACCACAGCAGAGAGTAGAAATGAAAGACTAGAAAAAATAATATTTAACGTTCCTTTAATGAAATGTGATAAAAGAATTGAAGAGAAAATGAATCTAGAATTTGGTTGGTTTTCTGTTCAGTTCCTTCCATGAAATTGATTTAATAAATAATAATTGAAATAGGGTCGTAAGTGAGAGGAACGACTATGAATTTTTGCTAAACCTACTCTTATCCAAAATAAATGTGGAAAATTGTAAAATATACATTAACTTTAAACCATTTAAAAACAGAGGAAAAGAAAGTAAGAGTAACTTTTCTATTTATGCATTTTTTTATCTTGTGAAGTAACACTTTATTAAGAGCATGACTTCAACGTTATAATTGCTTAATAAGTTAGTAATAATTGCTGAATAAACGAGACATAATATATCCGTATTCTTGATAATAAGCGATCAATTCCTGTTGAAATGCACGCCGAAACTTTGCTCAATAATTAGTAGGTTGGTTGGTTGGTTTTATTTATATGGCGCAAGGACAAAAAAGGTCATTCTGTGTTAACCAAGGTGAGATAGTACATATGTTAACAACAGTTAGTACTGAGTGCATAATGTTTCATTGATAATTTTAGTACACGCTGCGTTGTGTTATGGCATCTTACTAATAATATTGCATGCATAGGAAATTTAAAAGCCCTAGGGATAGAAGCATTTAGGGCAGCTTCAAGCACGTCTGATGAAAAAGCAGAGAAAATTAATACATATTAATAGGAAGAATTAATGTATATTAAATTTATTATATATATTATATTTATTATTTATTAATATATATTAGAGGAAGAAACTTAAAACGTCTTCACGCCGTTTCCATCACTTGTTTAGAAAAATGGCAGTGTAAAAAATTAAAGACAGTTAAAAATTTCGTGCGTTAATTAATTTACCTTTTGAGAAGAGAAGTTAATAAATAATTATTTACTTTTGCATCATTTGCATCACTGTGTGTTTTTAAGCGGAAAAAGTCCATAATTTTTTTTTTTTTAAATTTTTGTTGCAATTGAAAAGCACTGAATTGTTTCCCATTTAGCAAAGGAAGTATGACTATTAATAACGAATAGCTAGATGCGATAATATAAAAAGTATACATTTCTTATAGACACAGGTATGTAGTTAAGCCGTGGTCAGCAGGGGCTAAGCCCAAGTTGCCTCATCGAGTTACTTCTATATATATAGAAAAACCCCTTGGTACCCTGTGACCCATATGACCTTTGCCTGACCCCAGTTGACCCTTCGTCCCAGCGACGTGCCTGGACCGATACTAATTACAAAACGATATGTATAAGTATCAGCCTTTTGGGATAATCAGAGTTTGCGGGATAGATACTCAAATATGATTTTTATTTCAGATTTTGTTTCAAAATTTTTAATAGCGTTCTTGTGTTATATAGTTTGCATATTTCTACAGAGCGAGACGTTTTAGATATAAATATGTAAACACCTGCATTTGTGCGTGTGTGTTTGTGCAGTTTTATCAGTCCCCGGAAAATATAGTTTCTTTTATCAAGATCATTTGAACATTTGATATAAGCACCTTAGCAAAATTTAGAGCTTACTTCAGAATTTAATTAAATTGAAGTTATATAATCAAATTCTAATGTAATATAGCCGAACTCTGTTTTAGCGGACATCAAGGGCTCGTATGGGCTTCGCTGTAACCATTTATCAAAAGTAATATTTTTCATAGCCATTAATATTTAATATGCATAGTTTATCAATCTACTCAATCAACTTGTAGGGTAAAAAATGTGGGGACGAGAGGATCCCAAGTGATTTCTAAGAAGATTACGTAAGTCTGTCTTAGAGAAAATAATGTGTTTTAATATCCTAGGTGGGGTGAGTCCCTCACATTTCTTTACGAACTTTCTGCGTACGCATAAAGTTCGTAGGAGGTGTTATAGACCCCATGGGGGGGGGAGATTACAGAGCTACAACTAACATATTTCTATGTTAAATATACAAAATTTCATTGCGATAGGGGGTTACAACCCCCCATCAACACCCCTTACGTACGCCAATATGTAGCATATATACTATTTTGTCGTGACTATTTTGAAAGTTTGCAATTTCCCCAAGACAGCACATACACAGTATAAGAGCGTTGCGTTTTTAATACGAGAACAAAGTTAATGCTACTAAAGTCTGAAGTTTATATTGTGTTTCATGAAAATTGTTATTTCTACAGTAAATAAAAACTCTTGAACTTTTGAATATAAAGGTAAAAATGAAATTAGAAAGGAAAAAAGTTGGTTGGTTATATCTATGATGTTCTAGTGTATAATATATAGAACATCATGGATATATAGAACATTATATCCATGATGTTCTATATATTATACACTAGATCATACTAACCAAACTAATCTTTTCATGTAGCTGCGCGTCCTTTGTGATCGAATTTCATTGTATGCTAGTCCTGTAGGCAAATGAGAGGATATTGCACAATTTTATGATTTTTTTAAATAAACGGAAACATTGTAAAAAATAAGACCATTTGGCGATTATGATTTGCGAAAAAAGGGAAATAAAAACTAGTTTCAACAATTTTTTTTCTATATGGAAGTTTGAAAGCTGTTGATTATATTATTTAAAATAATTTATATTCCCTTGTCTAATGGGTTGGGTTGTTCTTTCATCGCTCTCTTGAAAATATCTGAACTTTTATTTGACGATTGGTTTAGATTAAATCGCTCGCTAGGCAACCGCTTAAGATACTTTTTCACTGATTATCCAATTGGACCTGAGAAGGCCTAACGAGCAAGTCAGAGAGGATGTGAAGATGATTGGTTGGTTGGTTGTAGCTTATGGCGCAAGGACAAAGAATGGGAAGAATTTTGGAAAGAAGCGAAAGAAGCTCAAATGACTAGAAGGCCGAAATCGAAGGAGTTAGTCTAACAAAAACAATCCAAACCATCGTTAACTCTGTATTTCAAATGGGATTATTTATTTCTTCCAATTGAGAGAGACCTTGACGTCTGAAATTAGTCTTCCTCTAATCGCATTCCGCGAGCAACAAGCCGAAAGATCTTAACGACTGATGGAAGAAATGCTCATCTGCTATAATTTAGGTTCAGTTCTATTTTAGAAGTTAATGTTCAGTAGAGAGTTTAGTTACAAATAGTAATCATTTTGAAGAAAGTCTGACGGGTCAAGATTTTATCATTTACTTCATTTATTTGACGTTTCGACACGCGCTGTGCGAGCCTCCATCCAGAGAATGGATTATACGCAAAATATTTATTTAGGCAAAAAAATTTGTTTTATGCTTATAGACGTTTTCAGTTACGAAGCAACTAATCATTAGGCATTTACAAATAAAATAACTCGCGCCTTTAATAAATTAAAATAAATATTTTTTAGCTGTAATTATCTTTAACATAAATATTTTTTAGATGTAATTATTTTTAAAATAAAATTTTAGATAATTATATCTAAAATAAATATTTTTAAATGTAATTATATCTAAAATAAATATTTTCGATGAAATTATATTTAAAAATAAATATTTTAAATGCAATTATTTTAAAATAAATATTTTTTAGATAATTATTTTTAAAATAAATATTTTTAGATGTAATTATTTTTAAAATAAATATTTTTAGATGTAATTATTTTTAAAATAATTTTAGATTAATGAAAGCTTCAGAAACTAGCGAAGTAGGTTGAGAATAGTCATCCGATTAAAGATAGTGTCAGTGGGGGCGTCCACTACACATGCTTACATTCATATAAGGAATCTTATTAATTATAAGCACTGCTTATATATATATATATATATTTACTAGTGCTCAAATTTTATTATTAGCGAATTTCAATAAGTATTGCATCCGCTATTGCTTTTGGTTTTTCTGTCTGTCCGTCCGCAATAAAAAGGGTAAGGTAAAGGTCTTCTGTAAATGCAATAATGATAGCTATTGTTAACGTTGAAAACCTACCGAGTTACTTGAGAATTAGAGAGTTGTGAATTAGAGCGACGATTTAGAAAGTTGCGAATTGGAGAGTGGTAAATTAGAGTTGCGAATTAGAGAACAACGAATTAGAGAATGGCGAATTGGAGAGCTGTCTCATTGCTTAGAATACTTACGTTCCAAAACTAACTACGTCCTAAAAGCGTTGATGATTTCATTCCCACCACGTTTCAATTTCAAAAATTCAAACTTCAAAAAGCGCAGGAAGTTGAGTTTTTGGCATAAGTTTGAGCACCGACTTCAATATTAAGGAATTAGATCAAATCTCGTGAATTTAGAAAGCGAAAAAAACAAGATATTCTTCTAGAAGAAAGCTAATTTTATTTTAATCTTTTAAAACCGATTGTTTTTTAAAAGCGTGCTTGTTAATACTACAAAATCATTTTGATAACAAAAATATTGATTTTCTTAATTAAAATTTTTGACATATTTTTAAGACCTTTTTCTTCCCTCTCCCTTTTTTTTTTACCTTAAGACAGCTTTTCAGGAAGGATGATGGCTACAGATTCATCAATCAGTCTGGATAAAAAGCTTACAACATCCCATAAAATATGTTATGTCTGATGAGAAAAAAAAACTTTGTCATTGATTTTTTTTCTTAACTGTTAATAAATAATTCATCATTCTGAAAAGAATATTTAATAAAAAGGAAATAAAAGTCAACATATTTTTTTCTAAAAACATGGTTCTTCATAAATTTTGATTAAAAGTGACGTTTTTTGTCCCTTTTTTTTTTGCGTCTAAAATTTGGTAAAATTTAACTCACGTTATGAAACTTTACAACTGTACACAGCATGTAACTATGTGATATATATATAGCAAGAGAAAATAATAATTATTATTATATAAGCTAAATAAAATACTAATTCCATTGGTTTAACGATAAAATAATTGTAATCATTCACAAGTATACTGTATATAAGAATAATAAACTTTTCAATAGTTTTTATAATTCAAATACAGATCACCGAAATCCTTATCCAATATTTACTAATAATAATTTTAAGTAGCAGTTTGCTTGCAATAATACCCCGTGAGAAAAATTTTCTTTAATAAAACAATTCCTGAATATTGATATTCAATATTAAATATATACAATTAAACTCAATTATAAAGATGTTTAAAATACTACCGTGAATTTAATGCTATGACCTATAAATGGGCTCACGACTAGACTTTATAAAGTCTTTAGAATTCTAGGTAACATAAGCCGGCATTTTGTTGTACACTTCCGGTTTTATAATACAACGTTTACCATTGGAAAATTAATAACCCATTTTCTTCTACTTATATAATCTGTTGCAAATCTAAAATGTTGTGTTTATTCCTCGAGTGGCTTGAGGAATATACAACGGTGCACTAATCCATTTCACCTTATTTTATTAAAAATAACACACTTGTAAATCACTCAACTTTAACACAGCAGTGAATGAGATTACGTGATACGATGGCAACAAAATGGCGGATTGCGCCAGCTTCGTATTTTAGGAGACTTAGAACTTCAAAAATTTGGCGTAATCATCACGTTTTCTAACAACCTCGGATGTTAAAAACAAGTTAACATGTAAACTGTTCAAATATGTCATGAACAGTTCAGCAGAGTAGACAACAGCATGTCAGTAGAGTAGACAACATTTCAGCAGAGTAGACAACAGAAATTCAGCATAAGCTGCTCTCCTCTACATATTTCTTTTTGGTGCTTACAGTCATGCCTTGGTTTGAATTATTTATTAATGTTCTATTCATTTTTTTCCCAATTACCTATCAGCGATCTTAATAATATAAGACGTCCATTGTTAATCCGTCATCAATTAAGATGTCCAAAGACATAAGCTTATGACGAAAGCTCATAAGATGGGTAGAGAGCTAACACTCCATATAGTCATATGTACACAGGCTGTATACAAGATGTCGGAAAAAAGTTCACTACACGATTCCTTGTGAAAAAAGGAATAAAAAATGTCCAATACAATTTTTGCTTAAAATCAATATTTAATAAGTTATTTCAAATCATAGTTAAACCAATAATAAGGCAAAGCCAACCCATTTAACATCGCTTTAATGCAACGACACATGCGTTTGCGCATGTACGGCCCTTCTACGAAGAAAGATGAGAAGCTAAGATTTCACAGGTTTTTAAAAACTTGCTTAGGTCACGTGTTACTTGAAATTCAAGGGGTTGGAACTCCACCCAAAAGTTAGTTCATTTACGTCATAATTAATAGCAGACACTAGATTTGGCGATTTCTCGTGCAAAACCACTCATACCAGGGATGGGATGTATACGGATCGGAATGGGCTGTTTGCCACTAGATTCAACCTTTTTTCTTCTTCCTTGTGGGGAAAATATTAAAATTAATAGTATTTTTCTCTTATTTTATAAGCAGTCGTGTCCCAGGGACATTCCGTCCTGTGCCCGTCTGGCAGGCTTGCGATGTATTTGCTATCAACAGTATAGTAAAGTGAACTCCAGACCCGGGCACTCTGAAATGTATAATCCACCACTGCCAGAGACGAGCACATATTCCAATATTTTAAACAGAACTAAAATTGAAAGTCATTTGGTTTACCAAGTTCATTGGCGGTGCCGAGTTATTAATGACCTCCCCCACTCCCTATTAGGAATGGGTTCATGCTGCTTCTGAGTTTGCCATAGGCTATTTCCTTCCATTTGGAAACTGATGATCGCTATTTCATTTTTTAAAGAAAATTTCATATGATTAATTTTTGCCTCATTAATTGTAAAATAATAGATATTTTTTTTTTTCTCAAAGTACTTACTATAAGTTTTGTGGAAAATGAACAATGACGAACTGGGTCCTTTTCCTCTCGGGCTTTCCTTACTGCAGAGGTAATCAGTACGCCACTGCTGTCATATGATATGCGAATACAAAAACAACAGGATTAAATGCCGGGGAGGGGTTGCCAGATGGCTTCAAAATGGCTATTCCCCTTCCTTATTGCCGTACTTCTGCTCACTTTCCATGAAGAAATTACCCCCCCCATGATAGCGGCTATGAGAGAGATACAACTATTACGTAAGCAATATTTTGGCCATTTTCAACACCCCCCCCATTATTAAGCAAAAATTAACATTGGCTAACATAGGAAAATAAGCACAAAAGCCACCCACTCCCGCAAAGTTGCTTACGTAATACTTGAACTCTGCCTATGCCAAAGGATACATTTTTTATAGGGGATTTTTTAAAGATATATTATTAGGGAATAAATAAGTTACCAGATTTAGAAAAAGATTGGTATTCCATTGGCTTTCTTTGGAGATGAAGGAACCTTCACTAGGTTGCCATACTTCGGAATTCCAATGACGTATTTGGACACGCAACTAAATTTTCAGGTTTGAAGTTAACGAATTAGAAAGCTTGTGCTTAGCCGTGCCTCTCCAAGAATTTCTTTGGTTTGCTTTTCTAATGATGGGCGTGTCTGGAGCGTGATTCGTTCATCTTTGGCCTTAATTATCTTATTAAATATCGATTTTAAGCAAAAATTACACTGGACATTTTTTATTCCTTTTTTCACAAGGAATCGTGTAGTGAACTTTTTCCGCCATTTTGTATAGACCCTATATATAAAAAATTGCATTTCAATGGGGCGTCATGACCCCTATCACCCTCTCTGGGTACGCAAGTGTCCAGAGTCCTCATCTTTTCTTCTACGATTAACGTGCACGTCGATAAGCGGCATGTGTATTTACATATTTGCCATCTAATTATGATGGGTTGACTTCAAAAGAAGTCACCAATTGCAATTCTTTAATTACTAAACTCTTTTTTTTTTTTTTTCAAATCCATTCAAAAATGTTTGATTCAGTTTTTTTGTTCTCGCTTCAAATCCAACAGACTTCTGGTCTAATGGGTAATTCATGTTTCCAGTTGGGCAATAACTGATATGACAAGTTTATACAATTCCCACCCTGTCCATTTTGAGAAACTTCCCTTCAGTACATCGTTCCCGAAAAAAGTATTTTTAGATACTGCGTTCTAAACCTGCTGACTCGGAAAAAGAATTTCTTCTTCGAAGTAAAGGGGCTTGTTTTTCATTTTGATAGGACTGCAGAAAAATACGAAGAAATAATTTTAGTGTCCAAGCGGACATTCGTTGAAGAACTTAGACAGGTACGTGAAATGTAATCAGTTTCTGTTCATTTCTTCACTAAGTTGCCAAATATGAAACACATAAATGTTAATTAAATCTCTGTACTTTTCATTGCATATTGAAACCTAGATGTACTGGCAAATGTGTTTAGAGTATTCATGAATCAAAGCACTAAACTTCTCCGGATAAAATATTTTCCTTGAATTAAGAAAGAAAGCACTTTCCGCAGACTCTGCTTTATACAATAATTGTTACATGCAATGTGTATTATTTTTTAGAAAGAAAATTACGAAAGTAAAAAATGTATTTGTGGGATAGTCACTTACAAATAAACACGATTTGACATTTTAGGCCATTGTTGTCGATTTAATAAGTCGATAGATCTAGCGACCTTACTGACATCAAGGTAATAGGGTTACAGTGTTTGTTTATTGAATCTTTGCGTAGATTTTAGGGAATCTATATAGTAGAACTGCGAATCAGCGAGAACCAAATGACCTACACATATCCTATTTATGTATTCGTTCATACATAAATAGGATATGTGTAGGTCATACATAAATGACCTACACATATCCTATTTATGTATGAAGGAGTACTCTTGTTTTTACTAACCCACCCACCCCTTCTCCCTCCCTACTAGGGGTTTGCAGCGTATTCAGAAAACGGAATTCCGGATTTCTTTGTCTCTGCTGTATTATTAGCTCATTCACTTAAATTATGTATCAAAAATTGCATTTAATTCATGCAATTGGTTACGCAGTGATGTGATGCTCTTGCGCCATAAAAAATCCAAACAAACAAACGAAGATTGCAGCGTACTGAACAGATTTAATACTGGAAGTGATCATCGAATGGTGAGATGTAAAATGCACTTAAGAGGTCTCACGACCCTTAGAGCTTCAAAAATTCGATTTTGGGGGTTATTTTTTTTAAGAAAGAATAAATATTTCTTAATATTTTGGTACTAAATTTGTTAAGATATTTCAATTTTTTACGAAGATATGAATTTCTACGTGATGCGCGATATTTAAATGTACTATTAAAAGAGGCGTTTTAAATGGCGACTATCATCGAATTACAACGGAAAAACGAAGTGCTGCGTCCAGTTTAGAGGCACGGAGGACAAAACGAAAGACAAGTAAAAGCTGATAACGAGGCACTTAAAGACTAGGAAGGTACATCATTTGCTGCTGATGTGTTTTGAATAAAGGAAAACATTTTTAATTAAAAAAATCTATAATTTAAACTTTAAACGTGTTTTTCTCAAAACGAAATTTTGGGACTTGCGCGCAACATAAAGAAAGAACTACTTGTTCAATTAGTATAAAATTTTTCACAAATATTGTGTGGACCCATCTACATATTCTGAACTAAAAACATCAACATCTGAGTAATATTTATGAAAAACAAATTTTTTTATGTGTAAAAATTATGATAAGTTCAAATTGCGACAAACATTTTCGATTAAAAAATATTTCTATTTAATATTTTTTAAAGATCCTAGAACAAAACAAATCTATGTATATAACTATTATTTTGCTATAGAAATTTATTAGTTTTGGCGAAAATAGTTTTTTTAATCATGCGCGCAAAACTTACATGAATTGAAAAAAGTGTAAATACTTAACATTAAAAAAATTATTTTCTAAATAACAAATTTAGATATTATATATAGAAATATATTCCTAAAGCCAGAAATTCATATAATATCAGAATATATATTCTTTATGACAAAATTAGTTGTAAGCGTTCTACAGAGGTTTGAATTTCCCTTCAAAATAGTCAATTTTTGCTTGCTTAACAGTCGTGAAACCCCTTAAATACTAAACTAGAAAGGCAGAAGCTCATTAGGAAACAAGTAAGTAAGAGGGTGGATTTAAAGAAATTAAAAGAAAATACCGAGGCATTCAAGTTGGAATTAAAAAATCGCTTTTCTGCACTGGAAGGACTTATTGAAGAAGTTGACATCTCAGAAGCAAATGAAAACATTGTTAAGACAATAGTTGAAACTGCTGGGGAAATTGGTGGTGTAACCTGTAAAAAGCACAATAGCAAATTATCTGAGAAGACGAAACAGCTCATGAAAAGGCGAAGAGATATGAAGGTGGACAATCAAAATACCAGTTCCAGGATTGAGTACATAGAACTTTGTAAAACTCTGCGCAAAAGCATGAAAGAAGACATAAGAAAATTCAACTGTGAGCTAGTAAGGAAGGCCATTGAAAATAACAAGAGCCTTAGGGTTGTTAAAGGGAGTTTGTCTATTGGGAAGAAACACATCATTGCATTAAAAGGAGAGGATGGCACCGTAACAAGAAATAGGGAAGAAATACTTAGAAGAGTTGAAGAATTCTACAAAAATCTATACGAAAGTAACAGTGGATTAAACGAAGACATTGAAATAGTCGAAGGAACAGCTCCTAAAATCTTAAAAGAAGAAGTTTCATTTGCAATAAAAAGTATGAAGAAAGGAAGAGCCCCTGGTGATGATGGTATTACATTAGATATCCTAAAAGAAGCTGGAGAATATGTAGAAGACATACTTGCAAAATTCTTTACCAAATGTCTTAACAGCGGTAACATACCAAACCAATGGGATTCTGCAACAGTAATTCTTTTGCATAAAAAAGGTGATAAAGAGGATTTGAAAAATTACCGACCAATTAGCTTGTTACCTGCTATTTATAAAATCTTCACAAAAGTGCTAACAC
Organism: Dysdera silvatica; assembly: GCA_006491805.2. Classification (NCBI taxonomy): domain Eukaryota; kingdom Metazoa; phylum Arthropoda; class Arachnida; order Araneae; family Dysderidae; genus Dysdera; species Dysdera silvatica. The sequence continues at coordinate 164,052,408 of QLNU02015003.1, forward strand.
ATCGCCTGCAGAAAAAATTAGATGCAGCTCAACCAAGAGAACAAGCTGGATTTCGAAGTGGATTCAGTACAGTGGACCATATTCAAGTATTAAGAGAATTAATTGAAAGAACACATGAATATGAACTTCCATTGTGTGTGGCATTTATTGACTATGAGAAGGCCTTTGACTCTATTAAAACATCAGCAGTCATCAACTCTTTAAGATCAACAGACATTGAGGATGTGTACATTGACATGGTGAAACGTGTGTATAAAAATGCAAGTGCAAAATTTCGGTTACATAAAGATACCAAAACTATCAAAATTGGTAAAGGTGTGAGGCAGGGAGATACCATTTCTCCAAAACTTTTTACTTCAGCTTTACAGATGATTTTTCAGCAGATAAATTGGAATAACAAGGGAATAAAAATAAATGGTGAATATTTAAATCATTTGCGGTTTGCTGATGACATTGTTATTTTTTCAACGAACCCATTAGAACTCCAAGACATGGTACAGGAGCTCTCAACTAGAAGTAAAGAAGTTGGACTCAAGATGAACCTACAAAAAACTAAGATCATGTTCAATAATTTCGTAGAGGAAACAAAAATACAAGTTGACAACATTGAGCTAGAAATTGCTGATTCATATATTTACCTTGGCCAGCTGATTTCAATGGATGGCAACATTATGAAAGAACTCAACAGACGTATTAAACTTGGCTGGAGTGCATTTGGAAGAAACAGTTTTATCCTGAAGGGGAAATTGCCTTTGTGTCTAAAAAGAAAGGTCTTCAACCAGTGTGTATTGCCAGTCCTCTCTTATGGATCAGAGACATGGAGTCTAACAGTTGGAGCAATACGAAAGTTACAGACAACGCAAAGGAGCATGGAGAGGTGCATGCTTGGAATAACTAGGAGAGATCGAAAAAGAAACACTTGGGTGAGAGAGCAAACTAGAGTAGAGGACATCATTGTTAAAGTAAAAGGGCTGAAATGGCGATGGGCTGGGCATATTGCAAGAAGAACTGATCAACGATGGACAACAGAAATTCTGAACTGGATTCCAAGAGACCACCGAAGACCTAGAAAACGTCCTCAAACTAGATGGGTGGATGAAATAAGAAAACAGGTTGGGGTGACGTGGAAGCGAATTGCTCAGGATAGACTTGTGTGGAAAGCATTTGGAGAGACCTTCATCCAGCAGTGGATAGATAATGGTTGAATATGATGATGATGATATATATATATGTATGCAACATATTGTACCTTTATATGTACAAAATATACTTTATTTCGTATCATATCTTTGTAATATTTTACCTTTGTAATTTAAGACGGCATTTTATTATTTTTATATTTATATATTTATGCAAAACACTTTGTAATGGATAATTTATTTGATATTTTATTGCATTATTTAGAGGATTCTGTAAACTTTAATATTCTACTCAAGACCTTTGACATAACTAGATAGATGGTGGAGAACATCAGCAATTTATCCTCTTGCAGATTCCCATCTAAAATTGTTAGCAGAAAATTGGTTTTTCGGACCCTATCCACTTGAGACGATTTAAGAAGGGGTGAAAATTTTGAACGGAGGTCCTTACTTGTTCCTGTTTGGGAGCCTAAGTGTTCTCTAGCATTCGTAAAGAAATCGAATGGCCACTGGGGATGCGTTCTTTACGAAATGAGAAGGACCCAAATGTCATAATGCTGCAATGACGCGTTCGCAACTAAAACAATTAGTCAAGTCAAAATTTAATTCTTTACTTATCGCCGATAACCGTAGCAAGATGATCATGCGCCCCCGTAGGACCGTCCATATTGCGCTCCTGGTAGGACCGTCCATATTGCGCCTCACTCGCCTCGGACATAATCTCCCCTGTGAATTATTTCAGCCGACTTTACGCCTTCCCTCGCCTACGCCTGCCTCTGGTGTGGGTCTTCCACGCCATTCCCCTTTAGCTACGGCCCTGCTTATCGGTACATTAAATGTTTACAGTTAATACGATAATCTATAGATTAATGGAAACAACAATTCCAAAGGAAACTACAATTTGGCGGAGCCTTCGGTAAAGACCTATGAACTATACGCGCGGCAAAGCTGACCTGGTACACTGTTAAGGCTACGACGACTTATTCACGCCCGTGCAACAAGTATTCATTCGCAAGTTGATGAAAGATGAGGTAACCCACAACGTTATTAGGCTATTCATCGCCTAATTTGGAATGCAGAAAAACGCGGTCACCAAAATTCCACGCGCCAAATTTCCCGCCAAGGAAACGAAGTCTTCTGAATGGTAAGTTACTTGAATGACATCAGCGCTCGTTATAATGATTCTTTTTCCTAAATTTAATAAATACGAAATTTTAATTACACAAATATGCCTATGTTTTATGTATTTGAACATTATTTTAATGCTTTATGTCCGAAACGTATCTTCAATGAACTCTGTTAATATAAGAAAGGGTGAACTATATCCCTCTGTCGGAATTATACTACTCTGCGCCTTATCAGTGTACCCTGTTAGCTTTGCCGCGAGTAGAGTTGATAACAAAAGACGAAGACTGACAAGTGAGATGGGCTTTCAGTATTCGGAGTACAGTTTCATGCATCGTTGCCAAATAAAAATGTTAAATATTGTATTATACTTGCAAACACATATAAAAAGGAAATTTATAATATTGCCAATTGATCAAACTGCAGTTGCAGAAGTCGTGCAGCCTAGTTACCCCAGTGGCAACCGCCCACGAAACCAGCAAAGCAAAGAGCTCTCTACAAGAACAAAACCATTTTGTACGTAAGACACGAGATCTTCGTTACTAAATTAATAGAAAAGGTCTCGAGTATTGCTGTTGCCATCCACCGTGTCAAATACGACAAAAATAATGTCATAAAATAAACGTAATTCTTCCTCTGACTTTAGGAAACGGATTTGTAAGAGCTATCGCTTTAAGGCAATTCGCCATATGAAATAAGAAACCACAAGGAAAATGACATGTATCAGGAAATCTATTGCAGAAAATTGGGTTTCCTCCAGTTAATGTCCTTCGTCTTGCCAGCCCATGTATTTGAAATCAGAGCCGGAAATCTACAAGCCAGAAATCGCTGTCAGTTTTCCGTCTGTCATTTAAACTCTTAGGAGAGGAAGTAATTGAATGGGTACGTATCCTCTAGAAGGTCTTACTGACGCAAATCTTAAGCGACACTAAGAGCCAGGGGAAATTTGCGTAATTTGTAACGAAAGGCCCGTTTTCCCCCCCTTAGAAGGGCAGTCAGGGCTAATTTCCTTCCAAAATTGAAGGGTCGTAGGGAACGCAAATTTGAATGCAACTGACAGCATAGAACGCCCCCATTAATTTCTACCGCCGGGGCAAAACGGAAGGAAATAGAACTAAATGTTCTTAAAATCCAATTTGTATCATAGTTTTGGCATCTGTAATGTAATCTTAATTTTA
>QLNU02015003.1:164055949-164068418 GCA_006491805.2 Dysdera silvatica
TTTTCGACATTGTTTCTATTGAACCTCCAGCAATTTTCTACTGCAAAACCATCGTTTATATGTTCATATTGTTTATATTATGAGAAAGTATTCTACTTCATTAAAGTATCAACCGCCCTAAGGCAATATATCAGCTTGCGAAACTGTCATAAATACTATGATCTCGCTTCAGAAATTCGTTAATAATTTTTATTTAAAATCCTATTTGGCACTTGAGAAAAAAGGGGTCTGTATGACTACGTATTTCTAAAATTCTTTTAAACATGAATTAAATTAACAAGCTAAATGGAACTTAATATTTTAAATAATGCAGTTATCAGAAATTTGTTGACGATAGACAAGGTAAGGGGGTCTTCAACCTTTTTCAGTCCAAGGGCCAATTTTTCTTGTTCCCATAGGCCCGCGGGCCGCACTACTGTATCAATAATATTAGGACTAAACAAAAGCGGCTCAAGGGGTTCCCTCCACCCCCGATCAGCCTTTGTTGATAGTTTTTCCTTAAGTCCCTATATTAGTTTTGCGTGCCCATCCAAAAATAATTTCTGGGACTAAATATATACATACAGTAAAAACTCTCTAAGGCGGAAACTTGCTCAACACGGAATTTTTTTACGGTCCCTTCAAAAGTCAATGGTAGTTAACATTAGCTAACACAGAAACTGTCTAACGCGGTATCGGAAAGTACTATTCAGTCCCGTCAAAGAGAAAAACCTGCATAAAGCGGAAAATCGTTAGTAGGAAGAAAATTTTCTCAGCAGAAAAAGGAAAGAGGGTTGTAATACAATGCAAATAGCAAAGTGGAGGCTGGCGAACAAAAGAGATTTTACAGATATAGAATGCCCTTGTCCACATAGGCGTAGCCAGGGGGCGGTTTTGGGGGTTGTAACCCCCCATCGCAATGAAATTTTGTATATTTAACATAGGAATATATAAGTTGTAACTCTGTAACCTCTCCCATTAAGACTATAACCCCTCCCTTATTAACTTTCTGCCTACGTCTATGCTTGTCACATCACCCACCCAACATAGGCCTATCCAGGAAGTTCATTAGGGAAGGGTTAAAAGCTGACAATGGGGGTGGGGGTGTTACAGAGCTACAACTCCATTGTATTTACATGTATACTATACACAATTTCATCGCAATGGGGGTTACAATCATAATCGCGACCACCCCCCCCTTGCGTATGACAGTGCCACCCACTTCTTAAATAAAAACGTTCATTATTAACCAGAACGAAAAGTCACTCATATCGACTTTATCAATTCATGGATAAACCCACCGCAAGGAAGAGTATCTTTATACAAGGGAATCATTATCTTTACAAGGGAGGTACTTTATCGTTACAATTTAAGCTTACATAATAGACTTTTTGTATAGAATAAGCATGTACAGTTAGAATGAAATTTTGCACCATATTGATCGTAACTACTAAAACCACAAAATAGTGCAAAAATTAAAATTAATAAAAATAAAATGCAGTGATAAAATAAATATTTTTATCAAAAGGAAAATATAGTCTTAAAGTTCGCAAGATGAGACAAATAAAAACAATTAGCATATCCAGTCATCTCTTACCACTGAATTTAACTATGTATGTATTTGTTTTGCATGTAACCTACATAAGACGGAAACCTGCATACTACGGAATTTTTTTCCGGTCCCGTGAGTTTCCGCCTTAGACAGGTTTCACTGTATATTACAATGTAAAATATGTATGGAAGCAAAAAACATTTACAATACTTTTAGTTATTAATATGTAAAGCGAAATCAAACCTTTTAGCGAGATTTTTGCCACTGCTTATTTTCAATAATCCTGTCAATATCAGGTCTTATTTTTAATATTACAATCCTAAAAGTGTTTCCAAGGTGGACGTCAGTTTCTATAGTCCTAACTTCTGATTTTATATTCATTTTTAAAAACAGCTGTTTACAGATGTATTGTTGTACATAGGGGGGGGGGGTTGATAGAGGTTCTGATTCCCACTGCAACAAAATTTTTCGTATACATATATAAACCCATAGAGTTATAGCTCTGTAAACCTACATTATAAGCATGTAGCCCCACCCCCATCCTTGTGAACTGTTTTTACGTCAGCCTATGCACAGATGTAAGTGCTCCAGAACAGTAACATTATCAGAGCAATCAGTCAGATGGTTGGGAACATTTTCTTAGCAACGTATTTAGAATAGATTGATTGATTGTTTGGCTTTTTTATGGCGCAAGAGCATCTGGGCTATACTGCGCCAAGATTTAGAATAGAATTTGATTACTGTCCTAAGTTAATTTTTTTTAACTCACTGTTGCATTGCAAGTCAATAGAACTACACCTAATGCCTATGTGCTAGAAAAACACGATTGAGAGGAAAACTGCGTATTACTTTAGTGTTTTAAGATATTTATTACGAAATATGAAAATGACAACAGAATAAAATATATAGATTTCAGACTCAGAGGGAGCAGGGACGTTATTTTTGTGTGAAACAATTTGTATTTTTTCATGAGCAGGTCATTTATTCAGGTGGTCAAGTTACCAAGATGGTCACTTTATTCAGGTGGCCAAGTTACCAAGGTAGTCACTTTATTCAGGTGGTCAAGTTACCAAGATGGTCATTTTATTCAGGTGGTCAAGTTACCAAGGCGGCCACTTTATTCAGATGGTCAAGTTACCAAGGTGGCCACTTTATTCAGGTGGTCACTTTACTCAGGTGGTCACTTTACTCAGGTGGTCAATTTCCGAAGGTGGTCACTTTATTCAGGTGGTCAAGTTACCAAGATGGTCATTTTATTCAGGTGGTCAAGTTACCAAGATGGTCATTTTATTCAGGTGGTCAAGTTACCAAGGCGGCCACTTTATTCAGATGGTCAAGTTACCAAAGTGGCCACTTTATTCAGATGGTCAAGTTACCAAGGTGGTGACTTTGCCATGTTCCACTGCATTATAGTCTCTTAACATATGAAACATATTTTTTTATATTAACCCATTGCACTCCACTGGCTCCGCTGGAGCGACATTCAGTATATGGCTTTGAATTCCTTTGGCTAAATAGCCTGGAGTGCAAAGGGTTAATAATAAAACGCTAATTCTTATCTAAGGAAAGGGGCATGTAGCAAATGAAATTATATATATATATATTAATTATATCTTAGATTAAATAAAATCGAAATTTTATGGTTAACTTCAAAGAGAATAAATTTTTATAGTCAAAAAAATCAAGGTTCATCTAACATGGCAGAGATAACGAAATTTAATCCAACACCGTATTCGTTACAAAAACAAACCAAAAATTTATTAGTTTAACCTTTGTTCCTCTGCACCCGCAGAAGCCTTACAATTTGCATAACGAATTCGATTAGTTAGAAGGTAATTAGATTTTAATTGTATCAGTGTTTGTTCTTGCATGTTTTTCTAATTTGTTCCTTTTACCTGATTTTGGTTATTATTACGTAAATTAATCCCGATTCCACTTGTTGCGTGAAGCTCTTTACCTTGGATATCGATGTCGTCTTTTATTTGAATTGGTGTCTATGAAAATTTGAAGTAGCTGTGGTAATTATTCAAGCGTTATGATGTGAATATTGCACGAAATAATTTATAATTTCATTTAAAAAATCAAATACCCGAATGGCCACTCTTTGTCTTACGGCGCTAAAAGGGCAAAGCTCATGCTGTTCTGTGGTCCAAAATTTTCCGAGGAATCTGAACCCCTTACAAGCCTAGGGAACGAACCTTTGAACTAAAGTGAGTGGTTAGTCGGCCAGCGATTTTTTATTTTTTTATTTTGGCAACGTTAGAAGTCGAAGCCTGGTTAAAGGTGCACTAGGTGAACGTATTACCACTACGCTACCCTGGGGCCAAATACTTTTGGAAGTAAATAACTAATGATTAATTACTCTTGGAAGGAAATAATCAATGATTAATTATTCTTGGAAGTAAATAATCAATGATTAATTATTCTTGGAAGTAAATAATTAATAAATAATTATTCTTGGAAGTAAATAATTAATAAATAATTATTCTTGGAAGTAAATAATTGGATTAATTACTCTTGGAAGTAAACAATTGGATTAATTACTCTTGGAAGTATATAATCAATAATTAATTACTCTTGGAAGTAAATAATTAATGATCAGTTATTTTTGTAAGTAAATAATTAACAATTAATTACTCTTGGAAATAAACAATTATTAATTAATCTTGGAAGTAAATATTTAATACTCAATTACTATTGGAAGTAAATAATTAATGCCCAATTACTATTGGAAGTAAATAATTAATACCCAATTACTATTGGAAGTAAATAATTAATGACTCTTGGAAGTAAATAGTTAATGACTTTTGGAAGTAAATAGCTAATGACTCTTGGAAGTAAATAGTTAATGATTAATTACTCGCAAAGAAATGATTTATCGACCTCTGGTGGGACACGAACCCACACTCTCTTGGTTTCCGGTCAAATGCTTTGCGATTAAGCTAAGGCGTTAGATTTCTTTCCTTCACAAGAGTACATAATATGTAACAATGGAGTATATAATATGTGACAATGGAGTATATAATTTGTGACAATGGAGTATATAAAACGTGACTGTAGAAAAGTTCGCAATTAGTAAAGCAGTACTTGAACGGCTTTTTATACCAAAGTAACAAGTCAAAGAAGCCAAACGTTCGATAGGTGAGACTAGCATTGATATTTTTATTATAGTGGAACAATTCCTATAGTAGTCGATGATGTGCAGTATTAGATCAGTGGTTCCCAACCTAGGGGTCGTGACCATCAAGGTGGATCGCGAACAGGTTTCTGTGGGTCGCCGCAACTATTTTTAGTTGCAATTATTTTTATAAGGAATTTTATACCAAATGTTGTCGACAGTTTTATATTTCAACGTGGCCACACACATTGCAATATTCTACTAATGGTTGTTAACTTTATATCTGTAATATAAATTAGTATATATATAATATACATAATTAATGTAATATATTATAATAAATATAATATAATTTTTATATTTCATTTTTACTCCGTTAAAAATGCTTTTATTATTGCAAATGTGGCGGCGACGGTCAGAGGGAGTCGCACATCTTTTGATCACTATAAAAGGGGGTCGCAGATTACTTGGCTACTATAAAAGTGGGTCGCGGCTTGAAAATGTTTGGAAAACATTGTATTAGATGATGAATTACTCGCAAAGTAAATAACGATTCATCGACTTTTGATGGGATGCGGACCTACAATCTCTTGATTCGAGATCAAGTGTTTTACAATTAACGTCAGATAAAAAGCGTCAAACATTCTCTTCCTTGTAAAAGTATGTAAGGCGTTACTATGGATAAGTTCGCAATTAGTGGAGTAGTGCTTGGACTGCTTTTTGGACCAAAGCGACAGGTAAAAATATTCAAACCTCCAATAGGCGGGACTTGGAGCATTATAGTCTATCGAAGTAGAGCTATAATACATTGCGCCGGAAACTACAATTTTCCGAAGAATCCGAACCCATTAAGTCCTAGGAAAAACGGCTAAGATCCGGCTATGTCTGGCTTATGAATTTCCTGGGAACTCGAACATTTGCCGTCAGGATTTCCTGGGAAAAAACAAGGAGAAAGTAGGAGAAAAATGAGTGCTTGACCCTAGTTTTCGACGGTACGTGGCCTGTGATGTTCCCATGTCCTTTTATTTTGAAACTAAATGGATTCAATTTAATGGAATACTTATTTCCTGGAGAGTTAATTAAAATTGATTCCATTTATTATATTAAAAAATAATTGAATTGACTGCAATTACGCTCAGTTCAATTAAGTATAATTGCATTTAGTTTAATTAAATGAATCAAGAAACTTGGATAACGATTGTTTTGCAGCACTTTTCCAGCAAATGTCTTAAAAATGTTTTCCCAGAAATAATTATTACAAAATTTCTTCTCCGGGTATAATTTCAGGTGTAAACGGAACTAGTATTTCCGGAATCGAGAGATTATGGAGCAATTTCTCACAATTATCGATTTGAGGTGGGGATTGAAAAGAATAAATAAAGCGATCAAAACATTCAACAGAGAAATAATTGGTCAGTCAACAAAGAAACGCAGCTAAATAATAATTTTAATAGTTTACAACTGTTTCAATAGCTCTGGGATATTTTCGTCAGAACGGCAACTGATATAACACAACGTGTAATGCCAACCAGTGTTACAAACGACAAAAGCATATTGTATCATTTACTGTTCTGACAAAAGTGGCCCAAGGCTATTGAAACAGCTGTGAACGATTAAATTTATTATTCAACTGTGTTAATTTGTTGCCTTTTCAATCATTTTATTAGTGTGTGCACTATCATCGTCAAATTATACCAACTTCAACAGAAAATATGTTGAAAAATGCAATTAATTTAAGTTTTTTTTTTTATTTTTTGCTTATAGATATATATGATTCATATAAAATAAATTATACACCCATGTGGTCTTTTTTCCGGAATATATATATATATATTTATTCATGTATTACGACTGGTGTACACACACACACACACACTTTGACATTGCTTACACAATTGCTCAAATGTATAGTATTTTGTTTAATTTTGGACAATAATTGTTTTGCGCATCTCCACTATACTCAGGGAAAAGCTAACCTTGTACACTGATAAGGTGCTGAGCAGTATGATTATGCCAGTAGTACGAGGGCGAATCAGAAAGTCTTTGCCCCTATTTTTTATTAACCAAAATAAGGTACCTACAGGTAATTACAACTATACGTACGTTACACTATTTTTCCACATAGTCCCCACACCGGTTCAGACATTTGTCCCATCGCAGCACTAAATTTGAGATGCCCCTGTGGTAGAATTTGTCCGGCTGACTGTGGAACCACCGTCGGACTGCTGTCTTGGCTTCATCGTTGCACGTGAATCGCTGTCCTGCCAGAAACTTCTTCAGCGGACCGAAAACGTGGAAATCACTAGGGGGCGAGGTCCGGACTGTATGCAATCAGAACCGCCGACAAGCTCCGGTCATTTCACTGGGAGAGTCTGGACCACCCACCATACAGTCCGGACCTCGCCCCTAGTGATTTCCACGTTTTCGGTCCGCTGAAGAAGTTCCTGGCAGGACAGCGATTCACGTGCAACGATGAAGCCAAGACAGCAGTCCGACGGTGGTTCCACAGTCAGCCGGACGAATTCTACCACAGGGGCATCTCAAATTTAGTGCTGCGATGGGACAAATGTCTGAACCGGTGTGGGGACTATGTGGAAAAATAGTGTAAGGTACGTAGAATAGTACGTATATTTGTAATTACTTGTATGTACCTTATTTTGGCTAATAAAAAATAGGAGCAAAGACTTTCTGATTCGCCCTCATAGTTACATTCCGTAATATAATTCGCCCTTTCTTACGTTAACAGAGTTAATAGAAGATACATTTTGTACATAAAACATTAAAATAATGCTCAAATACATAAAACATAGGCATATTTGTGCAAATAAAATCTGGTATTTATTAAATTTAGGAAAAAGACTCATTATAGCGAGCGCTGACGTCATTCAAGTAACTGACCACTCAGAGGACTTCGTTCGCTTGGCGGGAAATTTGGCAACCGCGTTTTTCTGCATTCCAAATTAGGCGATAAATAGCCTAATAATGTTGAGGGCTGTCTCATTTTTCGCCAATTTGCGGATTAATACTGGTTGCACGGGCATGAACAGGTCGCCGTAGCTTTAACACTGTACTAGGTTAGCTTTGCCACGGGTATAGCGGTGTACGAAATCATTCTTGACCGAATGAACGAAAGAGTCTTCTCATTTGTGGAAGATGGGCAAAACGGCTCACTAATTCATTCAGTTAACCATATGGCACATCAGGAATCTGGACATAAGAGTAAAGCTTCAATCGTTAAGACCAATAGCGTGTTAATTCAAATCCAAAGTAGAAAGACTAAACGAGACCAAAATATGTATTATATAGTTTCTAATAAGATAGCTCAGGTGTCGTCAGCCTACAGGCAGACGAACCAAATTTTAATGGCAGGCGGACCAAATTTTAATGGCAGGCGGACCAAGTTTTAATGGCACGAGGATTGATTTGAAAAGGGTCATTCCATAACAAGTGGTTTAGGGATCCACATTCCACCCTCTTTGATTTTGTCTACTACTTGCTAAAATTTCAACAAGTCCAAGAAGTGAACATGTGCAAATTCTAGCCCGCAATATTAAATAGCAAGGGACATATGGCCACGTGTTTGAAGGACCTCTCCAAAAGCAGAGCCGAGCATCAAGTAACTGTTTAAAGTTTCGGTGTCCATAACTTGACAGCCAAAGTCGCTGTTGATCAGAAAATAAGCATTCCACTTTAGCTTCATGCCATGAATCAGAAAATGTCATTCCGAAAACGTGAAAAATATTTCCCCTCTTTGGAATATGGGCTGAAAGTTGTCAAAAAAAAAAAAGCTCCATTTTCTAATTGACGTCAAATTTCGAGGCTCATTATTTTTAGAAATGACAATTGGAGAAACATGCCATTTGGTATACTTAAGCCGAATATGTAACTTAGTGGATTATGAAATTAACAGCCTCATTATTTAATTAAATATGGAGATATTGCGCTACAAACATGCTGTAAGATACAAAATCCTCAAAAGTAATATGGGTTCAGCCTCAAATGTCGGAAAAAGGGCTATCTCAAATTCTAATTTTTTAGCATCATTAAAAAAAGCAGATTTTTAACTATTTGAAAGAGTTTTTGCCATTCTAGAGACTGTTCTGCTACGACATCGAAAAAAGGGTTAAATATTCTAATGAAACATGCACTGTCGGAGTTTGCGCATATGGTTGCTTACCCGCAAACGGCTCTGAGCAATAATATTACAAATAAACATCAATATTATCAATAAGCAATAATATCATTAATAATTATTATTACTTCATCAAGTGGAATTTTTTTTCAATACTGATTAAATCAATTTCTGTCAGGCCAATACGTCTTGATAAAAATCGTTTTGCTCAGAATTGAAGAAAAATCAAACTTGATGAAGTAATAATTATTAATAATGATATTATTGCTTATTGATAATATTGATTTTTATTAATAATATTGTTACTTAGTGCTGTTTGGAATTAAGCAACCATGTGCACGAACTCCGACAGTGTATGTTTTATAAGAATATTTAATCCTTTTTCGATGTCTTAGCAGATCAGTCTTTAGAATGGAAAAGATCTTTCAAGTAGTTCAAAATCTGCTCTTTCTAATGATGCTAAAAAAATTAGAATTTGAGAAGGCTCATTTTTCGATATTTGAGGCTGAACCTAAGTCACTTTTGAGGATTTTGTGTCTTACAACATATTTGTAGCGCAATATCTCCATATTTAATTAAATAATGAGGCTGTTAATTTCATAATCCACTAAGTTACATATTCGGCTTAAGTATACCAAATGGCATGTTTCTCCAATTGTCATTTCTAAAAATAATGAGCCCAAATTTAGACGTAAATTTGAAAATGGAGTTTTTTTTTTTGACACATTTCAGCCCATATTCCGAAGAGGGAAATATTTTTCACGTTTTTGGAATGACATTTTCTTATTCATGGCATGGAGCTAAACTGGAATGCTTATTTTCTGATCAATAGCGACTTTGGTTGTCAAGTTATGGGCACCGAAACTTTGAATATTCATTTGGTGTCCGGCTCCGCTTTTGGAGCGGTCCTTTAAACACGGGGCCGTATGTCTCTTGTTATTTAACATTACAGGCTAGAAATTTGCGCATGTTTACTTCTTGGACTTGTCTATGGCCACTTAAAATTTCAGAAAATTCGGGGAGGGTCGAGTGTGGGCGGTTTGCAAAATTGGATTACATGAGGTGGATGACCTAAAACAAAAATAAAGTTCCGAATATGGTTATTAAAAATAAAAAAATAAATCTACTTGATTTATATTGCTCGTTACATAGCTCAAATAAACATTCGCTATTTGGTGCTCGATGGGAGTAAGCTGGCACACAGAATGAGACTGCAGTATTACTTCGGCACTCTGGGATTACAGCGCTGCCCCCGGCGGCCACCCTTTCCATTTCCCCCGTCCGCACATAAGCAGCTTTATTTCGGCACAACACCGCTGAAAGTTTGCCGATCCCTTTGATAAAGACTTTAATTTTTTTTCATCTGATGGAAAATTTTTTAATTTTAAATTTGGAAAATCAACGCGAAGCTAATTATTCTTAAAAAAAGAAAGACTAAGCGGTATAATCCTGTTGGTATTTAGAAAAACGAAGCAGTTCCGAAAAAAGAATTTTCAAGCTTTTCGAACTTAAAAATAAGAATTTCGGGTTCTGGCATCACGTTTTTTAATTTAATCTTTTTTTGGCGGGAATTAATGGCGGGAATTTCAAACTGCGCTGAACTAATAGAGAAAACAACTGATTCGTTAGAACACACAGTAGTGTGAAATATGGAGTTAAACGCTGAGAGTAATTTAGAAAAAACACCTGGGTGCTAATTACGTTTCCTTCCACGTTTTAATTACTTTCCCGAGAGCTAATTGTTCTTCTGGTTTTATTTTCTGAGCATGCGCAACGACTGCGAACATTTAGGTTCAGTTAAGAGGATTTAGCTTTTAAAGCTGAATACGTTTAATTAATCATTTTTTTGCAATTAATTTTATCTGCGAACTAATAAACGAACGGATTCGTTTTGAAACCAACTGAATCGGACTTAATTATTCTTAATTAATTGCAGGAGAAAATTCCCTCACTCCCTAAAAGCTGGAGCACGTAGAAATATCTTTGAATACAATCGTGTGTGTATATGGGCATCGTCGACGTATCTTTTCCAGAATTTAATGTTAAAATTTGGTGAGGACAAAGAAGTTTCCTCAAATGACTCCATAACCAAGTTAGCTACAACACTTGAGACCGGAGATCCCATGGCAGTGCCAAAAACTTGTCTATAGATAGAACCATTTGAGGAGAACACAGCAGAGTCCAGACAAAATTTCAACAATGTGCAGATGTCGTGAGGTTTTAGTAAAGTGCCTTCATGTAGTGTTGTCTCATTTGAAGGTGAATTTTACTTTCTTTCTTTTTGGTTTTACGGCTCAAAGACTACAGTGGTCATGCTGCGCCGGGACCTACTGTTTTCCGAGGAATCCGAACCTCTTAAGGCCTAGGGAACCAAACCCCGGACTACAGTGAGCAGTGCGATCTTTATGAGATCTCTGAGTAAGCGTTCTTTTTGCACTGCTGGGAGTCGAACCCGGATTAGCGGCGCACTAGGAGAACGCGTTACCACACTGCGCCACCGCAGGGCCAAATCAGATTTCTGGTGAATTTTAACATTAAATTCTGGAAAAGATACGTCGACGACACGTTTGTTATACTTAAAACTAATACACTCCAAAGCTTCTTCCATTACCTTAATAACTTAAACTCACATATAAAATTCACATACGAAACAGAACAGAACAATAAACTCCCTTTCCTAGACGTTCTTGTACACAGATCTCACGATAACTCAATCTTCACCTCAGTTTACCGTAAACCCACACATACAGACAGATATCTCGATTTTAAATCGCATCATCCAACATGCCACAAAGCTTCCGTTGTTAAAACATTAAGTCTTAGAGCGAATTCTCACTGCAGTAATGAAACACTTTCAAACACAGAAACAAAACACATACACACGGCACTTAAAAATAATGGATACCCTAAACGATTCATTCTCAGAAACTGTAGACCCAATAGTACATCTTTAAACAATACATCTCACACCCGCATATCTATTCCATATATTCACGGCATTTCCGAAACAATCTCTCGCATCCTTAAAGAGGCAAATATCAAAACATTCTATTCCCCTGTCACAACACTTCGCAAACAACTTACAAAAGTTAAAGACCCAGTTCCACCAGAAGATCTCACAGGCGCCATATACCAAATACCATGCAAAGACTGCAACAAACATTACATAGGACAAACAAAAAGAATGATCAAAACAAGAAAAAAAGAACACAAACAAGCACTCGCGAAAGGAGACATAGCCTCACGTCTGGCAGAACACGCTTTACAACACGGACACGAACCCGACTGGGACTCAACAAAAATACTACACCGTCACATCACAAACAAGAATAGTAGACTCTTCTTAGAATCTTGGGAAACTTACAAACTACACGGGAAAGCCATTAATACATCACAACCACTTCCAGAAACTTATAAACAACTCTTACTCTGAAATGTATGAGACATCCCCAAATTAGGTAACCCGCAGTGTGGGTTTCTCATTGGTCCCTATTGGGGTTCTTCCATGATTCTATTGGAGGCCTCCCATTGGTTCTCATTGGGTTTTCCCATTCTGCGGGACTACTCTGATGAAGGGTTTTCCAGAAATTTCAAGTATAAAAAAGAGACAGAAACATAACATCGTCATTACTCCTGATGAAGGACTGCTGCTGATGCGTCCGAAAGCTTGAGTGATCTTTTTCATTGC
>QLNU02015003.1:164068518-164113146 GCA_006491805.2 Dysdera silvatica
ATTGATACATTAATTTAGACATCGATACATTAATTTAGATATTGATACATTAATTTAGACATCGACACATTAATTTAGACATTGAAACATTAATTTAGACATCGATACATTAAGTTAGACATTGATACATTAATTTAGATATTGATAGATTAGTTTAGACACTGATACATTAATTTAGATATTGATACATTAATTTAGACATGGATACAATTAATTCTATATAGTGATATTTATGAATTCGTAATTTATAAGTTAAATTGATCAACCTGATCAGCATAAGATAAAAATTTTTGGGCTCTAACAAAGCCCATACTTTCTGAAATAATGATGATGTAAGTAGTATATAATCTGAAATCTATAATCTGGAATCTATAATCTGAGGTAAGCAATATAATCTGGAATAATGATGTAAGTAGTAGTAGGAAAATAAAAAAAAAATGGAAATAAACTACGGTAAAAGCCACTATAACCTGTATAACAATTGAACTTAAACTTAATATAAACTTAAACTTAATATAAACTTAAACTTAAACTATAAACTTGAACTTAAACATAATATAAACTTAAACTATAAACTTGAACTTAAACTTAAACTTAAAATAAATACTGCATTCCTTAATAGAGTTTATGTAATTATTAGAAGAATAGTTTTATTTAGCACTATCATAGGGATTATGAGGAACAGCACATTGATATTTTTATTAAAAGAAATAGATTATTTTTTCTGGAACTTTTAACAATTTTACGACCTGTGTGATATTTTTGTAAAGGAAAAGGTCACACAGGTAATATAATTGTAAAAGGTTCCAGTAAAAGATAAAGTATTTTTTAATAAAAAATATTAATATACTGCTTCTTATCGCCCCTATGATAAGGCTAAATAATTTTGTTTATCCTAATAAATAAATAAATTCTATGAAGTCATCTAATATCGAAAAGTTTTAGTTCAATTGTCACATAGATGATTTTAGTTTTGTCTTTATTCATAAGGGAAGTAATATAAATTATGGGGGGAAAATAGGGATATGAGCAATGCAATACATAGCTGCAGGTTCCATAACTTATAATAATAATTAGGCTTTTCTTAAGAGAAAATACTCTGAATTTTTTTTCACAGTAATTTAATTTTTTATTGGGAAAATGCAACGGTTTCTTAGTTTATGAAAACAGCTTCCAGTTCAGCATTTTTAACTTTAGGTTCTTTATCTTGCGATATTCCATCAAAACGTGATTAAAGAAATTTTACTACAAATGAATGGAAACTATTATACATTAAAACCCTTTTTATAGCTTTCATGAATTTTAATTGGAAGCAGACGCAATATTTTGAAAAATTTTAAAATGCATTTTAACTGAAAATTTTGAAAGAAAATGACGACTAAAAAAATTAGTTTCCCAAGCTCCATGTATTTGTTTCATCGTTACTTCTACCGATATATATTTTAAATTTTTTTTTCTACGAATGTGTTTTTTAGGAACATCGATTGTATTGAAAAATTGTAAAAATAAATAAAAATTGACTGAATTATTTATTAAAATGCTTATTTCGAACATCAGAGTATATTTTTACGTAATGTTTACTGATATAATTAGCATCTACAATTTACGGAATGTGTGTTTTTAGAAGCAAACGTATAAGAAGTATAGGTTGTTTTGCATAAGATCAAAGATTAAACGTTACTTCTGCATTGTGAATGGCCTTTTCATTTGAGTACCATGCGTCTTCACATTGAGTTGATAAACACCCATGTACCAGAAAACTGGAACAGGATGAGTACCTCTCTATTAACGCTTGGGTCTCTCTTTCAATTGAGTGAACACAAAAACAGGGGACATGGACTCTGTAAAGTAAGATAGCGCCATACCATGAGAATAATATTCTAGGATTCCCCAATATATTTCTGAGAGTAAATTGTCAGGCGTTCCATAATCCCCTTTGGAGTCGTACAATATTATATACACATTAATATGAAGATAATAATGGTATGATATAATGATAATATCTATATAGAAAATAATGAATAACACGACAGACGAATATGTTTTTATAAGGTTCCAAGTTCGGTACTGGATTTGGTAACGCTGTTTTTTTCCCTTGCAGAACATAGTAGCCCCTTCAAATGACACAACACACTTACAATGGAAGAAGCGTTTTGGTTTGCGTTTCGGTTGGAAGAAGCGACAGGTTTTTATCGATTATGAGGGAATATCGATTTTAATGATATACGAAAAAGTCGTAGCATGGCTAGTTTACAGCCAGTATCCTGTAAAAGTGCAATGAGTGCATAAGAAGGGCACAATCAGTCCAAAAGCAATTTATGGGTGCATGGGAATTGGATATTTCAAACGACATTGCTAAATGATCGATGGCGTTGAAGGCAAGATTATCCACTCATACCTCACTTTACTATACCCGTCGCAATCAGTAATTCGATTAACGAAATTGGAAGCATTTAATTTAATTGCACCCGCCGCGACGTGTAACGATTCCGTGGGAATGAAGTCAAAAAATCAGATTTTTCAAAATTTTGTTATATTTTTCAATTTTAAGTTAAGATCCATACATTTACAACTATTTACATCGTGTTTATGAAAACATACTTAAAAAATAAAGGGTTTGACAGTTATTAACTCCCGTCCATTGGCGCAGCAATTCAAAAATTATGAGTAGGTAAAAGTTGTGTTAAAAGAGATAATATAATTTGGAGTTGAACAGAACAATGTAGTTTGCTATCCTATTGGAAGCTTAAGTTCTCTTACCCTTCTCTTTTCAGTGCTTTCTTCTGTGATGGTATTTGTCGAGTCAGAATATCACTTCGTTCTCGATATTATATTTATGTTTCAACAAAATCTTCAATTGCCAAATCTATGTTCTTCAATGCACTCCCGCCTAACTTCAGTTAAAGTAAGTTTTACCTTTTCCGCGTAAAGGCAAATGGTAACGATGTAATAAAATTAGATGTAATTAATTAGATATGTAGCATACGGAAAGGTTTTTCTCGTATAATGATTGCTACATTACTTCATGCCTTTGCCTTCTTTACAGTACTTTTTCAGATGGCTGACCATGAGATGCATGTAATAAAGAAGAGTATTATATTAGAGTGGTGAACCTGTAGCGTATGCAGAATAACTGGTATATAATACCATGAATGATTCTTTACATAAATTCCCCCCTCCTTATGGCGATAAGTAATCAGGTATATTTCGAACTGTCAAGCTGTTTTTCACTTGACATCCTGAAAATCGTGTTTAAAATCATGAATAATCATTGGCGTAGAGTTATACCGGCCCTTGGGACCCGAGGTCCCCACAATAATTTGAAATAAATTGCGATTTTACATATACTGCAATGTATAAATGTATAGAATGTATTTGGGTCCAAAATAATTTTGAAAACTCTACGCTGATGTGAATAATAATATTTTATTCGATTTATATGGATATTTGGTCTATTTTGATAGACTTTTTTTGTATATTTATATGCGTTTTGTTCCAAGATCATGATATGACTCAGGATTCGATTTACAATTTGATGATAAATGCATTGATGATATTACATTTGAACTCTAAGTTATACGTTAAACTAATTCATTCTTTTTTTTAGTGAAACATGTTATATTTATAACAAAGTTGTAAACAAAATAATTTTAACTTTAATTTATGTGTTTTATGCAGTTTTACCGTTTTTTACTCAATCGTCCATTTTGTCATTTGAGATGTTCATAATTGTAAATGCCAGTTTTAAATTCACTCGAACATTTTAAGCGTCTTAGCATTAATTAATCCTGGAACACATATATTTTAGTCTATCACTTGACGTGTATCAAGAGAAAATACTTTCATATAATTTGCTTTAGACTCAATACCCCAATCACTATAGCTTCTGTTCCTCCTCAATTCTTTCCATAGGCAAGTTTTTCTATTTTTTTTAAATAATTCTAAAATAGGAGCTAATTTATTGCTTATTATTCTATTACACATTATATATGGCTGCCACTCTTTGGTCCGAAAAAAAAGATCTTGAAAGAACGGGACCTTCGACGACTGACGAGAATCGTTAAACGAGATAGACGTGCAACACTTCCTCAAATTGCCGCGGATTTCAATGCTGGGGCATCAACAAGTGTCAGCGTGCGAACTGTTCAACGAACCATCATTGATATGGGCTTTCGGAGCCGAAGGCCCACTTGTTTACCATTGTTGACTGCACGGCACAAAGCTTTATGCCTCGTCTGGGTCCGCCAACACCGCCATTGGACTGTTGATGACTGGAAACACGTTGCCTGGTCTGACGAGTCTCGTTTCCAATTGCATCAGGCGGATGGACGTGTACGGGTATGGAGACAACCTCATGAATCCATGGACCCTACATGTCAACAGGGGACTGTTCAAGCTGGTGGAGCTTCTGTGATGGTATGGGGCGTGTGCAGTTGGCGTGATATGGGACCCCTGATACGTCTAGAGACAACTCTGACAGGTGACAGGTACGTAAGCATCATGTCCGATCACCTACACCCATTCATGTCCATTGTGCATTCCGACGGACTTGGACAATTTCAGCATGATAATGCGACACCCCACACATCGAGAGTTGCTACCGAGTGGCTCCAGGAACACTCTTCTGACTTTAGACACTTCCATTGGCCACCTAAATCGCCAGACATGAACATTATCGAGCATATCTGGGATGCCTTGCAACGTGCTGTTCAGAAGAGATCTCTACCACCTTGAACTCCTATGGATTTGTGGACTACCCTGCAAGATAATGCGGCACCCCACACATTGAGAGTTGCTACTGAGTGGCTCCAGAAACACTCTTCTGACTTTAGACACTTCCATTGGCCAGCTAAGCCGCCAGACATGAACATTATCGAGCATATCTGAGATGCCTTGCAACGTGCTGTTTAGAAGAGATCTCCACCCCATCGTAGCCCTGTGGATTTGTGGACTGCCCTGCAGGATTCCTGGTGTGAATTGTCTCCAGGATACCTTCAGACATTAGTCGAGTCCATGCCACGTCGTGTTGCGGCACTTTTGTATGCGCGCGGTGGGGGGAGGGGCCGCTATGCGATATTACGTAGGTGTACCAGTTTTTCTGTACACCTACCTATTCAAAACACTCATTGATTACAGTATTTGTCGATAGATAGCTGTGTGGCAATAACAGTTTGTGATTTGCATAATGGTTACTATTGTAACTCTATCATAGTAGGTACTATAAAAGCGCAGCAGTCACTAAAAAGCATAAATGTTTCCGTGAAGTAACGGTAGCTCTGCCAACAACTTTACAGGAAATTTTGCGTTATTAGTGAAGCTATATTACCAGAACAGAAATAATGCAGCTGCGACAATCAAGGAATTCCAGTGTCAGAAACGCCAAAGACCTGTGGCTGTTTCTTCTCTACGCAGAATGGTGGCGAAATTCGAAACAATAGGAAATCTTGGTGTTCAACCTGGCCGTGGTGGAAAAAGGGTGGACTCCGCTCATCTTGAAAAGGTGGCTACTGAACTTGTGGATTTATCAAGCCAATGTGCACATGGTGACGCTAGTGTGTCAGTAATTGCCCGCGAAGTGGACATGGCAGCTACTATCACATGGTGAGTGCTGCGTAAGGTGTTGCCGTACTAACCTTACAAGCTTCACATGCTACAGCAGCTAAGGCCCAGTGACGCAGATATGCGTGTAAGTTTCGCACATCAGTTCCTGGACAGAATGCAAGCGGAGATAGCGTGGCCATGGAACATTGTTTGGAGTGACGAAGCGCATTTCTTTTTAAATGGGCAAGTTGATGTGCACAACTGCCGCGTTTTATATGCAACAAATCCTCATGTTGTTCAGCAAGTACCGTTGCATACTCCGAAAGTGATAGTATGGTGTGCATTTACAGCTACTTTTCTTATTGGTCCACATTTTTTTGAAGAGGAAATACCGACTGGTATCCGCACCTGTTCAGTTACTGGACAGAGGTGCCATGACATGTTGGAACATTTCGTCATATCGCAGCTACAACAACGAGAGTGTCTCCATGAAACCATATTTATGCAAGATGGTGCGCCACTCCATATTGCTCGTCCTGTCCAAAGATTGTAGAGACAGCACTTTACTGACGAACGACTGATCACCCGATGTTTTCAGACATCATGGCTACCTCGATCTCCCGACCTCACCCTCTGTGACTTCTGGTTGTGGGGGTTATTTGAAAGACCGTGTAAATCGCAAACCGTCTGTAACTCTAACCAATCTGAAGGGCAGCATTCGACGTCATGTGCTAGGCAATCCGATTGAAATGGTGCACTCGGTTGTGGAAAACACTATTTTTCGAATGGAAACTATCGTTGTCCAGAATGGAGGACACATCGAACAGCTGTAGAGCTGTTGATTAAAAGACGTTTCCACTTAATGGTACTTTTGCTTTCTCTCAATTTATCTTTTACATAACGTTACATAACTTTGTCAGTTTTAGGTCTAAAAATAAAATTCCAACGGTATTTACGGTTTCTGATGCTGCCACTTGAACATTCGAAATTCAGTAACTATAACCGTAACCGTTACTTTTTGTGACATAACTCATGAGAAACATCTGTGTGCAAAATTTCATATAAATCCGTCCATTATTTCTTCCTATACACCCCTCTAAAACAGGGGGTGTCTAATTTTAAAGGCCTTGTACATAATTAAAAATGTAAGATATTCTACGCATGCTATTGAAATTAGTGATTGATTACGTTGCTGCTTTCCAACTCGATACACTGCCAGCAAAAGCTACCTTTTTTTGGATCCCTTACATCAAATGCACTCAGAGGACGGAAGGGGGCGTGTCCGAAGCACTACTGGCTTTGTTCAGAAAATAAGTCGAAATACCTCTTTTTTTTATTTTGCCAAAAGCTGAAAAAGGGTTTTGAGAAAATTCAAGGACCTTTCAAGGACCGACCACATTTTTGGCAGCTTTTAAGTACTTTTCAAGGGCACGGACTTAGGAAACAATTCAAGGACTTTTCAAGGACTTTCGAGGACCGTGGGAACCATGTTATACCTGTATCAAATAAAATTCATATTTTCCTTGCTAAGGACGGAAACTTATTACATCCCCATTCGCTGTAGTGAGTCCGATTCTATTTACTTTTAATATTTTGTCAATCGTCTTATAATCACGCAGTTGGTATTTTTAATTCATTCTTTTTTCATGATAAAAGAATTATTTACTTTCTTCCGCTTTACATTAATACTTTTTTATGGAATCTTCTGAAATAGAAATCTTTCATGAAAACGAGTTTAAACGTTCAAACAAATAGCAACGGAGATACATCCGAACGCCATTGCTCTCTTGGGATACTTTCTAGGTTGAAAACTTTGGTGGAAGTTTTAAAAAATTATTGGCGATTTATAACAAATAATCCTTTTTTGGAACTGCCAGAGGGACCAGAATTCTCTTTTTCCTTACTGGCGAACGCCAACCAAGAAATGTAATTTTCTTTTTGGTAAACAACAGGAAGAAGAAGAGATAATCCCGAAGATAAGGATCGCAAATAACCCTTTAAAGAAAATCCCTGTAAATTTCTTATCATTCCCTCTTAAAGCAATATTTTTAAACCCGAAACGATCTACTCTGACAGAAGTTTAAGTCCAGTTGACACTCTTCGGATCGTAAAAGCGAAATAAACAACCCATTCTCAAACAATTTATACGGATCAGAGATTACTATGAGAATTGAACTTAGAAAAACGAAACAAAGTTTTAGATGATCGGTTTTTCTAGGAAAAAAATTAAAAGGAATTTTACTTTTTCAAGGATTATATTGTACAGTGTGCTTGATGTGGTACTTGTTTGTGCTTTTGTAGGACAGCAAAGATCAAACCACCATATACAATGGAACCTGGTACTTTGTAAATTGACCACCTGTATAAGGTGACCACTTTTATTTGGGAAAAGTGGTTGGGACTTTACCATGTCAATACCAATATATGCCGAATATAGTGATCACCTGTGACCATTGCAGTCCAGTCCCAAAGGTGGCCACTTTAGGCAGGTTCTACTGTATGTTGTATTGGACATCGTGATGAGAATCAAGACGCAACAAATTAGCTGATACAAGTTATGGTAAGGTCAAGTGACTTACAGTAGCTCTCTTAAGTATTTTGACAAAGAGTTTTTGTTTGCCAGCGCCAACTATGTTAAAGAATTCACTTGCATAGTGATATCTCATGATTCACTGTAGAGTTGCTCATTCTACAATAAGGACGAACTAGCACTGGGTAAGTAATTGCCTTTTCTTACAGTTCAACTAAGAAAATTCGATGTTCAAAAGTATTTTGACATGCTAATCAGTAATTTGTTTTCGTAGATATACTTAATTAAATCCCGAGGTATTTTGCAAAAAGCCTTCTGTTAGCCATTTTCCATTATGATGGCATGCCAAAAGGAAAGGAACACTCTGAAGACTTAACAAAAGCTTTAATTGTAGCTTTAAGAGAAGGTTGCTGACAAGCAAGTGTAGCTCGTGATTTCAATCTATCCAGACAAATCCCAAATGTCTGGAATAAGTTTTCAATAATAAGGGCACTGTTTCCCCACAATCGTAGTTCTGGACGGCCATAAGAAACATCCATCAGAATTGATAAAATGCTCAGAATAAATATGTGGCTAATTAACTTGTTAACCGGGTATGACGACATTTTTCGTCATGCCCGGAAGACTACACATTTTTAACAAAAAGTATCTCCTTAACCTGTTAACTGGGTATGACGACATTTTTCGTCATGCCCGGAAGACTACCAAAATGTCCCCCAAAAAAAGTCCCCAGTGTGAAACGAGTTTCACAAAATTTTATTCCCCGGTTAACAGGTTAAAGTCTAACTGCTATAGACATAAAAGATGATTTACAGGAAAATTATAAAGTTAAAGTGCAGGTTTCCACCATAAAAAGACGTCTAAATGAAACAAATTTAAATGGCCGCCGGTCAAGCAAGGAGCCTTTTATATCTAAAAAGAATAGAAAGGCTCAATTTAGCTTTGCCCCGAAATATCGAAATTGGACTTCTAAGAGCAGGCCGTCTTTTTCTGGATGGTATTCAGTATGTTTGGCGCCTTCCAAACAAAAGAAACGCTGTCAAATATCAAGTTCCAACCAAAAAGCATGGCAGTGGAAGGGTTATGTCATAGGGGTGTTTCTCCCGCCATTGAGTAGGGCCTCTAGTTCATGTTAACGGAAACATGGATCGCTACAAAAAATCATATCTACCCCATATATATTTTAAAAATCATATGCTACCCCATAATAAGGGGAAATATCGTGGTCATTGGATTTCCCAAGATGACAATGACCTAAAACACACATCACAATATGTCAAAAGCTTTTTGAAGCAGAAATAAATGCAAGTGTTTGATTGATTTTGTCAAAGCCCAGATTTAAACCCAATCGAGCACATGTGGTCAGAACTAGACAAACGTGTCAGACGCCAAAACTACACAAATAAGGGCATTTTTTTCAACGCACTGTGGCATGAGTGGAAAAATATTCCTAATTAACGCATTGTACATTTAATCGACACAATGACAAAAAAATATACGGCCGTGATTACTTCCAGTGGCTATTTAAGTTTGTTGCCAAGTCCCCTTAAAAATTCAGTTTCGGTGGGGGGGAACAGGTCCCTAAGATCCCCCTCTGGGTTCGGTACATTGTAAGTAGTCGATTTGTCTCTATCATTTTCGATGAAACTGCTGATGTTAGTGCCAAATCTCAATTATCTGTCATATTTCGTTACATAAATGAAAATACTGACTCCGTTGAAAAGCTCGTGGGTTTGTCAGATGTAAGTGCTGATGAATCCACTAGCGCGCTTTTAGGACATGCCGGAGTGATTGTAGAAGAATTCAAACTTTCTAACAAAGTTGTAGCTAAATCAAACAACGGAGCTGCAGTAATGGCAGGAAAATATTCTGTCATTCCATCCCGCATTAAGGAAAAACAACCAGAATCTTTTTATGTGCTTTGCTATGCTCATAAATTGAACTTAGTATGAACTCAAGCTCTCCGCTTAATTAAAGAATGCAAAGTATTTTTTACAACACTTGAGGACTCTCTCTCTTTATTCTTTTGCAAATTCACCAAAAGAATTCACGCACTTGATACAACCGTAAAGAAGAGATTATCTTATTAGCGTCTACTTAATGGAATTTCCATAGTTGTCTCACTGAAGTGGTTTACAAACATTTAGACAATTTAAAAATTTTGTTTGATATTATAATAGAGTTTGCAGGAAATAAGGATTCGGAAACAATTTGCTAAGCATTTAGAAAACTTTGGTTTCTCTTTTATGTTAAATTTACATTTCGAAATATTTCCATTAAGCACTGCTTTATTTGAAATAGTACAAAAGAAAAAAAGTTCAATATCGCATATTTTTCTAAGAAAATTAATAATTTAAAAATCACATGCGTGAAAAAAAGAAAAGAATTTCAGAATGTGGGCATCGCTTGAGAAGGTAAAGACTTAGGTCAGTTCAAATAGTGCAAACACACTAAGGGTCAATGTGATTTTGAAATGACGTACCGTCGATTATATTACTCAATTTTAGATAACGTGAGCGCTCACATTACCTCAAGATCTAAGGATTTAGAAGACATCCAGTTCCTCGAGTTATTAGGCAGTGATAAAAGAAAGGATTACAAGTTCCCATTTTCCGAAAATGATTTTGTAAGCCCGAAAAGCAATTATGGGAAATAGTTTGATTTCGTGCATTTGCGCTCCAAATTTATACAACAGATGATTTTAAAAATAAACAAGTTTGAAAAGTTTCTAATTTTCTGAAGTCATATGGAATTGATGAAGCAATGCCCTAATTAGCAACGTCATGCAAACATGAGTGTGCAATTCCGATCACTAATTGTTCTGCGGAACGATCATTTTCTGCTCTAAAAAGAATGAAAACTTATTTCAGAAACTGCCAAACTCAAGATAAGCTGTCAAAATTATCCTTGCTCTATATCGAAAAAGAACTTCTGACAAATATGACAATAAACTGCAATTTCCACAAAAGTGTTATTGATGAGTTGATGAGGTGCTCAAGCCAGTTATATTCATCGTTGATATTTACTTGGGACCTTTCTTTGTGTGGTCACAACGACGGTACAAAGAAGAATAAATAAACAAAGTATTATTATTAAAAGTATTTGCTGAAAGCACTGGAAGATTGGAATCTATACATAAACAGGACTAGCAACAATGTAGTGTAGAAATAAAATTTACCCTCTTGTTTACATATCCCAAACATAAATATGTTGCTTGCTTAAAAGAAAATGTCACAGTACGCTACAGCCCTAGACACGTGGTCAGCGTACACGACAGACTATGGTATAGGTATGACCAAGGCCCTTTTAGCTCTCTGTTATAAAAAGTAGTCATTTTATTTAGATGGCCACTTTACAAAGGTGGACAGTTCTTCGAGGGACATAAACTACGGTGGGAAGGACAATAACACATGTTCGACTGTACCATTGGGACTCGAACCGGGGCTCGCGGCATGATGGGCGAATCAGTTACCACTACGTCACCGCCTGACAGTAAACCTACCTTTTCCAGATGTATCAAAAGCTTTTAAGATCTGGGGAAGTAACCCCCTGACTACGGTGAAAAGTTAACCCTTCAGCGTTCTTTCCAACCGTTGCGAGCTAAATCTGGACTGACATGGCCCGCTAGGAGGACGTGTAACCACTGAGCCACCGCAGCGCTCACATCTAAAGGTCTTCTGGATAGCAGAACACACCTGAAATTGGGGTAAGTTATTTGGTTGCTTGTATCTTTATGCCGCAAGCACAGCAAGGGCCACTCTGCGCCCTGTTCGGCGCAGAATGGCCCTTGCTGCGCGAAACAAATTACTGCGAATTCAAATAAAGGCCTGCCACATAGCAGAATACACCTGAAATTGGGGTAAGTTAGTTGGTTGCTTATATCTTTATGCCGCTGTCTCAGCAAGGGCCACTTTGCGCCTTGTTTGGCGCAGCAAGGGCCATTCTGCGCCAAACAAGGTGAAGGGTCAGTCACTTATCGAGGAGGATAGCGATTCTGAGAGTAATTCATGAGGTGACAAATTGGACTTCAGATCGTCAAGACCGCGGATTTAAATCTGTGGATGGTCCTTAAAAATACTATTTTAGATATTCCATCTATTTTATATTAAAAATTAAATTTCCAATTTGGATTTAGAAGAAAACTTTCGAGTTCCAAAATAATTTTGCCAGCCCATGGATTTATTTGCAAAATAGCTCATCATGATACTAGGGAAAGCATTTTGGAAAGTGCAAAACTTTGTTTTTTCACAATAGTTCGAAAAATAACTAATTTCTTATAATAATCTTCAGAAATACATAGAATCGAGCACTTTGGTTTACAATAATGATTGTAAATGAATTTTGCAGTATTGTTTTCGAAGAAACTTGTTTAACTTATAGTCAAAAATTGGGAATATTATGAAGTGCGAAAATTGTAATACTTCTTTAGAATGCTACAGTATATATATGTTTATTATTTTACACTCGAATACAATACGATTTAATGTATACGACATTTAACTTGCATTCTTATTAAAGTGGCTGGGAATCCAAAAGTATTGTACAGTTAGGTTTTGTTTATTCTTCCACTGAAAGGAAATAGGATTATTCAGCCTTTTTATATTTCAAATAGGGATTCAAAATTATATTTTAATATATAAGTACTTCCAAAAATCTTTTCACCGAAATTCAGCATGCTAAAATCGTCTAAAAGGAATAGGAGATATAGAAATAGTTGCTAATTTCATCCTTGTCCAATTTCTTAGAAATCGAAATCTGACAATCTTTCTCGAACCTTGCATGTGCAAGCAATATGCGTGCACGTTTTTTCACCGTAAATCAAGAATGTTCGAATATTTAAAGTAATTTGTAATTTTTAACAAAATGCGATTTAAATTTAAGATGTAATTACCCGTCAGATTTTGCTCGGATGGGCGTTAAAGCAATCATTTTCTGAAAAAATTTGTCATTTTCCGACCGACTCTAAGGGCTTTGTCAAGCTGAAATGACAACTCTATATGATTAAGTTTTATAGCGACATTTTAAATATTAGTTAATTTTTCAGTTTCGTAAAGGTAAAGCGAGGGAACTGTAAGTTTAAGAACAATTTAAGTTCGAAAACAGTTTAATTTTTAAGAAAATTTTAATCAAGTTTAATAGGTTCTTAGTTGCGCATAACTTAATTTGTTCTAAACTTAGTTAAATTTAAGGAATTAAATAAGTTTAAGAGGAGTTTAAGTTTAAAACACAAATTTAATTCGAAGCCATTTAAACGCGAATGGGGGAAGTTTTTTGTGCTTTTTTAGTTTCCATGCTTTTGCAGTTCAAATAAATAAGGCTCGACAAATTTGGTCGTCTTTGGTGACTAGACATTTTGCGATTAGCGAATAGGAAATCTTTCCTTTACTTCAGATTTTATTTCTTTCCAGACGAGCTATACCATTCCTGTTAGGTAAGTAGGATTCTCCTCGATTTCTTTAGCTCTGCGGACAAATATTACATTCAGAAATTTTTAAAAATTTTGGTTCAGAAATTTGTAAAATTTTGTTTCAGAAATTTGTAAAATTTTTTTCAGAAACTTTTAAAATTTTGTTTCGGAAATTTTTAAAAATTTTTTACAGAAACTTTTAAAGTTTTGTTTCAGAAATTTGTAATTTTTTTTTAAAATTGCTATTAATCACGATGCGAGTATGGCTTCATAAAGCGCGACAATCTCCAGAGTTTCACGTGTTTGCAGACAAATAAGAAAATAATATGTTATTGACAAGCTGACTATGATCAAATGAATATGCTTATAGAAATAAAACAATAAAACATACATTAAAGAAAAATATCCATGTAGATATAGTTCAAAGCAATCGAATCTTGCAATACTTTGGCAAGTACTCTAGCGATCTATAAAAAGTATTAGGCAATTAGGGTTTCCAGAAAGAAATCTTTTTCTGGGCTGCTAGATTGAATCGCTTTATCTTCTTGCTCATAAGCAAACACCAACTCCCCAAGGCGATTTCTTTTCTTGGAAAAAAACAAAAAAACAAAAAACAAGAGATAGCGAAAAAGATAAGAATCCGAAACGTAATCCTTTCAAAGAAAATCCCTATAAATTTCTTATCATTATTTCTTAAAGCAACACTCTAAACCAGGGAAGGATCCATTGTGACAGAAGATAAATTTTTGTTGATACTACTGAAAAACAAAAAGGAAAATAAACAACCCACACAATGGCAACTCATGGGGACATGTTTATTGTAAAACTAGCATTAGAGAAATACCAACAATTTCATTGGCTCAGGCTCTGCTTTGGAAAACAAAATGTATTTTCGAAACAAGAGGAAAAAGAATCAATATTCTAAAATCGGGACAATATGCAGGGTTCCAGCGCCAGGGTTAAAAATATCTAGGAGGGGTAGGGTACACTTAGAAGAACAATATTTGTCATAGAACCTAGGGTCGCAAACCACTCACAGCGCTAGTTCTAAAACCGTCCAGCATGCACAAATATTTTCAACCACTGCGTGAAAAGCGCCAGATAAAACTCAGGTCAGCTGCTCAAGTGCATAGATGATTAGGACATCGCATTTTGCGCTTCTCATGCACTGGTTGTCACTATTTGTGCATGCTGGACGGTTTTAGAACTGGCGCTGTGAGTGGTTTGCGACCCTAGGTTCTATGACAAATATTGTTCGTCTAGGTATACCCTACCCCTCCTAGATGTTTGCAACCCTGGTGTTGAGACACCCTGTATGTAGGGATATATATATATATATATATATGTTCTATATAGGAAAGAAAGTTTCAAAGAATTAAATTCCACGGCTTGTTTCGTGTTTGATATGTGGTGTTTCCTTTTAATACATGCAATAATGCGTTTTTCTATAAATGTTTCGATTTTGGCTTATAACCAAAGGTATATGTTAAGCTATTTATTAGATTATTACATATAACGATATTTATGAAGTTCTATTGATAACGAAGTTGAAGACTAATAAAATTTGTAAATAATAAATTAAGAAATATAATTTTCTATGTATAAGACCACGATTTACATAATATTCCTGCATGTTTTTTTTATTTTTTATTATTTATTTATTTTCCAACGTAAAAAAATATTTGCTCTCGCGCAGCATGGGTCTTATGAGACAATATTTATGCATTGTTATACAACATTATATTATATATGTATTACATATATGTATTATATTATATATGTAACATATGTGCATTGTTTGTCACTAGTGAATATGAACTATGAGTTATTAAATATAATTACATATAACGTATCTGTGCAAATGCTCGATATAAATAAAATAAAGTTATTATTATTATTATTATTATTAAGACGGGGTTGCTTCATATGATGATCAATAAATAGGTTTGATCAGTGATGATATATAATACAGTGGTGAAATTGATTCGAAGTTGATAAGTAAATATATGAGAAAGAAACTCCGATAGCATTTTTCATTATACAATAATTTTTGCCACCCACGTTTTAATTACAGCTCAAACTAGAGCTTGTGTAATTTTGGAGAAAAAGAGACGCTTTCCCCATCCTGGATTCGAACCAGGGTCCCTCCGTTTAGCCCGGAGTGTCTTGGACCGCTAGACGAATGAGGACAGGAAACAACGCTCTCTTTCTCCGTATGTAAAGGTGTTAAGGTATTATTACCCTCCGCAGGGATAACACAATTGCCAAATATCAAACTCACAAAAATCTCGCCCCGGAGGCTTTCTTGTGTTGACCATATTTGGCAATTGTGTTATCCCTGCGGAGGGTAATAATACCTTAACATAGCATTTTTCGTTGACAATTAGTTCCGCCTATTTCTGAAATTATAAGTAGAGGTACTTCTATATTTTAATGTCGGATTTGATGAAGGAAATAGTAATCTTCGAAACATCGCAAACCTTTTCTCATATTAATGCACATTTTTTTCCCTTTTTCTATTTATTTCTATTTACGATCGGAACTTATTAACGCGAGGTATTTTTGACACGACCTATTTTCTGAATCCAGTGTCAAATTGAACAGTAGCAGTAATACGCCCCATCGTGTTCGGATAGCGCTAATTGCTTTTCATACTAACAAATCATTTGTTACTATGAATGTCCGCGTTAATGAAGTTCCATTGTATAGAGTTTATCATTTGCGCTAAATTTTTTTTTTCTGATTTTTCCTTTATGCATATTATATATACAGAGTGTTTTAACAGTAACGAAACAAACTTTCAGGGGTGATAGACCAAGCCAAAACACTTTTCATCGTAGAATGCATGGTCGCAAGTGTAAAGAGTTCGAGCTAGAGGGCGCTTGCAGGCTCGCATATAAAAGCAGTGGTTTTCGTATGCAAGATTATTAGCGACTCGGAGTGCAACGCAACGGTATAGAAATGTGGAGAAGGCGGACAGATATTTTGTCTACGGTCTCGTCAATGGTAATGGCAGGGAAACACAACGGCTTTACCCAGAGCGTTTCTCCAAACAGGCGTGTACCAGATCTTTTCTTGCTTGCACAACTAACTGTCCAAAAAAAGGATTAGTCAGTGTTGTCATGCACGATACAGGTCGTGGCAGAAGTTTCATAACGCCATCCACGTCAGTAGAGATTCTACATGAGGTAGAAGATCATCCCAAGATCAGTACAAGAGCTGTAGGCGGTTATACAGGTGTACTTTGTACCACGGTATGGCGTGTTTTGGGTGTCAAGCAGTTTTGACGATTTGTCTTGTCTTAAATAAAGTTTGGTTTTGGTATTTCGTGCCAGTTTTGGTTTTGCACTGCGTAAGACTGGGTGTATGCGGAGAAATAGAAAGCACCCTGTAGTTCGTAACCTAGGCCTGTAGCCAAGCCGTAGCCAACAGGGGTGTGATCCCATTTGCCTTATGCGTGTGTCTCAGTCGCCCATCCAGCTGTTTATATATACAGTATAAAACAATTCCCGGATGCCCCGTGCCTTACCCCAGTTGACCCTTCATCCGAGCTACAGGCCTGGCGTAGCCTCTTCACGTGCGACCTTGCATTATACGGTGAAAATTGTTTGTTCCGATATATTGCATTACCCATGAAAGTTCGTACCGTTAGTTTCGAAGCACCCAGTATTTCAATTATTTCCTTTTTTATATTCTGTTTTCCCCCTTTTCTTCCTTAGTTCGTTGCATTTTTTCGGACAAAGAGAAATAACTAACTTCGGTCATAAATTCTCAAATCAGATTATCCCAAACTATTCTTAGATCGATAGTTGTGAAACTGACTAAATGTTGAAATAATGACTTGCGAAGTTAATTTACATATCTCAGAATACGTAATCTGTCGAATCAATAGATGAAGTCGTAATTAACTTAGACAGTATTAATATTTACAACAAATATATATTAAACTATACTGTCGCTCATCAAATGCCGTATGCTCTAATCCAAAGAACAAACTTGATATTGGGCTGTTTAAATATTTAGTCACCTGACACTTTAGTAAACGAAATATATGTTAACGAAATTGATCGACCCACTCTAGAAGGGTTTGACCATTAGGGACAACTACTCGTCGAACTTGGTGATACTGACAGCCCCTGCTCCATCATCCGAAACTTGATTGTCGACACAGCTTCCTCATCGGGATCAGTTTTCCTTTGTTGCCAGAAATGGTGGTCACCTCAGCCAAAATTTACATAAATTTAAAGTCAATTAATTTTAAGTCTCCCTTTAGCTGACAGAAATTTGCATGTGTTAATGCACATTGTTATTTATTAGGCTCTTCCGTCTTTTCCCGGCTTCAATTCTTCGTTCCGAAACCAAACAATTTTGTCATTTTCATTATATTATTTCACAACATAATTAACAGATATGTCCTACTCAAAATTAAATTACACCTTTTCGTGATTTTCGACGAATTATCCAAATATATAGCGAAACACTTTTGAAATGAATCGACGAATATGCATTATTATGGTTTTAAAAGTTTAATCATATTCCGTTATTTTTCCATATGCAAGTTTCACCGTCTGCTTTTTAATTTATCGTGGTAAGCTTCAAGTTTCGCTATTTACAATTTTCTTCTATTGTATGTTTCTTTAATAACTTGTGTAAGCTTTATACATCTAAAGGTTAGCTCTTAGTTCGGTAATATATAAAATCGCTCATGATTCTTTCCAGATTATTAATACTCCAATTGGCCTATTAAATTTCAGTGTCCGTTCTCATTACGTTTTCATCAAGGGCTTTTATATAGCTTCTCTATATTATTAATTTATGCCCACTTTTTTCAGTTTATAAAATTTATACTTTGCCAAGAACAGTCATCGATCTTTATGTTACATTTGGTGCGATATACAAGGTGTATCAATGAAGTTGGATAAATGGGTTCAGAATGCAAAAGGTGTTGACTTATATCCTGAAACATTGCTCTTCTCCAAAGTTACCAACGTTGAAGGTAACGTACTTACCATCAACACACTTGATGGTAACAAGTATGGAATGAGTGATCAAGTTCTGGAAATCCTGAATGAAATCCTCTTTCAAGATAACGCCGTTGAGTTTGCTCGCCACATATCGTTGAATGTCAGAAAAGTTCGAAAATAGTTTGCCTTGCAGGACTGATTTCAGTCGTGGAAACAGAAAATGGTTCGGTGGGGGGGGACCCAGATCGGGCGGGCATGGCGGCTGATCGACTGTCACAACCCTTCCACTTGGCCAGAGATTGCTGCAAGGATAAGACCGTGTGGGCCCGTACGTAGTTGTGAAGGAATTAGGTTTTGCTTTGTCTATCAGGGTCATGCCCGACGGATCTGTTAGTATCAATGTTGCAGAACTTTGACAGTTGAGTATTTATTATACTAGAGCATTTATTATAGTTCCCTTTGGCAAAAGACTCCTTTAGTTTTCGGTGTTTTCTGTGCCGCATCGTGCAGTTGCAGGCTTGCCAATTCCTTGGAGCGTCTTTAATGCTATTCCGCGTTCTTGGAAACGTTTGAATCAGTCATGAACGCACTTTAAAGAAACAACGTTATCTATGCAAACCTCTTTCTTCATAACATTATCTTCTTTTGCCGATTTTTCCAGAAACTTTCTTTTAACAGAACAACGAATTTATCCACTGATCCACCTTTCGACACTCACTCATACTCAATCCAATTTCCTCTGTTGACACTGTTAAAACACTCTGTTAAAACTGAAAACATAATGGCGTAATCTTACTGAAAATAAGAACTAAACAGGGAGAAATAACATTAATTTCAAGGGTCCTAACCTCTGGAATAAATTACCTGAGGATATAAAAAAATTAAAGGGAATTAAAAAATTTAAAAATAAATTAAGGGAACACTTAATCTCATCATTGATCGCGTAACAAATTAAATTTATAATGTACTAACGACCTGGTAGATTATGGTGAACTAATATCAAATAGATTAATTTTTGTATTTAACTTGGTGCTATTAACATGATTGTTTTTGATTAATTTATTCGAGGTCCTAGGTTTATTACATCCAAGAAGATATTTTCCTGGGACCCCTCCATGTATGGTCAAATTGTTTCCACATATTGAAAGAAGAAATAATATAATGTATGTTATTTCTACTGTACAAGTGAAAATAAATAAAACGTATTATTAATATTATTATTATTAAAACACATCGGTAAAAAAATAAATGAAAGAAAAAAATACTTCACAACACCACTTGCGGACATGATTGTGAATGTTTTGGGCTTCTCTATGCGCATGCGCCATTTGCGTACTGGCTGTCACAGAAGGCGGTATGACGTCATTCACCGAACTTCATTAACACGCCGTGTATTATCTTTTTATATATAGTCTAACCTCGATTTAACGATTTTCACAGGACCAGTGAAAATAATCGTTAAATCGAGGAATTCGGGGAACACTTTTTTTTTGAGCCAAATACATTTATCGGCACGCACCCACGGGGGGATTGTGAATGATCCCAGACTCTTCCTTGGATTAAAATTTATATATAAAATACGTTAAAAATAACAATTATTACATTAAAGAAATAATATTTTTCCATTTGCGGCTCTCCCCTAGCAAAAAATTATGGATGAGCTATTGATCGAAACTGAAATAAGCAATTGTGGGAAAAGAAAACCAAAAAAGTGCTTATCAGCGTTCTGAAGCATACGTGTTAATTTTAATAATTAATAAACATAA
The DNA here is from genome assembly GCA_006491805.2 of Dysdera silvatica. Lineage (NCBI taxonomy): Eukaryota > Metazoa > Arthropoda > Arachnida > Araneae > Dysderidae > Dysdera > Dysdera silvatica. The sequence goes on from QLNU02015003.1 coordinate 164,088,727, forward strand.
GACATGTATGTACGTGATTACTACTTCGAAAATAAATCTGTGTTTGGTGTTTTTTTTGTTTTTTTTTGGGAGCTGGCATTTAACGTTGCTTTTTTTAATTTTTTTCAAACGCATTGAAAGGATTGAAAAAGGATTGACGCATTGAATTGAGTAAACTCAATTGAAGTTGATTTTCTGACGACAGTTGATTTTCTAACTGAAATTCTACTTGCAGCTGCAGACTAAGACGTACATTTATCGTTAAATCGAGGAAAATGTAACACTGGACTCAATTTAACTCAATTTGGACCAATAAAATCAATCGTTAAATCGCAGTTAGACTGTATATAAATATGTATCATGGCGCGATTTTATTAGGGACAATTTAACCATAATTCCATTCCATAAATGGCAGCTTATGAAAATGTTTCATTGACTGTAGTTAATATATGGGTATCGTTGACTATATTTAGCCTGTATGTTTCATTAACTATAGTTTAATCTACGTGTTTCAGTGACTAAGTTAATCTATGTATTTCATTGAAGACAGCTCTTATCCCAATATTTGTATACGCCTAAGCTAATTTATTAATATTTACGTTTAATAAAAAATGGCAGTTTGTCAACATTTTGTTTCATCAAATGATGGTACTTTATCAAAACTTGTCTTATCAAGAAGATAGTTAATCAATACTTGATAAATTGCCAAAACTTTGTCAATATCTGTTTTATCGAAAACAATTTATCATTATCAACATTTCACCTACATGCCATTATGGTTTTCAGTAGTCGAGTTTTATGATTAAATTTTGGTATTTATTCTATCCAAACGTTTTACTAATAATTTAAGACGTTCAATAAAAAAATATGATCCACGTTTCTCTTTATTTCTCATTTAGTGAGTGTTATTGGAATTGCCGTGATAGTTTTTTTCTATTTTCTGGTAAAGTTGTGATACTGAAGAATGCTCAATACATTTATAATAATAATAATAATAATATAATTTTATTTATTTTCTATATACAGGTTCACTGGTAATCATCACGATTTTTGTAACATGTACTCCTATATATATGAACACTTTTTTTTTTTCACTCATGATTATTTCACATACACATAATCTTTTTATATTATATATATATAAAGCTCTATTGGTGAGGATTTTTCACCCAGTGCTCTATGTGTAATGGGTACCAAGTAAATACCAGTGGCATAACAAGCTTTAGACTCTACTCATTTTCCATACAATACAAGTAATAATAATAATAATAATATAGTAAGTAATAATATTCCCTTCCTTCACTGCCATTTCTGCAGTGGCGCATTCATCCATTGGTGCACATGAACACGTGAACCCCCGAAGGGAAATTAAGAAAAAAATGTGATATAGCCAGTTAAGTAAAATAAAATATCAGATACACAATATGAAACCGTAATAGTTTAAAATATGAAAGTTATTACGTATAAGTCGATTATTATTTTATTTGGTTGGCGACTTCAATAATCGGGATGCAAGTAGCAGAGCATTAGGCGTCGAACGTGCGATTGGAAAAACTGGCCTCGGGAAGTAGTTTAGCACTGAAGTCATTGGAAGGTGTGACTGTGGAATATTCGCCGCTTACGGCACTACCGCTCGCACATTTTCGTTGTGCGAGAGATGGAACGCAATTTCATTTATTGAGTTTCTTTTTCACTCGTGCTCTCACTTTGTTTGCTACTTGGTACATTCGGTTAGTTTAATTAATTATTTTGGTTAGTTTTATTATTATTACGTGTACAACCATTATTTTAAAACCTATTATGAACCATGCATCACGGCACCAGGCACCGCGAAATCATTCTTTCTTTTGCGAGCAATTCACAAAAAAATGCACCATGGTGGTTTTGTGTGCTAACCATTTGGTAATTATGCTAACCCTGTGAAAGGTAATAATATCCCATATATAAAAAACAATATATCATCTAATATTACTATGTGCTAATAGTTAAGATTGCATTTAACAAAATAGGTGTTTCGGAGCTGAAACAATTACATTTTTCAACGTTACCACTGGAAAGAAAAATAGAAATAAAACTGCTTAGGCAAATAATACTAGGCTTGACCTTATCCAGGTGACAAAATTAAAACTTAGGGCTTTCGAAAGGGAATTCAAACCCAAATTATATGAGAAAAATTTATGGATTTGTGGATGTGAATTAACTAACAGGTTTTAGGATATTATTACCCTTCACAGGGATAACACAATTGCCAAATAATGGTCAACACACAAAGCCACCGGGGCGAGATTTTTGTGAGTTTTTCGTGGGGGATTTTTTATTACAAATAAATTTGACACCCACGTATTATTAGCTCAATCTAGAGATATTTTTGTTTATGAGAAAAAGAGATGCAGTCCTCACCCTGGATTCGAAACAGGGTCCCCGCGTTTAATTTTTACTGTCTCCTGTTTGCAAAACGAAGTGGTGATTTCAGTTGGGTGAAGTACAGTGTGGCTGATTTGTCACATATAACTCCAAAACTAAATTAGCATGAATACTCGCAGTCACATTTAAATCCCACATTACAGTTCTCAGTGTACTTTTTTAGTTGCGTTACAAGTTCATTAAATTTTATGCCAAGAAAACACAATATATTTTAATCTGTAGGTTTTGTTGACCTGTGAAAATTTGTTTCCGTGATTTATGTATGGTAAACCCACGGCCGCAACTAGAGGGTGGAAGGCTGGGCACATGGCCTGGAATGTTGGTAGGGAGACCAGTGAAGGGGCGGGCGCCGGGCCAGAGGGGCGCCAGAATCTTGGTTTGCCCGGGGAACAAAGGTACTAGCTCTGCCACTGGTGAACCCCCTCCCCATTTGAATAACCCACCAGTCGCCACTGAATTTCTGTCAACCTTTTCCTCACTTCCTTCTTCTTAAACAGCTTCAAGTTATTCAGCTTGTTTAGTTCTTCAGGAAATTCATTCAGGTTCTTCATTCCACTATTTAAGTTCTTTGTAGTCAATACTTTCTCGGCCCATTTCTGAACGTATCTTGGGCAAATATAGATCATATTCAGATCTCAATCTTTTCTCCTTTGCCTTTTTATTGCTAACAATCTCTTTTTATTACTAATAATTTATTATTTTAAAATTCAATAATTTACTATTGTATTAGTTTAATTTAATATTAGTTTAATTTACAATTTACTATTTTATTAATTTTATTTACAATTTACTATTGTATTAGTTTAATTTACAATTTACTATTGTATTAGTTTAACTTACAATTTAATATTATATTAGTTTATTTTACAATTGCCTATTGTATTAGTTTATCATTTGCTGTCGTTTTAATTCACAATTTCCTATTGTATTAGTTTAGTTTATACTTTACTCTTGTATTATACGTGCTTTATTTTATTATTTTATAATTTATACAAGTCGCAGATTAAATTAAGAAACAATTTTTATCAGCACTTTTAGACGTAGTACAATAGGAGCTTTTTAATCCGGCACATTCTGGTAGGATTGGCAATTTTGGCGAATTATCGAACGTTAATATGGTTTTAACGGGAATACCAAAGAAAAATTAATACAGTACAACGATATTTGGAAAAAGTTGCAATAAGCTTCTCTATGGTAAGAAAAAATACACATGAGCGTTACTGTTTAAAAAAGAATCTGATATCCTATCCTGCCTCCGTAATTCGGATCTTTCCTTCAAAACAATCGTTACAGATTATACATGTATTTATAAGTTCTGCAGAGTTATAGATATGGTTGCATTTGATATATTTTATAGGTGCATTTAATGTATAGGCGTATGCAGAAAGTTCATAAGGGGGAATTATAGGCTTAATGGGTGAGGTTATACACCTTCAACTCACATATTTCTATGTTAAATATACAAAATTTCATTGCAATGGGGGGTTACAACACCTCATCAATACCCCCTGCGTACGCCAGTGATTTTATGAGAAGCCTGTTTCCTCGAGACTTTAGTTTCATCTGCCATGTCTCCTTCTTCTTCATCCGAGCTGGCGGTCAAGGACAACAAACGGCTGAATCCAACCGAAAAAACCGAACGCGAGCAGCTCGATCGATGCCGGATTATAGAATGTGCCGAACCAATGAATATCGGATTGAAGAGCTTCTACTGTAATATTAACACCGATGTCATGGCGTGGTTAGATGGTGAAACGTTCACGACGGATAGAAATGTTTTTGCGTTTAGTGGGGCACGATCTCACGAACCGGTTTCCGAAAATAGTCTTCAAATATATTTGTAAGGGATCAAATGTTCGTAACTCAGTTGGTAGAGTAACCACCCGGCAAGTGGGAGGTCGTGGGATCGTGCCCCACCAAACGCAAAAACATTTCTTTCTTCGCGAACGTTTCACCATCTAACCACGCCATAACATCGGCGTTAATATTACTATGCCTAAAACACGTTGATAAAGATTGTTGCTTTATTTTATAATTTATTTTATTTTTATAATTATAATTTTATATATTATTACTTCTATATTATTTTACACAGATTTTATATATATTTTTGAAACTTTTGGAATTCTGTTTTGTAATCTATCGTTTCGTTAGCGTAATTTAGGAATATAAGCATCATTAGCTGCCTTTTAAGAACGAAATATAAAAATGAAAGGAAGAAAAAGTATAGAAACCTAATATTTTTTTCAGAACACGCATAGTGATTTCTACTCCCATTCTCTCCATGTTTCCATTGGAAAATTCTAATTGATAAAATGAAAACCCCACCATCTTTCACAATTCGTAAATATTTTAAACGTTGCCTACTATACTCGTGCATGCACTGGTGTCAATATATCAGTGGCGTAGCCAGGGGGTGGTTTTGGGGGTTGTAACCCCCATTGCAATGAAATTTTGTATATTTAACATAGGAATATATGAGTTGTAGCTCTGTAACCCCTCCCATTAAGCCTATAACCCCCTTATGAACTTTTTGCATACGCCTCTGCATTAGATGACGTAAGAAATCCTGTATTACTAGATACTATCATAAAATACACCGCGGCTATTTGAAAAAATATATAAAAAAATAAAGTATTATTGAACACGTAGTCATTATTACCGAAATCATTAAGGACGAGCGAAATATTCACAAAATATAATTCTGTTGGGACCTAGCTAGTAATTTATATTTTCATTTTTTTTTTTGAATGCCCAAAGGTTGTTAGAACATACCATTTCATTCTTACTTCGAATTAATTGGGCAACGTTTCAACTGCTGGCGAAAAAAAAGAAGGGTTTATATACTTTCAATACAAATTGGTCAATTTCTATCAATTATTTACTATTTCTTAAATGGTTTGGGGCCTCCAAAATGAAAGTAAGTTTTAAGACATCATTAAACAAAGAATTTTTGCCCTAGTAGATGAAAAAGTGGCTTCGAAATTTAAGCTACACCCAGTGCGTTATGCATGGTTAATATTACAACCATTAACGAAAGAATTGGCATTTTTAAGCTGACATTGTTTTTAAATGATACGCGCCTCATGTCCAAGTAGGTGGTTGGTTGGATTTTTTATGGCGCAAGAGCATCTGGGCTATACTGCGCCAGATGTCCAAGTAGAACGAACGTACGGAATAGACGCTTGCTAATGCTGGTAAAATTAAATACACAAATTATATTGTGGTCAATTACAGTTAATTGCGAACACGTAATTCGAGAATTCTTGAAAGACAATTTGCTATTAATTTTTTAAAAAACAATAATTGATATGTGAAATAATAAAAATGGTTTAAAAAAATAAAAGTACAATTTTAATATATATATATGGGGTGTACCAATATTGTTAGGTGTTAAAATATAGGTGCTAGTAACAGGATCCACTAAAATGGCCGCGGAAGGCTGACATATATCAACCACTTCGATAGGAATTAGTATGTTTTCAAACGAAAAAAAGCCACATTCTTATCAGCGACATACATTACTATAATGTGCCATATGTAAAAGTAATGTAATCATTTAAGGAAAACATCGGTCATTACTTTATTTACCCAATGTATTGCCAGTACTATCTCATGTGGATATTCCTGATTGTTTTGGGTTTAATACTACCTATAGACAATATAGATAACACTTTTTGTAAAAACTATTACAACTATGTTATAACTGTTATACTGTGTTTTATGAGAATGCACGATAACAATGAAAATAATAATTGGTCATATAATCGTCATATAATTGAACTGTGTAAGAGATAAAGGGTATTGGGGTACAGTAATGGTGCAGTAATTCGAAAGTCGTGGGAGGCTAAACTGGCTTTAAAAATATTATGTGATGCTATCTTAGCGAAAATATTGTTTTGACATCCAATGGCTTGAGCCCCCTTTCCTACGCTATAGTTGGGATGGTAAAATGGGGAAAAGGGATAAGAGAGTAGGGAAGAAATAACAGGTTAGAAAATATTATGTTTTGATATCCAATGGCTCGAGCCCCCTTTCCTACGTTACTGTTGGGATGGTAAAAAGAGAAAAAAGAATAAGACAGTAGGGAAGAAATAACAGGGTAGAAAATATTATGTTTGGATATCCAATGGCTTGAACCCCATTTTCTTCGCTACTGTTGGGATGATAAAAGGGGAAAAAGGAATAAGATAGAGAAAAAATAACAGGTTAGATAATATTATGTTTTGATAACAATGGCTTGAGTCCCTTTTTCTACGTTACTGTTGGGATGGTAAAAGGGGGGAAAAGGAATAAGGGAGCAGAGAAGAAATAACAGGGTAGAAAATATGTTTTGACATCCAATGGCTTGAGCCCCCTTTCCTACGCCGCTGTTTGGATGGTAAAAGGGGGGAAATAATAATACTTTATTCCTTATTATTTTATACCGCAGGAGACCATACAAACGATTTGCTTGGGAAATGGAAAGAGAGCAGTAGCGATGCTAGTAACGGGGCTCTCTTTCCGGAAGACAAAGCAAGGGATTTCTCGTATTCAACAAGAAACAACAAAGATATTGATTCGCGCGTACAAATCCGCATTGTTATTAAGAGATTTACATTCGCTGGAGTATCACATTTACAGAGTTTATGAGCAGAGTCTTGACTCGAAGACGTTACAAGTGAACGTTGAAGTCCAAAGGTGGAATCTTTGTGGGCTGCAGAGTAAGAATGTTTTTCCTTGTAGCTTGGACCGAGAGAAGAAGTAGGAGAAACAAAAATAGTAGAAAAATGTAAATGAATTTTGAGTTGACCGTTGCGGGTGCAGTTTTAAAGGACATTTATAAGGAAAGGCAGACAAAAGAAAAATGGAAAAGGAAGAGTAGGGAGAGCAGAGGAGGGGGAAGAACTGAAAACTAAAAGGAAAGAGTGGGAAGGCAGAAGTAGCAGGCAGAGCATACTTGATTTAAGTACTAATCAAAGATTTTGGCTTTAAAGGCGTGAAAAGACAGGGCTTTAAATTCTTGAGGGATCGAGTTCCAGATTTTAGAACCCGTAACGGAGACACTGTGTGTTTTATAGTTTGTGCGAGTCCGCGGTATTCTGATATCGTCCTGGTGACGTGTATTGTAATCATGTGTCGTCTGTGAGATGGAGAAAGGTAAAACTAGGTCACCTTTTGTGACTTTGTACATAAGGAGTGCAAGTTTATATTTTACTAAGAGAGTGAGAGGAAGAATGCGCCATAATTTAAAAAGTTGGCCAGCGTGTTCATGGAAGCCTGCAAAGTTAACTATTCGCATAAGCTTTTTTTTTTGCGTTCCTATCAATTGCCTAAGGGAAGTAAAATATGTGATTCCCCAGACCTCAAGACAGTAGGTAAGTTTTGAATAAAATAAAGAATAGTAAAGAAATAGAACAGAAAAGGAATAACACAGTAGGAAAGAAATAACAGGGTAGAAAATATAATGTTTTGATATCCAATGACTTGAGCCCCTTTCCTACCCTATTGCTGGGATCGTAAAGGGGAAGAATTAAGACAGCAGGAAAAATAACAGATTGAAAATATTATATTCTGACATTCAATAGCTTAGAGCCCTGTTGGGATGGCAAAATCTTGAAAAGGAATAAGAGATTAGGAAAGAAATAACAGGGTAGAAAATATTATATTTTGATACCCAATGGCACGATCCCCATTTCTTACGCTACTGTTGGGATGGTAAAAGCGGGGAAAAGGAATAAAACAGTAGGGAAGAAACAACAGATTAGAAAATATTATGTTTTGATATACAATGGTTTGAGCCCCCTTTCCTACGCTACTGTTGGATGGGAAAAGGAATAATAGAGTATGGAAGAAATAACATAGTAGAAAATATTATGTTTTGATATCCAATGGCTTCAGTCCCCTTTCCTACGGTACTGCTGGGGTGGTAAAAGTGGGGGGGGGGGAAGGAATAAGGGAATAGGGAAGTTATAATAGAGAATATATCCCTTAGCACCTGAACTAAAATACAGAATAATTCTTATGTATTAATATAGAAGCAGCACAAGTGTATATGTTAATGACTTTGCACGTGTGACAACCTTAATATTGATTATAAACGTGTTCATATTTAGGTCCATTTAGCATAAGAAATAAATATTTAACGTATTATATAAGATGTTTGATAATGCATCGAGGGGATAAACTATTGACGTAAGGGCAACTAGAGCAAACGTATAATATTTGCAGTAAATATTTTAAACTGTGATACAGTTTTTCAAAAGATGCCTTAAATATGTTCCAAAAATTGAAGGTATTCCGAAACTTTTTTGGAAGTTCAGCTACGTCTTGAAATCTTTAAAGGAATGGGTAAAAGCATCTTTTATAACAATAAAAGAAATCCAAGCTTAAATTAAACAACAATATAAATCAACGTTTATTGGCATAGTGATACCAACGCCGATGGTATGGCGTGATTAGATGGTGAAATGTTCGAAAGAAAATAAACATTTCTGCCTTCGGTGGGACCTGAACCCACGACCTTCCACTTGCCGGGCGGAGGCTCTACCCACTGAGCTACGAACGACAATATATAATCTCTTTACGAACGTATATATACTGTTGCCAGTTATTTCGCAGAATGGTGTAGTACATGGACTACTATTTAAACCAAATTGCAAAGAGACTGGTATTAAATTGATCGAAATGCACGTTGCAGCATATGTATTTAAACAAATCGAACACTACGCAGATTAAATCAAACAACAATGTCAATCAATCAACGTTTATTGGCGTAGTGATACCAACGCCGATGGTATGGCGTGATTAGATGGTGAAACGTTCGAAAGAAAATAAATATTTCTGCCTTCGGTGGGACCTTAACGTTGATTTTTACACTGTTGTTTAATTTAATCTGCGTGGTGTTCGATTTATATAAATACGTATGCTGCAACGGGCATTTCGATCAATTTAATACCGGTATCTTTGCAATTTGGTTTAAATAGTAGTCTATGTACTACACCATTCTGCGAAATAACTGGCTTCAGTAATTATATACGTTCGTAAGGGATTGGATATTGTCGTTCGTAGCTCAGTGGGTAGAGCCTCCGCCCGGCAAGTGGAAGGTCGTGGGTTCAGGTCCCACCGAAGGCAGAAATATTTATTTTCTTTCGAACGTTTCACCATCTAATCACGCCATACCATCGGCGTTGGTATCACTACGCCAATAAACGTTGATTGATATTGTTGTTTAATTTAATCTGCGTAGTGTTCGATTTATTTAAATCCAAACTTGATAAGACTCATTGGCCTTGGCAAAGAAATGCCTCTATTTAAATATGATCACTTCTGGCTATCCTTCTTGAATAAAGGGGTGTTTCCTATCGCGGAATTTGTATCAAATAACTTCCTAATTTCCACTTTCCCGTACCTCAGCTTCCTTGAAACTGACACGAAGAAATATGAAAAGAAATGCGTGGTAAAATTCGCAACCTCGAAACAACGTTAACAGCTGTTGGCCTGTGTACATCTAAGATGAACCGTTGAGGGCATTAGAGAGTTCTTTATCGTCGTTTCTTTCAGAGCAATATCGATTTCTTGTCCTTTCTATCGGAATCGGTTGGATACAAGCACATCCATCGAGAAAGATACAGCTGTGCGAGACAGACCGTTAAAGATATATCCTCTTGTAGAAGACCCGGATTTGTGTTGCAACAGGGTTTTTTATTCTGCAATCCTCAAGCTTTCATGCCAGAAGAGGAGGACTGTCATTCAATCTACAATACACACCTTCGCGGAATTTCTGAGGTACGATATATTTGTTGTATAGGTCCTTGAATACGGGAAAATTTTGCTTTGAAAAGTGGCGCTGAATTTGGCAAAATCCCCGAGGCGGAAGTATTTATTTTTTGTAAGCTTGACCATAATAAAACCGTATTCCAATTCTTCAGTAAATACCTTTTATAATATTTTTACACCCAAGGAAAATTGCAACGTCTGAATGAACACCAGGGAGTGATTTCAGATAAAGAATTTGTTTATGTTACGACAGACGCGCTTGCTCTATCGGGACCTACAATATTGCAAGAACTCTGAACCAGGGGCGGGCTGTCTATATGGGCGATCGCCCGAAGGGCAGACTCAATTTATTACATAGAGGGCCTGATAGATTTGATATAAAGAGCGTAGGCCAAGTTTAATATAGAGGGGCTCTAAAAAGCAGATCCGATATGATTTAAAGAGCGCCAGCTTGGTTTGACACACATATATTTATATTTTCGATAGAAAGGGGAGGTGCTGGATGATGGCCGCGTCTGGGTCTTATCACCGAAATCCGCGCATGGCCCACAGGTACTATCCTATCCCCCATATTTTATGGACAAGAAACTTTCATTATAACATACAGTCGAAACCGCGTATATGCAAAAAATATCGATCCTCAAATTTTTTCCTATCATTTTAATGTTATCTAAACCCGCTTAATTGAAAATTTAAAGATGCACAAATCGCATTCATGCGAATATTTTTGAAGCCAAATGAATGTTTTATTGTAAAATTTAAACGGGATATATGCAAATAAACTTTATGAACAAGTTTTTATTCACTGCAAATATGTAGCTGGCAGCCCTTATTTTTAAGGATTGGCTTGCCCCATAGGAAATGGCTGTCAACCCTTGTCGAAGTTTCCCATACCAGCTTATTTATGGCTTTCTTTATGCCTCCCTCCCTTTATAATAATCATAAATAATAAATGGATTTTATTTATCACAGGAGATATACGAAATGCACTTAATTTGTAAAGGTATGTTTATGCATTATATTAGACAAGTTCCATATACAATAAATCGCATATATGGACGTATACAACATGTCTGTGTTCGGAATCACTGCCAAAGTTTGTTTTTTTAATTGGCGCAGTGAATTACTCATCTAGGATATTATTGGTCTACAAAATACTTAGTCTATTTGCAAATTTTTTTCATTTCTTCTTTATATTTTTCAATTTCTTATTCATTGTGAGCATGGTAAATGAACAGAAAAAGATATATCTTTTTAAATATTAATCAAAAGTTGACAATTTTAAATTCTGTGAAATCAGAAATAAAGAATATTGTCATAATTTGTCCACTGTTTTCCACAAATACAGTATACATGTGTTTATGTAAGTGCTATACTGCTTCTTGTTATTTTTTATTAATGAAGTAATAATACTGTACATTATAAATATTGATATAAATAATGTAGGCCTATATGATTTATAAAATTGGCAATATCTAATAATAAAATTCAATAAAAATTTAATGAGCAAATTATTTGCACGCTATAGTTCAGAGAATACTGCTTTTATGTAAAACCCGCTTATATGCGTAAGGTTTCGTTCCAGCGTCCATTTGTCAGCTATCACTCCCGTACAGAACTAGTGTTTGTACCGGGCACGTTAAACAGCAGTCGGTATATCAGAAATATCATTCAGCCAATTGTTGTGTCATTTGTAAAGTTAGCATATAATGGTGTCCCCCAGCATGACAATGCCTGTCTACACACGGCACGTGCAGCGCAACATGCACTTCAAGTTGTGGGACAACTTCCATGGCCAGCACGTTAACCGAACTTGTCTCTTATTGAGCATGTGTGGGAGTTTATGGGACAACGTCTTACCCGGTTTTCACGACCAGCAACAAATATCCACGAATCACGTGTTCAGCTTGAGAATGCTTGGAAGTCCATACTCCAAAGTGACATTCAACATCTGTACGACAAACTCCATTTCAGAATTGCAGAATGTGCCGCAGTTCATGAGGGTTCTACCTCGTACTAACCATGTCACATGACAATTTTTTTTTAATTTACCAGAAAATACAACTGTTAGTTGCCATATCATCATCATCATATTCAACCATTATCTATCCACTGCTGGATGAAGGTCTCTCCAAATGCTTTCCACACAAGTCTATCCTGGGCCATTCGTTTCCACGTCACCCCAACCTCTTTTCTTATTTCATCCACCCATCTAGTTTGAGGACGTTTTCTAGGTCTTCGGTGGTCTCTTGGAATCCAGTTCAGAATTTGATCATTTAATCCTCTGTATTCCATGCTCATCCTATATAAATGTCATTGATATCAAATATCTCCTTTTTGGTGTTCCTTTTTCATTTTCTGGTATTGCGTATTATTTAAACACTAACCAAAACTGGAGAAATAAAGAATCAATCAATCAATCAAAGGTTTATTTATGTATATGAATGAATAATATTGATCATACTTTAAATCTCTCCACAAATTTTAAGGAAATATTACTACATATTTTTAATAAAACAAGAATCAAATTACTGAGAAAGAATTTCATGGTTGTTAAACTTCTTAAATGCGAAAATAATTTCCAGAAAATAAACAGAACTACAGTGCACTTTTTGTTTCCATGAATTATATTCATGGCCTACAGATTTCACAATACCGTGAGTCAGATATTACTATAAGAATAGGCAAAACCCAAACAAAGATTATGCTTTTAATCATAACTTAATTATTAAATAATCGCGAAAGTTCCATAACGGTGGGTTTTCAATAATAATGACAATGTTTGGAAATCCGTTTTTGATCTTTTGCGAGTCTTTTTCATATGTCATTTTAGTGAATTAATGTAGTAGTCAATGTTGATATCATCGTATAAAGAATAGCTACCCAAAGCAATAGTTGATGAACGAAATTGGCAAAACTTTTAAAAACGATGAGTTTTAATTGACTTTTTTGAAAAAACAAACAAAAAAAAACGAAGTTCCATGAAGAAATTGCCTGTTCTAATTTAAATTAAATGTGCATTCAGTACATACAGAGGTAAGGCAATGTTATAAAGTTCAAGGCCGTAGGACCCATCAATGGCTAGGAATTGCACATTGAATGTTCAAATCAATAGTTGGTGAAACCTCCCCTCCCCACAATTTGGCAGCAAAGCATGCTTCTATGTGTCTAGGTAAGGGTTGAGAAAGTTTCCAAATGTCATCCTGTAACACTTTCTACCAGGCGCTCCTTACTTGTTTCTCCAGATCTGAAATATTTTGCAGTACCCGAATCTGGCGGCTTACCTTGTCCAGTATATGCCAGATTGGCGAAAGGTCTGGTGACCTTGCTGGAAGAGAGAGTAGCAACAGCACGGAGGCAACTAAGAGATAATGTAAGCCGCATCAGGCTTGGCATTATTGACCAAAAAAATTGACCCCCAAGCTGTCCTGTCGCCGCAGGATGTCATCAACATATCGTTGAGCTGTTAAAGTTGCACGCAGGACTATTAAGGGCGTTCTGCTCTCGTATGAGATAGCACCCCACATTATCGCACTAGGGGTAATGGCTGTATGCCTCTGTTAAACAAAGGGTGGTTGGAACCGCTGGCCCTGGCGCCTACACACATGGATCTGATGATCATCTGCTCCAAGACTGAAGCAGGATTCATCGTTGAACACTATGCGATACTAATCTGCTGGCAGCCACGATGATCGGCTACGACACCACTCCAGACGACTCTGTTGATGGTGTGGGGTTAAAGGCAAACGTCTGAATGGTTGCTGTGAGCGTAATTCCTCATCAGTTGTGCATGGTGAGATGGTGGAAGGTGCCACTTTGCATGAAAGCGACTGTAGCACGTTAGATGGCGTACAACGGTGATTGATGTTGGGTGAGCTCGGGACTGTCGCAAAACTAACCGATCTTGCTTCGTATTCATACATCTTGGTCTTCCAGGGCCTTAACTTCGTCGATGCGTTTCTCGCAGCAACCATTGCTGTGAACACCTTTACACGGCAATGTCCGTACGGTGCAGGTGGCGGCCTATTGCTCGGTAGGACCAGCCAGCTTCAAGCATCCCGACTATGCGACCACGTTCGAAGTCGTCCAATTGGCTATAAGGTCTTCGACAACGTCCCAACGTCATTACTGGTTGCGTCTCCAGGGAACTGCAACGCCGACAACGAAAAAAAATAAACCGTCTGCAATTTTTACCTCTTTTATACGATGCCAGTTGCGCAGTAGAAATGCGCGCTATGATTGAAGTTAACACTCATTGGCTTTGAAAATTTAATCATTTGCATACTTGGTTTAAATTAATTTCATGCGAAATTTCTAGATGATTGGCTTATTTTTTAGCGGGGCTTCTTCTTCCTTTTTTTTTTTTGCAAAAGAGTGCATACATATATTACATAAATCTTTTATAGATCCTAAAACGACAATTAATACGTCACGGTGGTGAAGGGGCTGGTAACCAAAATCCACTTTATCAACAATCAGTTTCACAGCTGATAGTGGATGTGGAAATTAATAAGAGAAACAAGGAAGTATAAGATGTATAATTATTTTTAAACCTTTTATTAATGTTTCTCTTCTACACAAAAAAAACCCCAAACAACTCTATTATAAACTTAAACGCGTCTATCGAATTTATTAATCTTAATAAAAATCTCCCACGCAAAACTCACAAAAAAACTCGCCCCGGTGGCTTTGTGTGTTGACCATTATTTGGCAATTGTGTTATCCCTGAGAAGGGTAATAATATCTTACATCCTTATATACGGAGAAAGAGAGCTTTGTTCCTGTCTTCGTTGGTCTAGCTATCAAAGCACTCCGGGGTCAATGGAGGGGACCTTAGTTCGTCTCATGGACTAGGACGATGTCTCTTTCTCTTCCATATCAAAAAAGGCTTAAGTATGAGCTTAAACATTGGTGTCTAATTTATTAATCGTAATCTTTTATTAAGTAACGAAACAACTAGCTGCAATGTTCCATATGGTTAATGAAATTTATCTTTTGTCAGTTAAAACCCATCCGTGTAACATCTTTCCAAAACCCTTTTACTACCGCACCCTAATGCAAACATGAAGGAATTTTAATTATATCTGCAGGGCCCCTCGAAAAAATAAATAGCTCTGATAGCACTCAAGATAATTGCTATCGCTTAAACGCAACTGGATAATTGCAGCATCGTTCACTCAAGATAGACGTCACTCTTTTCTCATTTTTATCCTCTATCAATTTATTAAAGTACGAGTTTTCCCCACTTCTAATTCTCGATTAAAATCGTTAACCAAGATTACTGATCACCCAAACGTCCGCAAATTTAATGGGATTAATAAATTCCGTGTTAGTTTTGCGGAATACCATATCAGGTAACTTAATCTCTTACCAAGTTCAAGTTTTAACACTTGATACTTTAAATTAAACAGACCACGGGTTCTCAACCGTTTGATTATAAGGAACTCTCTTCTTACCACATGCCTTACCATGAACTCTTCTTAACACATGCCTTACCATGAACCTTTCTCTATAAATATTGTCCTCGATAAGGATAACCGTAAGGGCTATTATCACATGCCTTGCCACGAACCCCACAAATAGATATTGTCCTTCGATAAAGATAACCTTAAGGGCTATTATCACATGCTTTGCCACGAACCCCCCAAATAGTTATTGTCCTTCGATTAGAATAACCTCAAGGGCTATTATCATATGCTTTACCATGAACCCTTCTCTATACATATTGTTCTTCGATAAATATAACCTCAGGGGTTATTATCACATGCCTTGCCACGAACCCTCCCTTTATATTGTCCTTCGATAAGGATAATCACAAGGGCTATTATATACCACTCCTCGGGCATAAATATAAGCAATAAATATATCAGTATATAAAGTAATACGCTCCACTATTGCCGCATATTGATTATTAGTTAAATCTCTACCCATTATTCATTATCTGTGTTTATTATATTATTTTGGGCTCATTTCGTTATTTTTGCGTTTATAATGCCGCCGTTGTACCCTGAGCTTCGTGGACTATATTACAGAAACACTGTCATAGACTTTAAGGCTTTTTGGATGTATTAAATGAATTTGAATTTTTAACTGCTTGTGATATTCCTGTCGATGATAACAATTTCACTAACTAAGTATGAGTTTTCATACTTAGTGAAAGGTTCTTATTAAAGGTATTCATTGTCCATATGGATATTTAAAGTTGATGATTTTAGAAATGCCAGTAAAAGCCACTGGCGTACGCAGGGATATGTTGATAGGGGATGTTACCCACATTGCAATGGAATTTTTATATTTAATGTAAGAATGTATGAACCGTAGCTCTTTAACCCCAATCATTGAGCTTATAACCCCCCCTTATGAACTTTCTGCGTACGTCTATAGTATGAGTCCTTCTGGGTAGAAAACTAGAGTGACATTAAGTCCGAAATATCGTATAAATAATATTTCTCTTTCTCCTTCTCTGAAACGAAAATCAATGTTTAGAGCAGTGGTTCCCAACCATTTTAAAGCCGCGACCCAATTTTATAGTAACCAAACGATCCATGCCCCCACCATTATTTATGACCCCAAAATACATTAAATACAAAATTATATATATTATGTACATTGTATTAATTACATATATCGCATTAATGTTATGTAGAGTGGTCCAATTTTTATTATATTTATGTACAGTGGAGTCCATTTTCAAATTGCCCCCCTTAACATTCAAATTGCCCCCCCCCCTGTAGGGAGTGGGCCCCACGTTATGGAACACTGGTTTAGAGTGATAATACGTATATTTAACCTTAGTTCTTTGTATATTCTTTCAGCGGTAAAGTCAAGTCCCTTTCTAGGACCAGCTCATTTGTCGGAAAAGGGGTACTGTGCTTATTAAAGTCACTGAGTGTACGTGTGCAATTTATTTTAATACTCTCTTAAATTCAAGAAATTTGCTTTTTGTTTTTCGGAAGGAAGTTAATCCAAATTTATTTGTAACTTCAAAGAAAGTTAAAATGTATTTCGACATCTTTTCTTTTCACGAAGACAGTTGACGATCCCTTTAAATCTGCAACCTGAAAGTCAGGTGATGTTCAGAAATAAATGGAAAATCAGCCAAACAGAATGAAATACTTATATACAGTAGGAATTATATATGTCAAAGTGCTGGAGATCTAGAAAAATTCTCTCTATTTCAGGTCCTTGCTAAATCCGTTTCTGAATTCAATATTTCAAAGTTTGGAAATAAAATCTGTATAGGGGACACGTGTGTAAATAATGAGGGCACACTAATATCCAGCTTTGAGTTTAATAACTTAAAATTTAATGAATGCCTTGTATAATCCGGTGGGTGATTTAAGAAATCGCTGGCCTAATGCACGGACGGTGTAGCCGTCTCTTTCCTTAAGAAAGATAGAAAGAAATACTCCTGAAAAAAAATTACACCTATGGAACTGTTACCTTTTTACATGTGAAGTTTATTTTCGTAATAATTTAAGCGAATACTTTAATAATTTGGTATAATAAATAATATTTGTTTTTATTTTTAGCTACCCTGTAACAACAACTGCTACCCCCCTACCTCGCATTTGCCTACGTAGAAATCTTTCACTAATATAACTTGAATTTCAGTGTGCGAAAGAGCGAGAATTGAGAAAAGCATATCCGATTAAATATAAAACTGTACATCTGGACCTACATCTACATGTGTCGGGCTGCGGGAACTTATGTGTCTACTTTCGGTTCTCTAATGTAAATTGGAAAAGATTCCATGCAATGGCACAACTAAATGCTTATACGATCGCAAACGCTTTTCTTGGTATACGTGTCTTTCTGCCTGCTCATAATACTGCAAAAAAAAAATTTCATAAAATTTTGTTGCGTTAAGCAGACCACTGCTTCCTATTCTACATGAAGTCGATTAGCATTTTTTCTCGTTCAATTCGGAAAGCGCATAAGTCTTGCTTGCTAACAGCGGTTAAATTTATTACACTTTAACATTATATCAAACAAACCGATATTTATTTCCCCCCCTAAATCCGAAAATTCGTTAAATGCCTTCGTTAAAAGGGTTCGTTACATCTATATGAGTCCTACTGCTTAGTTTCTTATTTTTATTTTCATAAATTTAGAATATCACGAACTCATAATATACCGACTCTGTAAGGCTGTTTTCCTTCAAGAGTACAAACAAGCAAGCGAAAAAAAAAATCCTAAGGTCGATATTTAAATTTAGCGGGTTTCAATTAACATTAATCCGCAACTCTCTAATTCTTAAGTAACTCGGTAGGTTTCCAACGTTAACAATAGCCATCATAATTGCATTTACGGAAGACCTTTACACTACCCTTTTTATTGCGGACGGACAGATAGACAGACCAAAAGCAACAGAGAGTTCAACATCTATTGAAATCCGCAAATAAAATGAAACAGAGAATCCAAACTTTTGATAAAAAAAAAAAGAAATCGCGCGAGGTTTGTGGATTTGGATTTTTTCTATCGAACGCTTTTTCGTTCGATACCCAATAAAAACACATTTTCGCCTGTGTTAAAAACAAGTTAAATAAAAATTTGGAGAGAAAGAACCGAAATCTAATAATTTTTCTGAACTCTGTCAAGGTTTATGATTTATGGTGAATTTCTCGTCTCATATTGCGAGCTGCGCAGGGCGATGAGTTTCAAAAGAAATGAGGGAATCAAAGGTGATGCGAATCTCAGCATATAATGCCATAATTTATGAATTCAACAAGGTGGTGGAGCTGATGATGATGATCATGGCGATAGCCTGGAAAGAGCAGTGTATCCTCCTTATTCAAATCCTCCTTATTCAAAGAAGGAGAATTCGGGGAGAAAAAAATTGATGTTTTCGAGTTAATGAGGTGAGTGAGAAGCGATGCGGGCTTCCCCTAAATGGCGACGTCCTCTAAAGGCACTATTTCTGGCTCATAAATTTGCATTTGGCAAACATAAAGATAATGAGTTCATAAATTGCGTTCGAAGCATAAAGCAATGGATTGTAAATGGTGTTGCACTTCAGTAAAGACGTATTTGGAAATAAATTTCTCCTAAATGAACACTTTTGAATGGAAAGTGGGGAGATACGCTAAAAGTCTATTATCGCTGAAAGCATTTTGGGACGTTGTTATATTATGTTTGCATATTGTGAGAAAAGGGAGGAGAGATGGAAGTGGTTGGATAAGATGAGAGCAAAAAGGATAAAAGTGATGGAATGGGAAGGAAAGGACAAAAAACATGAGGACGTAACGTAACTGAAGACATTCAAATGCCAAAATGGAGACTATATTTCTAAACAGATTAATCCAGACGCATCCACAAGGACATTGAACGTTTTGAGGACTCTAAACCGTATACAAAGACAGATAAATCACGTTCAGAGGAGACTTTGGGAATAAATAAGAAATTAGAATGAAAGGAAAATGGTTTGCCCAAATGGGCTCAGGTAAATATATACAAAAATATTAGGAGTAGGCCCGTGTACAATATTTTAAAATTGGGGGTGATAGAATTTTTCTCCCATAAGAGAAATTGTAGTAATATTAAGAAAATGGGGGAGGGGTAACCCCAATAATTTGTTTAATCTATTATTAGCGAGTTTCAATAGATATTGAATACGCTATTGCTTCCAGTTTTTCGGTCTATCTCTCCGCAATGAAAAGGGTAAGGTAAAGGTCTTCCGTAAATAAAGGAATTATAGCTATCGTTAACGTTGAAAACGTTAATTGAGTATTAGAGAGAGAGAGGCGAATTAGAGAGTTGCGGATTAAAGAGTTGTGGATTAAAGGTTTTCGGATTGGAGAGTTTCGGATCAGTGTTAATTAAAACCCGCTAAATATTGACCTTGGGAGATTTCACTTCCCTGTTTTTCTTCTTGTGAGTTTAACGACGTAAGTACAGCAAGGGTTACATTGCTCCGGGAACTGAAGTTTTCCGAGGAATCCGAATCTCTCAAAGTCTAGGGAACCAATGCCCAGAATACGGTGAGCAGTCAGAAAGCATTCTTTCTTGACACAGTTGAGAGTCGAATTTTGCGAAAACTGCCCTTTAGGCGGACGCGTTACAACTGCCGACTCACACAATTCTAACCAAAAATAATACAAAGTACGAACAAATGCACATTCAGGACAGCGGGTAGGGAACTCTCCTTGCAAATAGCCCTAAGTCTTACATCGCTTTCCATTGAGTGCAGGCTGAGCATTTTCGTTTGTGGAATAGATTGTGTTTTCACGGCCGAAGAATAGCGGAAGTCATGCCGCGTCGGGACGTAGAGTTTTTCGAGGTACTTGTACCTCTGCCGTCGAGAAAAACAAAACTCGGACCGTGGTAGGCAGAGAAATGGCACAAATTCCACGGTGCCATTGTCGGTCGAACCTAATT
This sequence comes from Dysdera silvatica, assembly GCA_006491805.2. NCBI lineage: Eukaryota > Metazoa > Arthropoda > Arachnida > Araneae > Dysderidae > Dysdera > Dysdera silvatica. The sequence goes on from QLNU02015003.1 coordinate 164,109,265, forward strand.
AATGGCAAGACGAATGCTTTACAAATGCACCAATTTAGATTAGTGGGCCTATATTTTTTTCCAAGATACCCGAACCTATGAAGCTCTAGGGAACCAACTCCCAGACTACAGTGAGCAGTTAGTCGGTAAGTTTTCAACTTTTTTTGGCATTATTGGCAGTCGAACCAGGATTAATGGTACGGTAAACAAATGTGTTCAAACTGCACGAGTCTATAATTAGTCGACCTACATTATTTCCCGAAAATTTCGAACTTACCAAGCCCTAGGGAACCAACTACTAGATCACAGTGAGCAGTTAGTTAGTAAGCGTTCTACCATTTTTTGCCATCATTGGCAGTTGAACTCGATTAATGGCACCTTATACGAAAGCATAACTGCCACACCACTTCAGAGCCCTTTTAACAGATGATGCGCAAACTACAGACACAGAGGAGATTGCGGAGTAAAACAGAACAATGCGTCAGACCCTACAGGCAGCGGAAATAATATGAAATTAATCGTTACAAACACTGATTGACAGCTATTGGTCATTATTTAAAAGACGTTCATGAAACAGAAGGTATTAGAAAGAACAATATCCACTGTTATAAATGAAAATTATAAGATACCTAACACACGTCTGTTTCCATGTAGTGGTATATCATAGTAATATGTCACAGTAATATATTCAATTTATATATATACTAAACTTCCACTGAAAGTGGTTCAACTCCTCTTGGTGGTTCTGATTGTTTCTGAATCTCTTCCCAGGTAACAAGTTGCATTTAATTATGGCGCAAAAATACAAACTAAATATGTTAATATATTAAAAGTTTCATGTGTCCCGTAGGGTGGGTTGATTTTTACTTTATTTTTAAATCGAAATCGCTTATGGTGGGAAAAGTTGTGTATTGGTATCAAATGTTTGTAATTTTTCTTTTGAAGTTAACATGTATTTAGGCCCCCCACTAGGCCCTTGAAATTTCTCCAAATATATAAAATTCAACACTTTTTGCTTATTTTTTAATTTTTTAAGTAACGAGATTTTTAACCACCTGTAGTGGAAATAGTTGCATAGAAAGACCGTCCGTTTGTGGAAAAAATATTCTGTTATCATATCATATTTAAGCACCCCGCTAAGCCGGTGAAATTAGTATTATTTACAAAATTTTGATATTTTAACTCTTTGAAGCAAAATTTTTATTAAACATACTTTTAAACATTAAAGTCATTACTAAACCTCTCTTTTTCTATAACAACATCGTAGAATTTTTTGTGATTAAAACTAAAGTATAAAAGGATAAATTACCAAAGGACCGTCGATGTCCCATCGGCATCAATAGGTTAAAGCAGCACTTTGCTTATTTTGGCAAAATTATGGCAGAATAACTCAGAATTCAGCACGAGCAGTTGGCTGCATTCGAATTCCACCCGTGCCCACCCAATCTCCCAACCAAATATGGGTATAGCTTTTTGTTTTTTTTTATTTAGTGATATAGCAATCTTACACTTTATATTTGATCACGAAGAAAAACTGTAGTATGGCAATCGATAAATGTAAAATAGACCGTCAAAGGAAAAAAGTTCGCCTGGATTTGCAAAATAGCTTAGGGGAAAATAAGACAGCATTGCAGGCATTATATTTTGATGGAAGAAAGGATCGAACCTTAGCAATTATTAAAGAAGGGGGGGGGGCATTTCACACAGAAGAATTAAGGTGAAAGAGCATGTAGTGTTATTGCAAGAGCCAGGAAGCAATTTCCTCGATCATGTGTCACCAGAAAATGACACAGCTAATGTACTGTCTGGTATTTTAGATTAGTTGAAAACAAGTCAGTTATCCACTATGTATTTAGTTGAAATTGGATCGGATGGAACAACAGTCAACACTGGTGTTAAAGGTGGTGTGATACGACTGTTTGAGTTGTATATACGAAGACAGTTGCAGTGGTTTTTCTGTCAATTGCATGCGAATGAGTAACCATTACGTCATTTTATACGGCATCTAGATGGAAACACTACAGGTCCTTTTACATATTGTGGTCCTATAGGGGAACTCCTTGACTTATCTGAACTACCACCAATTGTGAAGTTTAGAAAAATCGCTATTAATCTGCCCACAATAGATGTGGATGGACTTAGTACTGATCAAAAATGTTTCCATCAAATCTGTCAAGCGGTATCTTCTGGAAATTGTCCAACAAGATTGTGCACCAAATCACCGGAAAAGTTCTATCATGCCAGGTGGATTACAGAGGCAAACAGAGTGCTTCGTCCATATATTCGTGCAAAAGAGACATCACTTGAAGTAGAGACTATTGTGGAATATATTGTAAAAATTTATGCAAAAGTTTGGTTTCTCACTAAAACTTAGTCTTCGTGCACATCTGGTGCACAGCATCTTTGGGAAGTTATACATTAATCAAGATATCTGAGCGATGAGCTGAAATTAGTAGTGGATCCTGTAATCCAAAGGAATGGTTTGGAAGCTGCTCTGATGAAGGTTTTTTCCAGAAATTTCAAGTATAAAAAGGGACAGAAACATAACATCGTCATTACTCCTGATGAAGGACTGCTGCTGACGAGTCCGAAAGCTTGGGTGATCTTTTTCATTGCTATTTTACCAGTGTTTAACCTTTTGTATGTAAATTTCTTCCCTTGCACCTTATTTCTATCTAAGAGTATATTTTGATAAAGGGCACTGAATAATTATCTAGATGCACCTACAGTATATGCCCTTCTTTAAACTTACAAGGGAACCACTTTTGCGGAAGTATGCACTTTGAGACGACATATCACAAATGATAGTCCATAAGTTCCTTATTAAGAATATGAAATCAGCATTTTGTGAATGGCGTATAAATGTTTTTTATTAATATTTAAAGTCCAAAAAGCATGCTTTTTAGGTGAAGTTTGCCATTTTTATTCACACCCTATATAGATAGTAACTTTTGAACTCATTTCGAATAAAGAGGGTGATTGCATTTAACGGATAAAATTATGAAATTACAGGAAAGATCATTCAGAGTGTTTTAAAAAATTATATAAAAACTAAGCTTTTTAATACAGATATTTGGTGAGTTTGGCTGTGGTTTAGAATAATTGGCTACATCAGTATAAATCATTGATTATTCAATTACACTCATATTGCAATCTCCATTGACACTATTTTTAGGAAATATAATGGCATAATAAAAGGGAAAACTTAAATTTTATAGCCGTAGCATAAAAATATTTTATATAATATTTTAACAAAGAAAAATATTTTTAACGCAGCTTGCATTTCAAAATTTTATATGTCAATAACTTGTTTTAAAAAGTAGACAAGCATTGCATGAAATTGTTCGTCTACTATTTTTTCGCGGAGTCAACCTGGCTCTCGTAAAAATTCGACGCGGAAAGTTTGAATGTTGTAAATCAATAAGGTTTTCAATGTGAGAAAAATTATAAAAATGACTCAGAATATCAAAACCCAGAAGTATTTTTATAAGTTATGGTAATGATACTTTTTCATAAAAATGTTCAAAGCATAATTGCGCCTCACAATGGCTATACTTTAGAAAAAGATGTAAATTACATTCATTATCACTGCCAATCGTATCGTATCGACTAAACTAAGAGATATTTCGTCAATATTTTTTAATTGAATAGTTTCATTAGGAGTGTAATTACATTTACACCAAGGATATTGCAGCGTAGGGCGATGCTGTTCTGCAATTAATAGGCTATATACCAAAGAATGAATTTTTATAATTTCATTTCGATGTGTTACATCAATTTCGATTTCATTCACAGTAATTTTTTCGCAATTTTTTTGACTAAACGTTTATACTTTATACCGATATCGTCAATTCTTCTAAACCATAGCTACATGCGCCAAATATCTTTATTAAAAAGCTCAAT
>QLNU02015003.1:164116525-164134211 GCA_006491805.2 Dysdera silvatica
GATATAAAGGAGAAAGATTTCCACCAATTATGAAGGAATATTGATTTTATCAACATTTGAAAACTATTTATACGCTGCTAGTTAGCAGCCAGTGGCCTGTTAAAGTATATACGAGCAGAGAAGAAGGCCGCAATGACGCGTTTTGCGATCCAATCAGGCTTAAACCAATTTATCGATGCACTGCCGTTGGACCCTTTGAAGCGATAGAGCTAAACGTACAATGGCGTTAAACGCGTGATTGTCCATTCGCACTCCCTTTTCTACTGCCGCCACAACTAGTAATTTAATTAGCAGAATTAGGGGGAGAAGAATTCTAATTACACCCGCCGGTGGAAACTATTCTCCATTGGACGTTTAAGTGATGCAGCTTTGGATGATTTAATTAGATACCACATCTTATACTGTTTCCAGATCCACTTGCAGAACTTCCTGATAGCAAAACGGTATTGGCAGCGCAGTGAACAATAAAACTATGTTTCTGACTCGAGGTTTCAAAAGCATCCACGCGGGTCATATCATAAATCGTTACCAAAAAGTTTGTCCTTCGAAGCATAAGCCGAACAGCTGCCCTATTTTGTATAGATAACGAATCACTCCAAGCTTTTGGGTAATGTCTGTATCGTTTACCATATAAAAAATAAACATAATTTGACTTGCTAGGATTAAATATTTGTAGTTTAGAAGGGGAGCACGTGCGAATTTCCTATAAGATGCATAAGCATTATACACTATATGCCCAAAAGTATCCGGACACTTTGGATTTTTTAATTTTTTTCGAATTTCTAAAAAACTGCTCGGCCAATTGTTCTCTAACTTTGGAGATATATAGAACATGCTTGAATGCACATTTTCTAACAAAGTTTCGGTAACTAGTGAATTTAGAAAACCACACACACACATATTGAAAAAGTGAAAAAAAATATTTGATCACCCAGTATCATAAAACTCTGGAAATTATTTGTCAAATTCAAAAAATATTTAACGAGCTATGCTTAATCCCTGTGTGCATTTTCTTGTAAAAGAAACATGTATATTTATGAGGATAAAAACGTTTCTTTAAGAAATCAAAAATTTGGTCACATGTTTTTTTGCTTATAAAATCCATAATTTTCTCGAAACTTACAGAACATTTGTCAACGTACAAGAAAAATATTATACTTACATTAGAAATTAATATATTGAATAAACGATGAGATATCAGCATTTGAAGGAAATAATTTTTTACAGCTCATGAACGAAAGATATAGAATATAGGGTGAATTAGAATGTCGACTACGAGCTAGGCCAAAACGCCCCACATTGGCGCAAGAGCTGATTAATATTCTTTTGCAAGAATGGCATGCAATTCCCACTGAAAAATTCCAGAAACTAGTAGATAGCCTCCCAGATAGAGTGGTAGCCGTCATTGCAGCAAAATATGGCCCCACTTCATACTAATTTTTGACTTCTTGTTGGTTTGTTGTATTTTTATGGCGCAAGGACAACAATGGTCATTCTGCACCAAGCAAGGTTTTTGACTTCTGTAAAGGAGAAGCAAAACATGCAGGTGTACGGATACTTTTGATCCTTATTTGCATAAATCTGGAATATTTCATTTTCAGAACAGGGGTGTTTGGTAATTTGGAATATGACAATTTGTGGAAAAAACCCTTATCATCTAGCTACTTTCAGAGAATTAGAGAAATACGGCTCACTATATCGTCGATAACTTTCTGAATTTTCAAGATATCCCACTGGTATTTTTTTTAAGTTGCCCTATACTATTGACTACAAAATTATGAAAGAAAGTTATTCATATCTTTCGCGCATGCGCAGTAAAAAATTATTTTCTTCAAATGCTCATATCTCATCGTGTATTCAATATATTAATTTCTAATTTAAGTATAATATTTTTCTTGTACGTTGACAAATGTTCTGTAAGTTTCGTGAAATTTGACTGAAAATTGTGGATATTATAAGCAAAAAATATGTGACAAAATTTGGGTTTTCTTAAAGAAACGTTTCTATCTTCATGAATATACATGTTTGTTTTACAAAAATGCACACAGGCATTAAGCATAGCTGGTTAAATATTTTCTGAAAGTTACAAATAATTTCCAGCTTTTTATGATACAGGGTGATCAAATATATTTTTTCACTTTGTCAATATGTGGGTGGTCCCCTAAATGCACAAGTCACCGAAACTTTATTGGAAAGCATACATCCAAAAATGTTCTATATATCTCCAAAGTTAGAGGATAATTGGCCGAGTAGTTTTTTACAAATTCGAAAAAAAAACAAAAAATCCAAAGTGTCCGGATACTTTTGGGCATATAGTGCATGTGTATGCAGCAGGGCCGTGTTGGGTGCCTTGAGAGGGCTGTGGACAAAGGGTAATGAGGTCGCCTTCTTGCTAAATAATCGTATGCTGTCACTTGTTCTAACTTTTGTCTCCATAGGCAACACCTATATAAAATAATGGCGTTCTGTTTAGCGATAATTTCCGTTTAGCAGGTGATTTATGGTCCGGTGTCAATTATATCTGATGGTATTTTCCTATGATCATCTGATTGTATTATGTATGTATCAGAAAGAAAGAAATTGATTGATTTCATACAATTTCTGCACCAAATAATTTTAATGTTTACGGCCATTTGGAAACTACATAATTTTTCCACCAAGTTTTCAAGTTAGAGTATAATTAACTTATGCACAAGAAACAGTTTAGTTAGTTAGTCAAGGACACACAAAGTTGATATTCTCTATCCTTGGTGCACATAATCGGTGGTTGAATTTATATGGTGCAAGGATTTCAAAGGTCATTTTGTTCTAAACTTGTCTAAATAATACGAGATCCTGTATACAGTTTAGCAAATAACTGACGTGTTAAATGTTTTACAATTGACATATATTTTTTAATTTTAAATTGAGCATTTCGAAATTTTTTTTTCTTTAGAACATATTTATACGATGAATATCTTGTATGTACAGTTTAGACTCAGCCAAACTACATAATTAGTAAATGTTTGTTTATTTATTCGTTTAATTTAACGTTTACAATTTAAATATATTAGTTGTTTCTAATCTTTTTAAATCTAATTAGGTAATGAACCAAATTTTGATCATTGATTGTCGCCCGTATTTGTATCATTTTTAATTCTTTTTCGTAGGTTTTCTGGAATGGAATGCTTAGCCATAAGTAAGTTTAAATGTTAAAAGAAATAGCAGTGCAGATATATTTAAGCGCGTTTGATGTGTTTAAGCCTTTTTGACATAAATGCTTTTGGGAAAGCCTTAAAAAGTATTAGAAATTAAGGCTATCTGGAAAAAAATATCTTTCGAAACCGCCAGAGAGAATTGTTTTATCTTTCCGCTTACAAACAAACAACAACTTTCAATGCGATTTCTTTTCAAAAGATAAAGGAAAACGAAGAATACAAGGATCCGAAATAATTCTTTCAAAGAAAATCTCTATAAATTTCTTACCATTCTTTCTTAAAGCAATACTATAAAACAGGGTATGATCTATTGCGATAGAAGATAAAATTTTGTGGACATCGTTGGAACAGAAAAACAAAACAAATAATCCCCACAAAGGCTACTTAAAAAGTCCTGCTTACTATAGGAGCAGAGTGAAAGATACGAAATTATTTGAGTAAAGTTTTTCTCTGAAAAATTTCGATTTGAAATGAAATAATAGCCCCCAAAGGATTATTTTCCACAGCGCATTTAATATTATTTGTTTTAAAATATATAACAATGCGTTTTTCAACATACAAGGTGTGACCAATAAGTATGGTGAATAATGAAATAAGTTTTACATTGAGTAGGTATGACATGGAAACTGTTTACAATCCTTCAAAGTAGTCCCTCTAACAATGTGTGTTCAAATCACCGAAAGCTCTTGAAAACTCCCTCCACTGGTACAGCTTTCAATTTTTGTGTCACAGCAGCTTGAATGTGCATAATGTCTGTAAATTTTTTCCTTTTTAGAGCCACTTTAAGTTTATGGAAAAGGAAAAAGTCTGGTAGTGACAAGTCTGGGGAATATGGTTGGTGCGACAGTCCAGTAACCCGATGCTGAGCCAGACATCACTTTACAAGCGTACCGGTATGGCACCGATCATTTTCGTGCAAGAGAAACCAAGAGCCAGGTTGCTTCAGATGTGGTCATACACAACGAATACGAGCCAAAAGTCGTTTGAGCACCTCGCAGTAAAACTCACCGTTGACAGTTTGACCTGCAGGAAGAAATTCATTGTGAATTATGCCTTGACAGTCAAAAACGGTTATCAGCAGTGTCTTTTTTACCCTTGACTTTTCAAAATGACATTTTTTCTGTTTTCGGGAGTTGGGTCGGCACCATTCCATAATCTGGCGTTTTGTCTCCGGGTCATACTGGAAATACCAGGTTTCATCCTCGGTTACGATGATTTTCATGAACTGTGCATTTTTATCTGCCATGTCGATGAAGTTCCCACAACATTCCATTTGTTGCTGTTTTTCTTCTCCCATTAAGTGATGAATAAATCACGAACAAACTTTGCATTTTCTCAAATCCTGTGTCACGATTTTCCGAACAGTTTCCTCGAGGGTTATCCAATTCGTTTGACAGCATCTTGATGGTTAATCGCCAATCTCGCTGCAACAGTTCACGTACTCTCTCGATGTTTGTCTCTGTTCTGCTGGTGGTGGGCCGTCCACTCCGATGCACGTCTTCGACGCTTTCACGCTCATCAATAAACTTTTTAAACCACGCTTACGCAGCCTTCAAGGTCAGGTTTTCATCTCCATACTCCTGCTTCAGTATTGCATGACTTTCGCCTGCTGATTTACCTAATTTGAACAGGAATTTCAAATTGATTCTCTGCTCCATGACACGCCACAAAACCACCGCATAGACAAAAGTCGATAATAAATTTATCATGACACACAGCCGCACAAAACCACACACTACTGTTAACTGAATGTTACGGAACACGACGGCTGTGTCTCTGATAATCGGTTTGTTCCCATTGTCGATTTAAGTGGTGATTCACCCCACTTATTGGCCACATCTTGTATAATATATACATGGTGCTCTCTACAGTTCGGTGTTTCGCAAAGAACTTTTGAACGAAGGCTCGTAGAGCTGTAAAATTTAGGTGTGCGTATAGTGAAGTGCCCATGGCCGATGAAATGAGATCGACGGCAGCGCCCTCTGTGGCGAAATCGGGAAGTTATTGCACCTAATTCTGGAACTAAGGGAGATATAGAAAATTTTTCAATTACGAAGTTGTTAAGCACCAACAAATTAGTAAGAAACAATTTTTTCCACCACTTTCATTAGGAAAAATTTTGTGATTTAAGAGGTTTTAAAGGTATCCGTCCAGCAAACGCCATTGTTGGTCAATTTTGGTCCGATTTAACGTCAATCATTAACTTCAATTTTCAAAATTCATGTTAACTTCAATCATTCATTCTTGTAATTCTGTAAAACTTCATTCATTATATAAGTGCAGATTGCGTGTTGTGTACTACGTGTGGAAAAAAATTGATGTTATTAATGCTGTTCTAGAAATGTTATTATTTTATGTCATCATGATTATTTGGTATGATGCGGTTGCGACGACAACCCAATTAGTTTCCAGGCTAATGCCTTAACCAACTACGCCACTGGTACGCCTAAGGCAGAATGGGGTTATCATCGCTATCGCATTATACCAAATGACCATGATAACACAAAATGATAACATTTTTACAAGAGCATTAATAACAAATTTTTCACCATACTGTATGTAGTACGTAACATGAATCTGTACTTACGTAATAAATGAAATTTTACGGAATTACAAGAATGAATGATTTTAAGTTAATGTGAAATTTGAAAACTGAAGTTAATGATTGACGTTAAATCGGAATTTTGACCAACAATGGTGTTGCTGGACGGATACCTTTAAAACCTCTTAAATCACGAATTTTGCCCTATTAAAGTGGTGAAAAAAATCGTTTCTTACTAATTAGTTTTTGAAATTAGTGCTTGATAACTTGGTTATTGAAAATTTTTCTGTATCTCCTCTAGTCTCAGAAATAAGTATAATAACTTCCCGATTTCTCCACAGAGGGTGCTGTCGTCGATCTCGTTTCATCGGCCATGGGCACTTCACTATGCCTCCACCTAACTTTTACAGTTCTACGAGCCTTCGCTGAAAAGTTATTTACGAAACACCAGACTTCATATATAATATACAGTGTGCTCTCTAAAGATATACATATTATTAAGTACATATTACTAAGCAGCTAGAGTACGCAAACTTATTAGAAGTTTAGTTGATGGCAAAATTGAAGCATATAGTGTAGATCAGCGGTTGTTCAACTGTGGTCCGCGGAACCATACCAGGGTGGGGGTGTCCGTGAAGCCCTCCCAGTGTTTCACAAAGTTCGGAAAAGTACTAAGACACGAGCATTTACTCTTTAATGCTAAAAATAAATTACGAGGGAACGAAAAATTGTGACTGACTAAAACCTACCACCTAACTACCTGAAATATGGTCACCTTGTCGACCGGACCAGTACTGTTCTCCAGCAGTCACATGAAGCACTTGAAGAAGTCACTTGAAGCAGTCAGTTGAAGTTGGCACTCGGACTGCAAAAGCCTGGCAGGCAATACCCCAAAAAACCACCCAAATTCTATTCAATTCAATGCCTAGAAATTTAGAAGTTCTTATCACAGTTTGAGGCGACTTCACAAAATACTGATATTCTGCCCTTTATGCATTTGTATTTATTTGTAAAGTTAATCGTACCTTCGTAATGCATTTCCTCATATGTGGTAAAAATTTAATTTCGATCTGACGATTCTTTCGAAGTGTTGTAATTTTCATAGACATGAGTGTATTATACACAGTAGTATTTCTGTTTCTACTCTATATATGTTCCCCCTTTAAATTCCAAAAACTAGACTAAACTGAAAAAAAATGTAGAAGACATTAAAACTGAAATAGAGCAAGACATTGAAATTCAAAACATAAGCAAAAAGGATTTGTTTACATAAGAATGCAAAATTTATATAGGTGAATATATACGAAAGGCATCCGCAATTTCAAATTTTAAAACGCATTGCAAGTATCAATCGAAATGTGACATTATAACCCCTGATATCTTTTTGTTCAGTTCCATAGCTTTTTTTTTTCTTCCTTCCCTTTTTTCTCAAGAAGACTAAAAAAAAGAATCTTTCTGAAAAAGATTGGAAAAAATGCTTTTCTTTCTTTAAGGACCTTTAGAGCCAAAACGATCCCGACTTCTGTGGTTGTCTATTTAACAGGGGATCAAATGGCAGAAAAAAGATAAATTCGTTCCATCCATCTCCACAATATAAGGGAAAATGGTGAAGGGTTTTTTCCCTACAACTACATTTTATGAAGTTTTATGCTTTCTTCTTCTAGACCAGTAGTTCCCAACTCATTTGAAGCCGCGGACCACTTCTTCACTTCAATTGTGCCCGCGGACCACTTTTCTACTTCAATTGTGTCTGCGGACCACTTTTCTACTTCAATTGTGTCCGCGGACCACTTTTTTACTTCAATTGTGCCCGCGGACCACTTTTTTACTTCAATTGTGCCCGCGGACCACTTTTTTACTTCAATTGTGCCCGCGGACCACTTTTCCACTTCAATTGCGGCCGCGGACACTTCAATTGTGTCCGCGGACCACTTTTTTACTTCAATTGTGCCCGCGGACCACTTTTTTACTTCAATTGTGCCCGCGGACCACTTTTTTACTTCAATTGTGCCCGCGGACCACTTTTCCACTTCAATTGCGGCCGCGGACCACTGAAAATTTTAGGAGTTGGCTGCAAAACCTTAATAAAAAAGGGAGCCGGCCTTTTTAGAAACGTGTTTGTATAATCGTTCTTCGGTAGAAAAAATAAATAAACAGAAAGAAGTACAAAATTAACGATACAAACTCGAACCTCATTAAGACGAGCACGCTTAAGACAAATTACCTTTAATACAAACAGTTTTCTGAAATTCCGCCCGATTGTACAATACTACAAATGTGCTATCAAATTAAATTTTGTAAAACTTATTAAATATTAAAATTAAATGTAAGTTTTTTAATTATTTTTTAAATATTGACCCACTTTGCGGGCCACTTGGGACTCCTTCGCGGATCACCAACAGGGAACCATTATTCTACACAGAAGACACGCGTTGGTTCGCTTGTAAGCTTGTAGATGAAAGGTGTTTTTGCATCTCTTTCCATGTCCTTTTCTCACGAATCTTGATCAATTGAAGCATCACACATTTTACGAATATGGGAGATCAAAGACCATGACTACATACTTAATTGCTTCTGTGTTTTCAATGTGTAAGGAAAACAAGGACCATGTTGCTACGAAAATTGAAACGCATTGTTGAGAAGTCCTAAGACGGTTTCGAATCCCAATCCAACTTTTAAAACCAACATAGCGAACTGAAGAATTTAACGTATTTAAATTTTAGGTGATTTATTAATCGGAACCGATGATTCGTTAGTGGCATACCTTGCACTTTATTTAGATGACTGAATTAGCATCTTGTGACCAAAATGGCAATAATGGTTTGCGCATAGGCGTACGTAGAAAGTTCATAAGGGGTTACAGAGTTACAACTCACACATTCCTATGTTGAATATACAGAATTGCATTGCAATGGGGCAACAACCCCCCATCAATATTCCCTTGCGTAAGCCCGTGTACAGAACCTGCAGTTTTCCGAGTTATCCGGTTTCTTGCTTTTCCGATGGAATCAAACTCGGAACTGCGGTGGGTTGAACAATGACATGTTCTATAATGCCACTGGGGACAAACCCGGATTAATGTCACGGTAGACGAATGCTTGCCACTGCGGCACTAAGTAGTGATGTGCCAAACCGATGAATGAGTCTACTCGATCATAAGAGGTGGGCAATATCGTTCATTGATCCTCTTAGTGACCGATTTGGTACAGTAGTACCGAAATCCCACTAGGTCCTAGGTAACGAACTGCCCGAAATAGAGCCCCTGGAATTCAAGGCTGACGCATCAGCCGCCATTTTGTTGTAGAATTCCGGTTTCATTTACCTTGGCGATAAAGGTTTTCCGCATTGGCGCAATGATCGCTATTTTGGCATAAAAATAATCAACAATCCGCGATTATCCGACGAATTTAAGCATTGGCCTAACTTGGCTAGGCGGACGTATTAACACTGCATCGTACATGGACCAATATATTTTGTACATGTGCTTATCTTATACGGCGAGCAGTTAGTAAGCATTCTTTTTTAGTACAAGTTCGGAAACGCACTTGGGATGACCACACGCTAGGCGGACGTATTAACACTGCGCCATAGAAGGACCAATATATTTTGCACACGTGCCTATCTTAACGTTATATACATATATAACACGTATATGAATGTCTTATGAAGACATACGTGGTCTCTTCTAAATTAAAATTATCTAATTACAGTAAATCTGAGATTTATATAAGTTATATTTAAGATTAACATCACGAATTATGATTTGACAAATAGTCCCAAACAAACATTGATAAACACGCACAAAATACACTTAAACGATAAACACACATACAATATACTCACAATTATGAACACGCGCAAAATATACTTCAGCGATAAACACACACAATACACTACAATGATGATACGCACCCAATACACTTACAACGATAAACACGTATACATTACACTTACAACGATAAACACGCACACAATACACTTACAACGATAAACACGCACACAACACAAACACTACATAAAAAGCTAGAAAAGGTATTGTGTGTTCGCGCTCAGTTGGCGTGTGATACCGTTAGCAGACGGGTTAGTCCATTGCAGTTTAGGGAAGGGCGTCTTGCCGAAACTGGTTTTTTGCGCCAGAAAAACCAGTTCCTCCAAGACGGCCTTCCCTAAACTGCAATGGACTAACCTGCCTACTAACGGTATTACACACCAACTGAGCGCTAATGCACAGTACGTTATCTATATAAAATAGGGCCACCATTTCGTTTGTGCTTCAAGGAACTAAACGAATCTTCTTCGTAAGGATTAAGATAATATTAGGCTGAACGCTTCTATTCAAACTACGAGTCGAAAGCGTAATTTTAATGTATAAGATGCTACCAATGCCATTTTGCTACCAGTAAGTTCTGCAAATGGATCTGGCAACAGCGTGAGAACTGCATGCGGGATCTAATTAAATCATGCGAGGTTGTATCGCTTAAACGTCCAATGGAGAATAGTATTCACCACCGGGTGTAATTAGAGTAAATTCTTCCTCCCAATTCCGCTAATTAAATTAGTAGTTGCAGCGGCGATAGGAAAGGAGGGATATCATTGGACAATCACGTATTTGACGCCGTCTTAAATTTTGCCCTGCCGCTTTTAAAGGTCCAATGGCAGTGCATCTATAAATTGGCATTAACTTGATTGGATCGCAAAACCCGTCATTGTGGCCTTAGTTACCCATACACTTTAGAAGGCTATTGACTACTAACTAGCAACTAAAATATTGTTTTCAATCGTCAGTATAATCGATATTGCATCACAATCGACAAAACATTTTCCATTTTATTTCCTTCCATGACATCGATGAACCGCTGCCGTTCATTGAGTAAGGTGGAGGTAATATATATAATTTTCTGTCAAAAATCTTTAAAAAGCTCTTATTGGAAATAAACACGTCAAGGTTTGGAGGTCACAATAAACAATCCGACTCATCCTAGATGACTTGGGTGTGTGTGTGCATGTTTTAGACAGAAAATTATAAACGAATTGAAGTCCCAAGTCTTTTAAGAATTTGATTTTTCAAATGTTTTCATGTGCAATAACCACATGTGTTTTAGCGGATACAGTGAAGGACTAAGAGCTTTCAGCCCACGCATCCTGAATAAATCGACAGTAATTAAAAAAATATACAGTAATTAAAAATGTACAGTAATTAAAAATATGCAGTAATTAAAAATATTATGATTCAAAAATAAATCTTATGTCAATAAAATTTTTTCAGTAGTACCTCGTAGCTATGGAATCATGTTAAATATTTCTGGTCTCATTCCGAGATTCATTCACATTCATTCACATTCATTTTTTACTATTTATTTTTATTCATATGAACACATAATTATGAATATCTGGACAATGTAGAATAGTGGCTTATACCTAGAAATGAAAGTATCCTATATATATATTTAATAAAAGTTGTCATAATTCTTATGTCACCTTATATGTTTAATCCTATCTCATTTGAGTTTAATATTTAAAACAATCATGCATATTATAGAATTATATTTGATATATATTTCAATAAAATTTACAATAAGCATTTTAATAATATATTCTATATTTAGAAAACAATTCTATGTATACAAAGGAGCATCCAGAAAGACGTATATTTGTAAAAGGAATTGAAAAAAATAAGGAAAGTTTTTCTCATTTCTTATCATTTCATTGAATTGGTTTTTTTTAAAACATTCAGTTAAAAGACGTTTTTAAGCTATATTAAATTTTATTTTCAATCTTAATTAAATTGCAGGAAAATTAAAAACTTTGTTGCTATTCGATTTTTTAAATTTAAGACGCAATTTCGTTAAGTGCATTTTTGGCGCTTATCTGGGGATAAAAAATTATAAAGAAAAATTTTATAAACTGGAAGGCATTTTTTTAAACTTAAGAAAACATTTTCTCAATGAAAAATTGAAACTTTATTATTTCGCGAATAATTTAAAGTATTTCTTTTTCTAAAAAAGATCCAACAACGATTGACCCAACAGATATGTAACGAAAATTCATTAAAAGAATCGTGCTTCGTATTGTCATTATTATTATTTAACAAAATATTCATTTACAAAGCATTCAAGAATTACACATAATGAATTCAAAGGACAAAAAAGATAAAAAAAAAATGCATTTCAGGCACACGGTACATTTGTACAATCTACTGTAAAATATAGCTTGATTACAGTGGAGCTAATCCGAAATAATTCGGACGAGACCTGTTCGGATTAACACATGTTCGGATTAACTGGAATCTTTGTTACATAAGTTACTATAGACTATAATTGTTTAATATGTGTTTGTGTTCTGGTGTGCTGTGTCACTGACGGCGGGCAGGCTACGGAAAATTTTCCCTTTTTTATTGGCAATTTCAATTACGCTAGTTGGCAACACACACAGTGCGGTTATTCGGATTAACGAGTTCAGCTTAATTCGGATTATCCGAACCATTGTATCAACATTTTTCCTGGATAGTAATGGGAAGAGACTAATATCTGATGAAGCCCATGCTACCGAAATTGGTCGTCAGTAACTTAAAGTAGATTAAAGGATATATTATTTTCTATGCAGAAAAAATGAAATTATAATTTGTACCTAAAATTTCATCTATAAATTGTGGGTCAGTGGCTGAAGTTCCTTTACGTCACTATTTTTACTGCGGGACTGCTATCTAACGGGTATTTATGCAACCGAAGCAAACACTTACTTCTCTTCACTTTTTGCCACGTAGCGCTTTCGCTATCTTAACTAGTTCTCACCAGCCAGTTGCTTGACGTCGTGTATTATTACTTTTAATTATTCTTGTTACTATGCAATAAAGTTAAGTTTATTTAAAGCTTCCTGAATTATTTCGCAACAGCAAATATACCTTAATGTAATCATCGATATGCAATTTAGATATATTGGAGTCATCGCCACAAAATTATAGTATCTCACTTGAACACTAGGGTAGAAAAGGTTGAGAGGGACGGGCTCCGAGGCTCAAGAGGCCCCCCCCCCCAATTGGGATATATCCTCTAAAGCACCATCACAATCTTTTTTAAAGCCACTTGAACCGCTCCCTTCCTATGAGTTTTGAATTGCTCCATTACTGCACTTGCACAGATAGAACTTCATTAAAATCGTGATATATTAAAACTGTCTGGCGAGGAAGAAATAGAAATTGGACCAGAATCCTTGTAAGGACAAATTGTGCTTGGAATTTGGCCTTCACTAAAGGCGTTTCTCACAAGAAGAAAACGATGATAAACAGTACAGAACCTAAGGAGAATTCTCCCTCCCATAAAAGAAGAGTGGCAATTGATTCTGATTCGCTGTTTCAAGGGACTAATGTTTAATAAAGACTTTAATAATATATAACTTATATAGTGATATATTGCGCTAAACTAATAAATGATTAGTAACACAAAACTATGGTAGTTCAAATTTATTATCATTTACTCCACTACCACACAGGTATTTTAAGTCTAACTACGGAAAAGCCGTGGATTAAATCTGGCAATTACGTTTTTCCACGAATCTACAAGTTTCTCGCCCTTCAAACTACTTTTTCAGTAAGGGTTGCTTCAGCATAACGTAGTTTTTTATCGTTGAAGCGCCTTCAAACTTGGTTTCGAACGCAGATGCCAGAAGAGAGACTTTTAATACACACCCATAGAGACATTGATGTAAATAAAGTAATTGACAAATTTTCAAAGAAACCAAGCTGGCTTGACTTTGCACTATAAAGTTTTTTGAAGTTGCTTATTATGAAAAAAAGTAAAATAATTACGATGTTTTTGTAGTTTAAATTTAAACTTGTTCTATTAATTACATTGTAAATTATCGTTTTGGTTATTGTATATATCTCCTTAATAAGTTTATCTTTCTGTAATACGTAACTATAATCTACCCTAAACCATATAGTTTAATTAAAGGAAAGCCCAACTCTACTTCATTGTCATAAATTAAATATTTTGGTGAGTATAAAGGAAGGCTAGTAATATAACAACATTTACCTAAACTATTTAACAATAGAAAACTAAAAAATTTTCCTCGTGAGTGCTCCCGAAACCGCCCCCTCCCCTCGTAATAACTCCTGGATCTGCCCTTTGTCCCGGTTCCACGTCTTCTCGTATGGGAATGGTTCTCAAACCATCTACGCCACCATCATATCACCACCGATACCTCATATTCAATTCTCTCAGCAATATAACACGACGCTCGCGAAATTCCACTAGACGACTTCGCCCGAAGTGTTCTGAAACAATACACATTTTCCACGTTCAGGTATTGCAGCTTCTTCAATGTCTTCGCAATTGTCCCTAATTCGAAGACTGATTACATTCACTTCGCCCTTCTCCTTAAATACCACCGACTATAAATTGCATATTATAATTATTTTAATTATTTTAATTAATAATTGCATATTATTATTGCGTAAGCGCTTATTGCTTTTGCTCCGCGGAAAAAGCTGGTGTAACGCGGTCCATTAAACGGGAACTTAGTCCTAGGTATTCGCGCATGTTTTAATAACAGGAACCAATGAAACAAAAATGACGTTTTAGAAGATCTCTTTCACTTATTTAGTTCACAACTGCATGACAAAAACCTTTTCAGGGTGGGTTGTTCGTATTTTTATGGCGCAAGAACAGCAAGAGTCACTCTACGCCCCCTTTTCAAGGAAGGAAATATCCTCCAAAGATGAAGATGGCTAAAAACTTGTTATTTTCTTTTGTTTGTGTTTCTTCAGTGTAAGTAAATTCAAGCGTAATAGAGGTTTTTAATGAATACAAAGCCATACTACAAGGAGAACCAAACGAAAGATTGCGATGGACAAAAATACGGTAAGTGTTCTTCAATACAGTTGGGGGTCGAACCCGAGGTAACAGTATAGTAAACGAATGCTTTACCATTAGGTAAACACAGAGCAGTGGATCTGCGTTTTCCGGAGGGATTCTGTCATTTTAAAACCCAGGGAATAAACACCTGGACTGCGGTGAGCAGGAAGTCGGGAAAAATGTTTTTCAATCTTTGAGGGCTGAGCCCAGATTAGCGGCAAATTAAGCGAACGCATTACCACTGCGGCAGCAAAGGGTCTGTATATAATATTTTACTAGGTAATAGAGGTGGATAGCATGGTGCACGGATCGGAAAATAGTGTATTTCGGTTCCACATTGCTTAATGAAAAAAAGGGGAAACTGGTTTTAACCTTCCTTATATTCATCTGGTAATATCCCGCGTAAATTAAATTCACACAATGGTTAATAAAACAACGAAAGTATGAACAGCATTTCCTACAAAGTTTAATCGATATGAGTTAAGCGGATGAACGCCGCGAAAACTCCATGTAAACATGCCTGAAATTTAGCGTGTTTGAAAACGATGTATACCTTAATCAAAAAGGATGAGTCTTCGTTAAGACATTATTTCATATTTAAGTTTAATATTATTGATGATAATAGTTTCTCAGTAATGAACTAAAAGGTAATTACCAACTTACAAAGATTAGCGCAGACGAAAGATATGGATTGTGAACTGTTATTATACGAGAAGTAGTAACGGCGGCCATAATGCAAGTTGTGCGAACTGACTTCTGCAATCAAATTTGCTCAAGTGAATTGTGATGTGCGAACACACAAATGGAATTAAGGTGTTCACAAGCCAAAAAGTCTGGCTGGAGTAAAATCTGTTCTGCCAGATAATTTGCATGAGGTGCATCGCTGGTTGTACGTGAAAACAGTTAAAACCGAGCGTGATGGTTCACAGGCACAATTTATTAGCAACTTTTTTTTTTATTTACACACGTGTTCACAATTTTGCAAAAATCAACCAGGTAATTAATCATATTCGTCGGTTGGTTGTATTTTTATGGCGCAAGGACAGCAAGGGTCGTTTTATGCCAGGAATTTATTTTCAACTCCATACATAGTTGCCTTTGGAAAATAAAATTTGAGGCTTATAGTGATAAAACTGACAAAACCAAGGCTTATAAGGATTTATTTTTTAAATTTACGGCGCAAGGATAGCAAAGGTCATGCCGCACCGAGCCCTATAATTTTTTTGAGGATTCCAAAGCTCTTGTGGGCTAAGCAACCAATCCCCAGATTAGAATGAGTGGTTAAGTGGCATGGCTTTTTTCCCCCCTTATAACGTAAGGGTTGGTTGTATATTCATGGCGCAAGGATAACAAGTGTCGTTCTATACCAGGGATTTATTTTCAACTCCATAAATAGTTGCCTTTGGAAAATTAAATCTGAGGGTTATAGTGATAAAAATGACAAAACCAAGGCTTATAAGGCTTTATTTTTTAAATTTATGGCGCAAGGATAAAGGTCATGCCGCACCGAGCCCTGTACTTTTTCGAGGATTCCGAAGCTCTTA
Source organism: Dysdera silvatica (assembly GCA_006491805.2). NCBI lineage: Eukaryota > Metazoa > Arthropoda > Arachnida > Araneae > Dysderidae > Dysdera > Dysdera silvatica. The sequence goes on from QLNU02015003.1 coordinate 164,132,661, forward strand.
TGGGCTAAGTAGCCAACCCATAGACTAGAATGAGCGGTTAACTGGCAAGGCTTTTTCCTTTGATAACGTAAGGGTTGGTTGCATGTTTATGGCGCAAGGACAAGGGTCATTTTGCGCCAGTAACGTAGAGAGTCTAATCCGGATAACGGCATACGTAGTGCGCGCTCTACACCAACGCGTGGTTGGAATACATGGCTCTAGTCGAAAAAATTAAGATCATTAATTCTGATGCAAACAGGTTGCGAAAAGATCAACCCCCTGTATGTGTCTTAGAAAGGAATTTACTGTTTGTTTTAGAAGGTAAAAGAACGTTTTATAAGAAAGAAACATTCACTTTCAAAAGGAGTGAAAATAAAAGTGCCGTAAAAACTTATACCGTATGAAGTACGCTGAAAAGAGAGAGGGCCCTGCGGTGGCGCAGTGTGGTAACGCGTTCTCCTATTGCGCGGCTAATCCGGGTTCGACTCCCAGCAGTGCAAAAAGAACGCTTACTCAGAGATCTCATAAAAGATCGCACTGCTCACTGTAGTCCGGGGTTTGGTTCCCCAGGCCTTAAGAGGTTCGGATTCCTCGGAAAACTGTAGGTCCCGGCGCAGCATGACCACTGTAGTCTTTGAGCCGAAAAGAAAGAAAGAAAGAAAAGAGAGAGACTGGGTGAATTGTAGAAACGAGGAAGGTACGAAAACGCATGAAATTGAATTCTTTTTCCACTGCAAAGAACCAAAAAGGTGTCACCTACACTGCTGGGTAGTTTTAAATGATTATTCTGTGTACAAGGTATGTTAAAGTGAATTTTCAACTTCAATCGTAAATATCTCAGAACTCATTTTTTGCATATTGCGCGCATGATACTTTAAAAAGTGCTCACTGAAACTATGAAACTTTATAGAATTATGTATGAGATCACGGTGTTTATACTAAATGCCAATTTGTATCATAAAATGTATATATTTATATTTTTTTTTAATATTAAAAGTCTCTTAAAAATTTCACGTTTTTTAAGAATGAAAACAATAACAACAATAAAAAAATATAAATTACTATCACATGTTTACATCTAGGCAGATTAATTCCATATATAAATACTACAAATATGGTGATTTTTTTCTCTTGTAACCATGCGCGCAAGACACTCATGTCTCACTGTTGTTTACAAAAACACCCTTTTGTATTTTTAATTTCGTTAAATACGAAATGGTACTAATTATGTGAAAATAACTTATATATCTTGTATAAGGAATGTTTCAAAATCTCTGTTAAATTTGAAATATTCATATTTAAAAGGAGTTAAAATAAAAAAAAAAAATACTAAACATTCATGTAAAAAGGGAGATTTTATACTTGTTAAAGGTCGTAAGTCCCCCTTAACTTGTTCAAATGATTTTCAGAACAGCGCTCGTGTAAAATGTGGAAGCAGGTATGAACGTGTAAAACCCTCCATCAACCCGAGTTTTGCAGCTAAAAGCCAATTATCCAACCCAAAACGAAGTAGATAAATTTGGATATAATATGTTAAATCTTGTGCAGGCTCACGAACTTCCCTTACCACAG
>QLNU02015003.1:164134311-164181654 GCA_006491805.2 Dysdera silvatica
GTTTTATGAATGTCTATGTTCGAATCATTTGAGTTTTAATACAAATAAAACAAAAGGGATGTTATACAGTTATTGCAAAATAAAAGTTAATGACTTCAAAATACGAATAGCCGGTAAAAATAGAAAACTAGTAGATGAATATAAATTCATTGGGGTAAATAATCAAAGTAATCTTCCATGGAATGAGCAAATAAAGGCAATTTGTAACAAAATAAGTAGAAATTTGGGTGTAATTCACACATTATCTTTTCTAATCCCAATTAAGGTATTTATTTGTTTATACTATGCTCTTGTACACTCATATTTGAACTATTGTAGTGCAGTATGGGGAATGACCATAGGAGGAAACGTATCAAAAATTGAAAAAATATAAGTAAGATTTTTTAAGTTATTGAGAACATTAAGAGTAAAACAGGATTTGGACCATGATACACATTTCAATGTATTATTATTTAACAATATTGCTAAATTCAAAATTTTGCTCCTCTACTACGACAGACTCAAAAAAGATACAAATAATGACTTAATAACTTTAAATTGTCTTTCACATCAACATAATACAAGAGATGAAAACGAACTAACTAACTAAAAAATCTGTACGAAATAACTATTTGGCAAGAAATATTAATATAATTAGAGCAGAATTATGGAACAAATTACCAGTTTACTTCACATCTTGTATTTCATTTTATGTTTTTTTTTAAAAAAAGTATAAGCTGCTTTATTGGCTAACACCTAAGCTTTTTATTATGTTTTTTTACTAATTATATTCGTTTGTTACTGTTTGCATAATTGTTAGGGAGTTATTTATTTATTTATATATATATATATATGCAGAAATATAAGTATAACGATATAATGGAAAAGGCGAGTGGTGAATGGAAGGACAAATGGCATTGAGGACTAGTCAGATGATTAAAATAACCATCTTTTTCCTCACTGCCACAGCCATGGGAAAATGGTTGCGGTCTATAGAAAGAAAAAAAAATATGAAAAAATATCAGTTTGTTATAAACATATTTGTTTTTTTCTCTTTAGGGATTTGTTGAATTATATATTGTAAATTAAAAATTGTAAAATTAGCAAAAGGAATTGATGGAGATAATGTTCACAAAATATCTATTATATACTCAGTATGTATATATCCCGTTGCTGAGTCATCGCCACATAATGTAAACCATCACCACAAAATTATAGTATCTCACTTGAACACCTATGGTAGAAAGGGAGAGAGGGCGGGCTCCGAGGCTCAAGACCCCCAATTGGATATAAAAACACGATATATCCTCTAAAGCACCATCACAATCTTTTTTAAAGCCACTTGAACCGCTCCCTTCCTATGAGTTTTGAATTGCTCCATTACTGCACTTGCACAGATAGAACTTCATTAAAATCGTGATATATTAAAACTGTCTGGCGAGGAAGAAATAGAAATTGGACCAGAATCCTTGTAAGGACAAATTGTGCTTGGAATTTGGCCTTCACTAAAGGCGTTTCTCACAAGAAGAAAACGATGATAAACAGTACAGAACCTAAGGAGAATTCTCCCTCCCATAAAAGAAGAGTGGCAATTGATTCTGATTCGCTGTTTCAAGGGACTAATGTTTAATAAAGACTTTAATAATATATAACTTATATAGTGATATATTGCGCTAAACTAATAAATGATTAGTAACACAAAACTATGGTAGTTCAAATTTATTATCATTTACTCCACTACCACACAGGTATTTTAAGTCTAACTACGGAAAAGCCGTGGATTAAATCTGGCAATTACGTTTTTCCACGAATCTACAAGCTTCTCGATATCTAAACTACGTTTTCAGTAAGTCTTGCTTCAGCAGAACGTAGTTTTTTATCCTCGAAGCGCCGTCAAACTTGGCTTCGAACGCGGATGACAGAAGAGACTTTTAATACACACTCACAGAGATCTTCATATTGATGTAAAAAAAGGTATTGACAAATTTTCAAAGAAACCAAGATGGCTAGACTTTGCACTAGAAGCTTAAATTTTTTTAAAATGTTGCTTGTTATAAAAAAAGTAAAATAATTACAAGATTTTTTAGTTTAAATTTAAACTTGTTCCATTAATTACATTGTAAATTATCATTTTGGTTATTGTATATGTCTCCTTTACTAGGTTATCCTTCTGTCATACTTGACTATAATATGCCTTAAACCATATAGTTTAATTAAAGAAAAGACCATCTTTAATTCATTGTCTTAAATTAAATATTTTGGTGAGCATAAAGGAAGGCTAGTAATATAACAACATTTACCTAAACTATTTAACAGCCCAAAACTAAAAAAATTTTCTCGTGAGTGCTCCCCAAACCGCCCCCTCCCCTCGTAATAACTCCTGGATCTGCCCTTTGTCCCGGTTCCACGTCTTCTCGTATGGGAATGGTTCTCAAACCATCTACGCCACCATCATATCACCACCGATACCTCATATTCAATTCTCTCAGCAATATAACACGACGCTCGCGAAATTCCACTAGACGACTTCGCCCGAAGTGTTCTGAAACAATACACATTTTCCACGTTCAGGTATTGCAGCTTCTTCAATGTCTTCGCAATTGTCCATAATTCGAAGACTGATTACATTCACTTCGCCCTTCTCCTTAAATACCACTGACTATAAATTGCATATTTTAATTATTTTAATTAATAATTGTATATTATTATTGCGTAAGCGCTTATTGCTTTTGCTCCGCGGAAAAAGCTGGTGTAACGCGGTCCATTAAACGGGAACTTAGTCCTAGGTATTCGCGCATGTTTTAATAACAGGAACCAATGAAACAAAAATGACGTTTTAGAAGATCTCTTTCACTTATTTAGTTCACAACTGCATGACAAAAACCTTTTCAGGGTGGGTTGTTCGTATTTTTATGGCGCAAGAACAGCAAGAGTCACTCTACGCCCCCTTTTCAAGGAAGGAAATATCCTCCAAAGATGAAGATGGCTAAAAACTTGTTATTTTCTTTTGTTTGTGTTTCTTCAGTGTAAGTAAATTCAAGCGTAATAGAGGTTTTTAATGAATACAAAGCCATACTACAAGGAGAACCAAACGAAAGATTGCGATGGACAAAAATACGGTAAGTGTTCTTCAATACAGTTGGGGGTCGAACCCGAGGTAACAGTATAGTAAACGAATGCTTTACCATTAGGTAAACACAGAGCAGTGGATCTGCGTTTTCCGGAGGGATTCTGTCATTTTAAAACCCAGGGAATAAACACCTGGACTGCGGTGAGCAGGAAGTCGGGAAAAATGTTTTTCAATCTTTGAGGGCTGAGCCCAGATTAGCGGCAAATTAAGCGAACGCATTACCACTGCGGCAGCAAAGGGTCTGTATATAATATTTTACTAGGTAATAGAGGCGGATAGCATTGTGCACGGATCGGAACACAGTGTATTTCGGTTCAACGTTGCTTAATGAAAAAAATGGGAAACTGGTTTTAACCTTCCTTATATTCATCTGGTAATATTCCGCGTAAATTAAATTCACACAATGGTTAATAAAACAACGAAAGAACGGCATTTCCTACAAAGTTTAATCGATATGAGTTAAGCGGATGAACGCCGCGAAAACTCCACGTAAACATGCCTGAAATTTAGCGTGTTTGAAAACGACGTATACCTTAATCAAAAAGGATGAGTCTTCGTCAAGACATTATTTCATATTTAAGTTTAATATTATTGATGCTAATAGTTTCTCAGTAATGAACTAAAAGGTAATTACGAACTTACAAAGATTAGCGCAGGCGAAAGATTTGGATTGCAAACTGTTATTATACGAGAAGTAGTAACGGCGGCCATAATGCAAGTTGCGCGAACTGACTTCTGCAATCAAATTTGCTCAAGTGAATTGTGATGTGCGAACACACAAATGGAATTAAGGTGTTCACAAGCCAAAAAGTCTGGCTGGAGTAAAATCTGTTCTGCCAGATAATTTGCATGAGGTACATCACTGGTTGTACGTGAAAACAGTTAAAACCGAGCGTGATGGTTCACTGGAATTTTCCAGTCTTGACAATTTATTAGCAACTTTTTTTTTTTATTTACACACGTGTTCACAATTTTGCAAAAATCAACCAGGTAATTAATCATATTCGTCGGTTGGTTGTATTTTTATGGCGCAAGGACAGCAAGGGTCGTTTTATGCCAGGAATTTATTTTCAACTCCATACATAGTTGCCTTTGGAAAATAAAATTTGAGGCTTATAGTGATAAAACTGACAAAACCAAGGCTTATAAGGATTTATTTTTTAAATTTACGGCGCAAGGATAACAAAGGTCATGCCGCACCGAGCCCTATAATTTTTTTGAGGATTCCAAAGCTCTTGTGGGCTAAGCAACCAATCCCCAGATTAGAATGAGTGGTTAAGTGGCATGGCTTTTTTCCCCCCTTATAACGTAAGGGTTGGTTGTATATTCATGGCGCAAGGATAACAAGTGTCGTTCTATACCAGGGATTTATTTTCAACTCCATAAATAGTTGCCTTTGGAAAATTAAATCTGAGGGTTATAGTGATAAAAATGACAAAACCAAGGCTTATAAGGCTTTATTTTTTAAATTTATGGCGCAAGGATAAAGGTCATGCCGCACCGAGCCCTGTACTTTTTCGAGGATTCCGAAGCTCTTATGGGCTAAGTAGCCAACCCATAGACTAGAATGAGCGGTTAACTGGCAAGGCTTTTTCCCTTGATAACGTAAGGGTTGGTTGCATGTTTATGGCGCAAGGACAAGGGTCATTTTGCGCCAGTAACGTAGAGAGTCTAATCCGGATAACGGCACACGTAGTGCGCGCTCTACACCAACGCGTGGTTGGAATACATGGCTCTAGTCGAAAAAATTAAGATCATTAATTCTGATGCAAACAGGTTGCGAAAAGATCAACCCCCTGTATGTGTCTTAGAAAGGAATTTACTGTTTGTTTTAGAAGGTGAAAGAACGTTTTATAAGAAAGAAACATTCACTTTCAAAAGGAGTTAAAATAAAAGTGCCGTAAAAACTTATACCGTATGAAGTACGCTGAAAAGAGAGAGGGCCCTGCGGTGGCGCAGTGTGGTAACGCGTTCTCCTAGTGCGCCGCTAATCCGGGTTCGACTCCCAGCAGTGCAAAAAGAACGCTTACTCAGAGATCTCATAAAGATCGCACTGCTCACTGTAGTCCGGGGTTTGGTTCCCTAGGCCTTAAGAGGTTCGGATTCCTCGGAAAACAGTAGGTCCCGGCGCAGCATGACCACTGTAGTCTTTGAGCCGAAAAGAAAGAAAGAAAGAAAAGAGAGAGACTGGGTGAATTGTAGAAACGAGGAAGGTACGAAAACGCATGAAATTGAATTCTTTTTCCACTGCAAAGAACCAAAAAGGTGTCACCTACACTGCTGGGTAGTTTTAAATGATTATTCTGTGTACAAGGTATGTTAAAGTGAATTTTCAACTTCAATCGTAAATATCTCAGAACTCATTTTTTGCATATTGCGCGCATGATACTTTAAAAAGTGCTCACTGAAACTATGAAACTTTATAGAATTATGTATGAGATCACGGTGTTTATACTAAATGCCAATTTGTATCATAAAATGTATATATTTATATTTTTTTTTAATATTAAAAGTCTCTTAAAAATTTCACGTTTTTTAAGAATGAAAACAATAACAACAATAAAAAAATATAAATTACTATCACATGTTTACATCTAGGCAGATTAATTCCATATATAAATACTACAAATATGGTGATTTTTTTCTCTTGTAACCATGCGCGCAAGACACTCATGTCTCACTGTTGTTTACAAAAACACCCTTTTGTATTTTTAATTTCGTTAAATACGAAATGGTACTAATTATGTGAAAATAACTTATATATCTTGTATAAGGAATGTTTCAAAATCTCTGTTAAATTTGAAATATTCATATTTAAAAGGAGTTAAAATAAAAAAAAAAAATACTAAACATTCATGTAAAAAGGGAGATTTTATACTTGTTAAAGGTCGTAAGTCCCCCTTAACTTGTTCAAATGATTTTCAGAACAGCGCTCGTGTAAAATGTGGAAGCAGGTATGAACGTGTAAAACCCTCCATCAACCCGAGTTTTGCAGCTAAAAGCCAATTATCCAACCCAAAACGAAGTAGATAAATTTGGATATAATATGTTAAATCTTGTGCAGGCTCACGAACTTCCCTTACCACAGGAAGTACTGATTATTTTACATAACCAATCCACAAATCATTACCCTTTTGGTCCCAAAATGCTTACTCGTTCATCTAAATAAAGTCGCCAACGAAAAATCGGTCCAGATCGATAAATCAACTAAAATTTAAATGCTGCGTTAAATATTCCAATTCGCTTTGTTGGTTTTAAATGTTGGATTGGAATTTGAAACCGTCTTGGGACTTCCCAACAGTGTGCCACTTAAAACGGAATTGATTGACTGAATACTGCGTTTTACGTCGTAAAGATAGCAATAATATCCGTTGTGCCTGGACCTGCTGCCTTCGAAACCTAGGAAACCAAAATACACAAATAAACTCTCGGACCACAAAGGAAGTTAATCAGTAAGCTTTTTCTTTTTTTTTTTTAGGAACAGTTGTACGTCGAATTCGTGTTAACAGTGCGCCAGGTGAACGTATTAACACTACATTATTCCAGAGAAGTTTGGCGTTAGGAAAATGAGCGTTTAAGTATTGAGAAGAATTGTAAAAGCTGAAATAGCAAAATTAGGATGAATTGTTTTATGTTTCCCACTTCACCTAGAATGGGAGATACGGGACTGACGATCAAGAGAGACGATGCATCCTATTAGAAATATTCTATTAGAAATACTCTATTAGAAATTTGATCCTCGGCTCAGTAATGCATTTCATTATAAATTTAAAATACTTAATTTAAAAAAAAACCTGCTTTAAACGTTTTTAGTTAATTGCTTCTCAGTATCAGTTTCTTGGTCCTTGATTACCCAACCTTCTCATTATTTAACTCTTCGCTTTTTTTTTTCATAATTTTTTTATCTTTCTTGTTTGTTTTGCTGCGTTTTTCTTGGGCTCCGATGTCCTGAAGGCATCAAGCTCCTAATAAAATAAACTGCTTTTAGGAAAAGGTGGCCGTACGGTGGGCCACCGATAATCCGAGATCCTGATGGTGACAAAGTGCTGGCCGACTAACTGCGCAGTGTGGTTCAAGGTTTTTGTTTTCCACGCACTAGAGGTTCGGATCTCACGGTAAGTGGGAGGTTTACTCTCTTACGGTTGATTGATTGTTTGGCTTTTTTATGGCGCAAGAGCATCTGGGCTATACTGCGCCACTCTCTTACGGTAGACGTGATCGTGATATATTCAGCCACCGTTCTAGGCTTTGATCCCAATGATAATGTAAAAAGCATGCCGTTTTGCTGCCTAGTAGTCTGGGGTTTGGATCCCTTAGCCGTAGTTTCAGATTCCTCGTAAAATCAGAAGTGCCGGCTGATCATGGCCTCTGCAGTCCTTGCAAAATCCAGATAATCAATTAGAAAGGAAAAAACAATGGAAATGATACATATTTATCCAGTGTTACCTCCCGTACGGGATACCTCCGAATAAGGACACCTATTTAAAAGGAAGATCCTTAGGTGTCCTTTGAATAGGGAGGCTTATACTTTCGAAGAAGGGATACCTCTATATAAGGGACAAAACGCCCGGCCCCGTGGCGTTTCTCATTACGAGGTAACGCTGTATTTTCACAACATTGTACGGAGATGTATTTGGGAAGAATTTACTAGCTGAAGCAACCTCCAAACTCTATGATACGCTTAATAATTCAGCGTAATTTTCACTATAAATTAAATTGATAGGACAGAACTTATTTTAAATTTGAAACTTTTAGATTTCTAGAACGGAACTGTTTTTGAAACAGTTTTGTCCCTTAAAGAGGGGTATCTCTTTTTCGGAGGTACACGTGTTCCTATTCAAAGGGACTGGAGCTTGAGGAATTGTTCCTGAAATAGAAGTATGCCTTATTCGGAGGTGTCCCTTATGGGAGGTTTTTTAAAAAAGTGATATTTCATTACGCAAACTGCTTTCGACAGCTTCTGAACTTTAGGCAAGCATTATACAATAATTTCTGCCACCCACATATAGATTAGCTCAAACTAGAGCTTTATTCGTTTTGGAGAAAAAGAGATGCTTTCCCCATCCTGGATTCGAACCAGGGTCCCTCCGTTTAGCACGGAGTGTCTTGGACCGCTAGACGAATGAGGACAGGAAACAACGCTCTCTTTCTCCGTATGTAAAGATGTTAAGGTATTATTACCCTCCGCAGGGATAACACAATTGCCAAATATGGTCAACACAGAAAAGCCTCCGGGGCGAGATTTTTGTGAGTTTTTCGTGGGGGAATTTATTATACAATAATTTCTGCCACCCACGTATAGCTTATAGCTCAAACTAGAGCTTTATTCGTTTTGGAGAAAAAGCAAAGGGTTAGAAAAGCTTAGGCAAGCATGTTTGAAAAAATATTGGTTGACTGTACTTTCATGGCGCAAGGACATCATGGGTCCTTCTACACTAATAAAATCATAGTGAAATTATGCAATATGCGTGTCTTATGGGGCAAGGAGAGCAGAAAATATGCTGTACCAGAGCTTGCATATTTCTGAAGGAGCCCAACATCTGGCTGATACAATTTAACACCATAACACGTATCCGAAGAAACAAACGATAATCCTTCTGTACCGATGGGCTTCAAACTTTGTTTGCACCCACGATATTCATTCATTCATTCAATCGTTTCGTCGTCCATGCATCTGTGCTTTCTAATCATCCATCCATGCATCCATCCATCTTTTCGTCTCGTCGTCCATCCATTCATTCTTTCCAATCGTCCATCCATTCATTCTTTCCAATCTTCCAGCCATCCACTCAACCACCCGTCTAGTCGTCCATTCATTCATTCTTTTCAATCACCATCCATCCATCAATTCATCCATCTAGTTATTCGGTTTAAAAACTTTATTCACGTTCAGCTGTCAAATATACTATTTTCAATAGTGGTAGATGTTCACGGAAAATAAATTAAGGATTAAACGCTTTGAGTCTTATTGTTTTCTATTTTTAAAGTCTACACGTTGCGATACGAGTATGTGATTTTTATTGGAAAGTGAACATTTTCCGGGGAGAAAAATAGTTGGTCGATTTAAAGGGTTAAATCGACCATCCATTTTTGTCCATTTATCAATAAGGTTGGGAAGATAAAAGTGTGATTTGACGTTCCAATCGTTAGTCACGCTTAAACCTCATATATACCATTCCTCTTTTTAGGGTCAAGGGCATTTAAATGTTGTTCTGCCTAAACTTCACCGTCTTCCGTTAAGCAGTGGGAGTAACTCAGGGGCGTTAGCATTTAACGAAGCTAATTTTAAGCACCTTTTCTGTGGTCCTTTGTTAAAGAGGGCTTTAATACAATACTACGAATTTTTGGTAATTTCTCATTCTAGAAAAGACGTCTTCGCCTCTGTTAGTAAAGACGGACTACATGGGAAAAGAAATTGAGTGTTAGAGTAAATCAGCTTTGAATCACAACAGACAGAATTATTAAAAATTTTTTAAAAAATATGCATGGACGTATATATTCATAAATGATTTATATATTAATTATCAATCCGTATGTCATAGTTTATAAGCCAAAAACAACGTTATAAGCGTAAGTAATGTAATACATTACTTACGCTTATAACGTTGTTCTTTGCTTATAAATCTAATCTGCGTAATGCTACGTCAAATTATCTAAAATACCGTATGTCATGGTATTCACTTCTGCTTATAAAGGAAATGTTCTCGGTTTATCGTCTGTAATTTTTAAAGCGCAAGGTAAAACAAAACGGACTTGCATCTGAATGTAGGCTTCAAATTACGCCAATTTTTTATGATTCAGCTGAATCTCATGGCCTAATATGAAAAATTATTGAGGAAATGTGCTCGGTTTATCGTCTGTAATTTTTAAAGCACAAGGTAAAACAAAACGGACTTTCATCTGAATATAGGCTTCAAATTACGCCAATTTTTTATGATTCAGCTGAATTTCGTTGCTTAAAATGAAAAATTATCGAATGCAGTAGGACAGAAACGAATTTAAAGAGAGCTGCTTCTCGAAAAATGAATGATTTAATGCGCGAATAATGACTGTAAATAGAAATTGATCTACAAGCCTATCTAATCTTCCAAACTAAGTTTATTAAATTATACATGATATTTAGGTTACAATTAGCGAAGATTTTAACCTGAGGGTGTGGCAAAAATCTATTTAAAATATTTCGGACACAAATAGACATACAATTCCAAGTAAATCAATATATCAGCTAATCATATATCAGCAAACTATTATATCAGCACCAACGCACATGTTGAAAATAATGTCAAAATACAAAAATCCCATTCGATAAAAAGCATAAAAATTTCACAGTGTATAAAGTAAATAAAACTGAAGAAATTTATCTACTTAAATGTGAAAACTAAAGAAAATTCCATGGGGAGACAAAATAAAATTAAAATAAAATTTGGTGGACAAAAAAACATTCGCTCTTAAGTTTTCCCTGAAGACACTCAGACATTCAAAAGGTAAATTGCCGAAAGAAAATTCTACTGCCGCAGAGAAAATGAGCCAAACACACTGGCAAGGTAATTTTATTCAATGGGTGATAAAAGCTTGAGAAGAACACAGGAAAGATTAAGTAGCATTATCAGAGTCTGGGGACAGGTTTATTGGAAAAGCTGTTTTGTTTTTCAATCTAAGAATTAAAGGATAATTTTCAGTCAATGTTTTGCTACAAACTCGTCGAAAAGCTATTCAGAAGAAGGGCCTTCAGGAAGGCCCAACAGCAAAAGAACTTTGATGGTACTAACTTGCATTAGTATTATACAGTGGCGTATTTACCAACAGGCTAAAACCTACGGCGATAAATTATCTATAAAAGTTTTTGTCTCCGAGAAATTTGCAAAAGCGGGGCTGAATATTTTGGTGGCTAGTTGAATTATTTAATTTGAATTGCTGTGTTCAGGGGCAAAACCAGGCATTGTCAAAGTGAGAGCTGTAATGTGCGTCACCTTAAGAGAGGCTCAAAAAGCGTCAAATTTGCGGACACTTGCGCAAAAAGGAATTTGGAATAACCGCCAGAGGCGTCAAATTCAGAATTTGACAGAAGCACCAAAATTTATGTTATGCCTCATGTTACGTTTGTTAAGATTATGCGGCAAATATATCAACTTACAAGCGGAAAAATTTTAGAGCCTACAGACCACAAAATTGTAAATACCTCTTACGGTATATTATAAAATTATAATTTCTTGTAATTAATAAGAAGAATATTAATCATAATTGCAAATTTACTTTTGTACAAGGTGTCAGTAATTAAACTTAACTTATTCGGGAACTCTATAAAAAATATGGGGAAAATCTGTAATTAATAATTATAATTAAATACTAATAATTGCTAAACATAAAACGCGGAACCTGAAAAAGGGATCTATTATGAAAGTTACATATAGTGGAAAAAATTTCACTATGTTTATATCTGAAAGTATATGCAAAATAATTTTTGTTGACACGTCACATTTTCTTTTTCCTGTATAATGCAATAATATGAAGAAAATGTAATTCGTGATGAATCTTAGATTAAAAAACTGAGCTTTGTTAAATTTTTCGCTCAATCTAACAGCAATGCAGGGGAGGCTTTGTTTTTTTCCCTTAAACTTTGCTTTTGCTTTTTTTATTTACTCGTTATTGATGATTGTCTTTCGCTCTGACTTCTTTTCTATATCTATACAAAGTTACATATACTACAATATATTGCAATACATATACACTATATAATATATATTGCAATACATGTACACTATATAATATATATTACAATACGTGTACACTATATAACATATATTACAATACATGTACACTATATAATATATATTACAATACATGTACACTATATAATATATATTACAATACATGTACACTATATAATATATATTACAATACATGCTCCGTAGCTTTTCTTCATGTTTGTCATGGAATCCTGAATAGGTTATTTTTAGTTATAGGCGCTATATATGATGGTTTCTATATTTATATTCGTTGATTTTGTGGTCAATTTTAAATCGTTCCCAAAGTGACATCACTTTCGTTTTCAGATATTTCAAAAACCCCTTGCCAAGCTTTCTAAATATCTCCTGCAACTATTTATTTTGGAAACTAGGGGAAATATGAGGTGCAGAATTTTTAACAGAAATTGGAATGATGCCAAAATGAGCACTCGGATATTAAACTTTTCGCTAATATTCGTCAAATATTTATTGTATTTCACCATTATTTGCACATGAATTCAAAGTTGCTAGGTAGGAATCAATCTGTCATCACAATTTAACCAATCTTCAATTCTTCAGCCGCTTCACGTTATGTGGAACTCGGAAATTTCGAACTTTCCAAACTGAAAGAAGTGGAGTATAAATTGTTTCCATATTTTCAGATTGGGATTTTCCAACGAAACTGATTCCATTAATATTACGATTTATTTGGAGATCTTATATCGTACCATATTCTCTCGCTTCCTGTTCGCTAAAATGTTGGAGCTAAATGTGGATAGAGAGCCAGACTTAGTTGGCAAAAGTTATCTAACAAGCTTACCATCAGGACATGTGAGATGGTACAACAGTTTGCACCACCTCTCACGCTCATCTCTACAAAAGCTTACTTAAAGATGGTTGAAAGCTATCGAGAAACGTTTTAAAGCTTAATTAAATCAATTTATTACGTCTTCATCAAATTAGTACGCTTTTATCAAACATTGAGATATTTCTATAATGAATACATGAAAAGTAATCGGAATATTTTCAAAACATTTAATGTCTTAATTAGCACATACATAATTTTGTGACGTTCTTCACTCTTAGTATAGTAGTTTAGTAATATGTAATTAAACGTGCTTTTTAATAAAGTTATAGTTGTTTTCGCCTCTATATTTAAAATTAAACCTCCGGATTAAAAGTGTTGCTTATCTGATATTGGATCCGCCATCTTTATTTTATGTACTCGAGGTTCTGGTATTACAAAGAATTGTTTATAGTGTTTGTATATAGTTTTTGTGTATAGTTAGTTTGTTTATTTGTTTATATTTGTTTAAAGTTTAGTGATCATACCGGCTTTTAGTGCTTTTTTCACTTTCCATTCGAAAACATTCATTTAGGGCAAATTTGCATTTGAAAATACTTTAGCGAAGTGTGGCACCATTGCTTCATTTGACACACGTAATTTACGAGCTCATTACCTACGGATTTACGAAATGTAAACTTATGAGCCAGAAATGGTACGTTTATACGATACCGCCATTTCTGGTAAGCCAGTGTTACTTTTTACTCGCCTCATTAACTCGAAAATATCAATTTTTTTCCTATATTCTTCCCTTTTTGAATAAGGAAGAGCAATTCCCAGCTCTAGGCTATTACCGTAATCATCATCATCCCCAGCATGTGGTTAAATTCGTAAGTTACGGTATTACATATTGAGATTCGCATCACCTTAGACTCCTTCATTTCTTTTGAAGCCCATCATAGCATGCAGCTTTCAATAGGGGACGCAAAATGCACCATAAATCTAGACGGAGTCCAAAACAAGTTATTGGATTTAGGTTTTTTCTTCTTTTTAACAGAGACGGAAGTTTGTATTGGATAGAAAAGAATTCGATACAGAAAGTCAAATTGTATATGTGCTTCGTGATATGTTTTCCTATTGATAAAAAGTTTGGTTACCGTTTTCGATTTCATTTGGGTTTTGATGAAAAAAGATGCTTTAAAAATATGTATTTTATTTGAATGTTTTGAAATAAGAGATTTATAAAAAAGGAAGATAAATCTATCTATAAATGTTTTTATTCAATCAATTCCTACGAATCGTCCTATTTTCAGTTTGTAAAATTTAAAAGTATAATTAGACTTGAAAAAATTTGAAATAAATGATTTTCCAAGCTCTATTAGAAAATAAGTATTACATCGCCAAATACAGTTGTAGATGGGTTTAGATTTAACCTGCTTGGGTAATAGCTGAAAAACGCGTAAGTTTTAGACTGTATAGAAATAAAGTTCATTTACGTTAAATTCAGGGTTGCAGCCGAACGGACCTGGTGGGAATCAGCCTCCCTGGAAATGTTATTGATAATCCTCTCTTCCTTTCAAAATAATTTTTATCAAAATAAATTTAAAAATTTTTGTTTTGCATGAAATTGGCCCAACAATATTGAACTCTGAAATTTAATTCTATATACGGTGGATAAGTTCATATATAACACTGCTTTAGCAATTGCATTTGTTTTTGTTCTTTACGACTTGCTGTGCAAGTTGAGATGGGACGGGCAACTTGGCGTGACTGAAGAATTACAAGAGGCTTCCAGACGGCAAAACTCACAGGAAATACTATTCAAAAAAGTGAAATAAAATTTTTAGGCCGAGCTAAAATAATTAACCAACTTAATAAAAACCATTAGTGGAAAATTTCCCGATTATCGAAGGGGGTTGTAGTATAAAGGGTGGTCGTTTAATAGAATATATCTACGCACAACGAGTGGTTCAATAATATATGCACAATGGCTTCCATTTATACATAAAAATAAGCAACCACAAAATTTATGCAACACCAAGTATAAATTTGATGGTCGTTTATTTCAGGCATTCGTAGTATACGGGATAGCCATTCAGGGAACGTCCTATTTATAATGATTTAATGTATACACGCAACTATTAATTACACACCGAAAAACCTTTCTAAAATGGATACCTTTCATTTAAGGGCCAAATACACACAAAAATCTGGATATCTTCGGTATCCAAAATTCGAAAGTTCCCTGCATACGCTATTCCAAATATACAACAATTCTCTTAGTAACATCGGTCAATTTAAAGAATATTTCTATTTAGCGACGTTTGTGGTCCCAGCAAGTTCTTCAAATATAGAAGCATTCTGATGAAAGTATTTTTCTGTTTAAAGACGATTTAATTTCCCTTATTGAAACTCTTGAACAATAAAAGTTACTGTGACTTAAAATTTGTGTAGCCTGTTAGGTTGTAGGACTATTAGAAGATCGGTAATATTTGCTAAAGATTTAACCTGGTTGTTAGAAGAAAACAAAAATCGAATTTTAGTAAATTGATGGCAGATAGAAGTAATAAAAGATTATGCTCCCCCATTTATGCAAATTATCTGCAATTATCCAGCTGCTTTTAAATAACAGTAATTATTTTGTGTTATATGTGTGAGGTATTTATTGTTCAAAAAGATTTTGGAATCTAATCGAATTTTTCACATTAATATCATGGTATGCGCATGGACGTGTTTTACGGCTCAACGACGAAACGTGTCATGCTGAGCCGGTAACTAGTTTTCCGAGGAATCTGAATCTCTCAAAGTTTAGGGGAACCTACCCTTGTACATAAGTGTTTTTCTACTTTTTATGGAGCAAGGATGAAAGTGTCGTGCTACGCCGCGACCTAGTTTTTCAAGGAATCCCAAACTCTTAAGACTTGGGGAATCAACCCCTGGACAAAAATGTTTTTGAAAGTTTTACGGCGCAAGGATGAAAAGTGTCATTGTACGCCGGAACCTAGTTTTCCGAGGAATCCGAATCTCTTAAGGCTTAGGGAATCAATCCCTGTACAAAGATGTTTTTTAGTTTTACGGCGCAAGGACGAAAAGTGTCATGCTGCGCTGGGACCTAGTTTTCCGAGGAATCCAAATTTCCTAAGACTTGAGAAAACTACCTTTGAACATAAGTGTTTTTGTGCGTTTTATGGCGCAAGGATGAAAAGTGTCGTGCTGCGCTGGGACCTAGTTTTTTTAAGGAATCCGAACTTTCTAAGGCTTAGGGAACCAACCCCTGAACAAGGGCCTTTTTTGACGCCATTGTGGGTCGAATCCGGAATAACAGCTACCAAGGAGAACCCGTTATGACTTCACCACTATATTGTCTCCATTTCGATTTAGGGTAGTTCCTTTTCCTAAGATCACACCCTGTGGGTTCACTCAAGAACTGCAATTTTCTCACGATATAACGAACATAAACGTGTATCTGCTAAAGAATTGGACTACGACTTTGTTATAGTCAACCTGGCAAAGAAATACACGCTTGTACTTCGAGTTCACTGTAAGATACACAACCACATTTCGAAGTAGAACTTTCCGGTAAAAGACCCAGATGCAAAAAAATATCGCGCCTCAAATTCTATAAAAGTTTGTATCGAAAATTGAATGAAAGACAGCCGTTCTTTTCTCGTATGGAAGGTTGTAGAGGATTACAGAATAGAAAAGCTTGTTTCAACATAAAGCCGGGTCTTCTACAAAAAGATATATCTTTAAGGCTCTGTCTGGAACAGCTGTATCTTCCTCGACGGCTGTGCTTATATGAAACCGATTTCGATAGAAGGGACAAGGAATCGATACTGGTCTGAAAGAAGCGATGGTAAAGGAACACACTAATGCTCATATCTCCTCATCTTACGTGTACATGGCCAACAGCTGTTAACTATGTCGCGGGATTGAAAAGTTTACCACGTGTGTCTTTTCACTTCGCTCCTTGTCAATTTCGAAGGAGCCGAAACATGGGAAAACCGAGATTAAAAAGTAGCTTAATGCAATTTCTGCGTTAGAAAAAACTCTATCGTATATCTAGTTGGCAAAAATTTTCGAAAATAGAGAATAAGGGCAGATTTTCACCAGGAATAATCAGGCCTAGTATTTTAGACCACTACTATTAAAGAATATACTACTATTTGATATACATTTATATAACTATTATTAAAGAATTAAATTTATTGGACGTAAAAAAAGGACCAGGAGAAGATGGATGATCACTTAAGTTCATAAAACATGTTGCGAGATTTCTGGGAGAACGTCTTGCTGTAATTATGAATAAATGTTTTGAAAATGAGAAAATACCACGATGTATGAAAATTTTAGAAAAATACCCCAGTTTTTAAGTCAGGTTCCAAGGTGGACATAACTAATTATAGACCAATTTCAATGCCAAATATTTTTTCCAAGGGTTTTGAAAAATTAATACATGAAAGAAATTTATTGAAAAGAACAAAGTTTATTGAACGTTATTATGAACAAAGTTTATTGAAAGTTATTATGGACAAAATTTGTTGAACGTTATTACGAACAAAGTTTATTGAAAGTTATTATGGACAAAATTTGTTGAACGTTATTATGAACAAAGTTTGTTGAACGTTATTATGAACGAAGTTTATTGAACGTTACCAAATACTTAACAATTCACAGTATGGATACAAGAAAGGAACGACACAGAACTAGACTTAATGAAAATCATGAATTTTATACAGGATATGTTGAACACGAACAGGAAGGCATTAGAAATTTTTGTGACTTATCAAAGGAATTTGATACAATGGATAATCAAATTTTATTGGAAAAATTAAAGCACTATGGGTTCACAGGTAAGATAAATATTTTAATGAAGAGTTATTTTTATGAGAGACTACAGTATTTACAAATTGGAGAGACAAAGTCAAATACACAATTATCACGGAGCGCAATACCACAGGGATCAATCTTGGGACCTCTTCTGTTTTAACTGTACGTAAATGACTTAAATAATGTAGATACTTCAGTTGGAATTATACAATTTGTTGACGACATAACATTACTGTTTCATGAAAAACATTTAATATCACTTCAACATAAAATTAATGAAAAGGTTTTATGAATGTCTATGTTCGAATCATTTGAGTTTTAATACAAATAAAACAAAAGGGATGTTATACAGTTATTGCAAAATAAAAGTTAATGACTTCAAAATACGAATAGCCGGTAAAAATAGAAAACTAGTAGATGAATATAAATTCATTGGGGTAAATAATCAAAGTAATCTTCCATGGAATGAGCAAATAAAGGCAATTTGTAACAAAATAAGTAGAAATTTGGGTGTAATTCACACATTATCTTTTCTAATCCCAATTAAGGTATTTATTTGTTTATACTATGCTCTTGTACACTCATATTTGAACTATTGTAGTGCAGTATGGGGAATGACCATAGGAGGAAACGTATCAAAAATTGAAAAAATATAAGTAAGATTTTTTAAGTTATTGAGAACATTAAGAGTAAAACAGGATTTGGACCATGATACACATTTCAATGTATTATTATTTAACAATATTGCTAAATTCAAAATTTTGCTCCTCTACTACGACAGACTCAAAAAAGATACAAATAATGACTTAATAACTTTAAATTGTCTTTCACATCAACATAATACAAGAGATGAAAACGAACTAACTAACTAAAAAATCTGTACGAAATAACTATTTGGCAAGAAATATTAATATAATTAGAGCAGAATTATGGAACAAATTACCAGTTTACTTCACATCTTGTATTTCATTTTATGTTTTTTTTTAAAAAAAGTATAAGCTGCTTTATTGGCTAACACCTAAGCTTTTTATTATGTTTTTTTACTAATTATATTCGTTTGTTACTGTTTGCATAATTGTTAGGGAGTTATTTATTTATTTATATATATATATATATATGCAGAAATATAAGTATAACGATATAATGGAAAAGGCGAGTGGTGAATGGAAGGACAAATGGCATTGAGGACTAGTCAGATGATTAAAATAACCATCTTTTTCCTCACTGCCACAGCCATGGGAAAATGGTTGCGGTCTATAGAAAGAAAAAAAAATATGAAAAAATATCAGTTTGTTATAAACATATTTGTTTTTTTCTCTTTAGGGATTTGTTGAATTATATATTGTAAATTAAAAATTGTAAAATTAGCAAAAGGAATTGATGGAGATAATGTTCACAAAATATCTATTATATACTCAGTATGTATATATCCCGTTGCTGGAATAAATTGTTTGATTGACTATTAGTGTTGTTAATGCTTTTAGGCATTTCTTTAAAAATTTTTAAATGGCGTTTAAAAATTTTTAAAATCTTTTGAACTTAACGGAAACGTTTTGAAGATTTTAGAGCATCTCCTCAACAAGCTTCAAATATATCTTTCGAAAACTATTTAAAATAATATGAATTTTGAGTATTCGAATTTTATCTTAGATCTTCAATAATAACTATATGCTCTTTAACATGTTGGAAATGCGCCGTATATATATTATTGAATATTCATTTTCTATTTTTAAAACAACATATAAATCGTGTGCAAGGAAAATAATTGGCGTAGTCGCGTTCGAAATTGTTTCAACATGTATACTGCAACCCCTTCAATATAAATGCCAAAGAAACATCTTGCATTTTAGATGAGTTACTAGCAGATGTGTGTCCCACTATTTTCTCTCCTTTCTCCCCATTTTTTACTTATTATCCAGTATCATTGCCATGAATTCCCAAGAATTATCATGAATTCACAAGAAGTGTCATGAATTCACAAGAAGTGTCATGAATTCAAAAGTTTTGTCGTTAATTCACAAGATTTGTAGTTGATTCACAAGGACTGTTGTCATGAATTCACACGAATGGTTGTCATGAATTCACACGAATGGTTGTCATGAACTCACACAAATGGTTGTCATGAACTCACACGAATGGTTGTCATGAATTCACACGAATGGTTGTCATGAACTCACACGAATGGTTGTCATGAACTCACACGAATGGTTGTCATGAACTCACACGAATGGTTGTCATGAACTCACACGAATGGTTGTCATGAATTCACACGAATGGTTGCCATGAATTCATACGAATGGTTGTCATGAATTCATACGAATTGTTTTCATGATTTTGAATAAAACATAGTTGTGCTAATTGTTCAAAAATGAAAAGTTTCATGTGTATACGTAAACTCAAACACTGAACAACCAAAGCCATGTAAGAACTGTATACGGGCTGCTGTATACAGTTACATATCCTGTATCAATTGTATACGGGCCTGCACAGGAAGATAAATAAAACTGTGTAAGTTAATACACTGGGTCCATGGGACAAGTGTTTTGTTTTCAAAAGTTGCAATATTTTTAAGTAAGTACGGCTTACCAGTACAGTCAGCAACGCAAAATTTCAAAATTTGGGGTGGGGGGGGCCTCAAGCACGTATTCTGTATGCTTATGATTTATATTATATGTCAAATTGCAACTTATTTTAAATTGGCGGGCTCTAGCCCATAAAATTCTACTCTTGCGTGAGTGCAGTGCTAATGAATAGACTTTTCTCTGCTTAGAGATATTCATTCTCGTTATATTGTTCGATATGTGTCTATATTCCGTAGTCACTTAAAACACTATTTCACCCCTAGTGTGAAATGAACATCCAAATATTTTAATATAATAAAAGTGTATTTTGAAATGTTTCAAAATTAGCGTTACAAATATTGTTTTTGTGAAATACTACTAAAAATAAATGATAAACGAAATAAAAGAGTTACATGTACTTAATTCAGCAACTAATAAACCATCTTAATTTGTGTATTTATGTAATTCGATCCACAAAAATAAAGCATCTCCTCGGTGCGTTTCGTTCTGGTTAGTAATGAGCTATGTGACATTTAAAATAAAAATAATGTCAATTTAAAGGTAATGCCAGCGCTTTCATTAGTACTTGTCATTAAAGTGCATTGGGCGTAGTTTAAATTTCCGAGCTACTTTTTCATGAACTCAAAGAAAAGTGCTTTGTTTAATGACTTCTTAAAAGTTCCGTTCATTTGAAGCCTCCAAGCCATTTAAGAAAAGGAAAATAGTTAGTACAAATTGGACCAATTACGACAAAGTCTGTAAACGCTTCGTCTTTTAACAACAGCTGGTACGCTGTCCAATTAATCTTCAGAAGAGTTGAAATGTTATTTTTAACCACCTTAGGGCATTCACAATAAAATCTTTAAAAATATAATTACCAATTAGGACACAATCCAGATATTCTCGTAGCTAATTTGGGTAGCGAACTTATCTGGGGTATTACTTATAATAATAACAATAAATATTATCCAGTGATTTTCGGCATCCATGTATAATTAGCTCAAGCTAGAGTTTGAGCTGATTATACGTGATAGAGCTTTGTTTTAAAAAGAAAAAGAGAAGTTTTAAAAATAAAAGAGAGAGTTTTAAAGAGAAAATAAAAAGACGCCGCCCTAAACGTCTCTTGAACCCTGGTCCGAATCCAGGATGGAGATGGCGTCTCTTTCTAAAACAAAAAAGCTCTTGTAGAGCTACTTGTATGTGCGTGCCGAAAATTATTGTATAATAAATTCCACCACGAAAACTCACAAAAAACTCGCCCCGGTGGTTTTGTGTGTTAACCATTATTTGGCAATTGTGTTATCCCTGAGAAGGGTAATAATATCTTATAACAATAAACATGTATGCAGTGACGTAAGTTCGTTGCATAATTTTAAACCATTTAATCGGACTACCTTTATGAAGCTAACCATTAATAAAGGCATTCTCATAACAAAGTGCGACATTAATATAATAAGCTTTTTTTTTACATAATCGCAAATTATAACCGAAGAATTATTTTTATTTCAAAAGTTTAAATTTAAAATAAAAAGCTGGAAAATCAGTAAGAGTAATAATTAAATGCAGTATGATTTTTTGCTTTTATTTGTTTTTAAGATTTTTTGATTTTGTTTCTCCAGGAAAAAAGATTTAAATATAAAATTAATTAAGCAGCCAGAAAACTGCGCATATAAAAATATAAATATCGACGATCTCAAAATATTGATAAAGGTGAAATACCGGTAGGGAAAAAAGTTTAATTTTTTCATAAAAATTTGTTATGGCAAATAAATTTGACACCCACGTATTAGTAGCTCAAACTAGAGCTATTTTTGTTTGGGAGAAAAAGAGACGCCGTCCTCATCCCAGATTCGAACCAGGGTCCCCACGTTGAGCCCGCGGTGTCTTGACCTACTAGACGAATGAGAACAAGAACAAACGCTTTTTTCTCCATATATTAAGTTGTAAGATATTATTACCCTTCACAGGGATAACACAATTACCAAATATTAGGACACACAAAGCTACTGGGCAAGTCTTGTGGAGTGATCCCCACGAAAACTCACAAAAATCTCTGCCCCGAAGCCTTTGAGTATTGACCAACATTTGTCAATTGTGTTATCCTGTGAAGGGTGCACAATATCTTACAAAAAATTATTTAAAGCACAAGCAGAAGTAGTAGTGCTAAATTAGGTCAAATAGCGTCAAAGAAGATCATGTGATGAGGCCATAGAAAAAAACAATTTACATTAACATTTATTTGGGGAGAGGGGGGGGCTTATCCCTGAGTCCCAATTTCTTATGCCACTGAGTACAAATGGAACTTGATTATAGTAATTAATACATATCTGTTCGAAATATACTAAAAAAGGCCAAATATTACTATTGGTAAGATACAAACATCGATAAGCCCTTTGTGGGAACGAAGAGGGAAATAGCTAATATTTTTGGGTCGAATTTGAATATCAGTAAACTGAAAAACAAACGGTTATGAAATATTATGAAATTATATAAAATGACAAACGAATGAAAATGGACACCAAAATTTAATGCGAAAATTCAAATGTAAACAAATCTTAAAACAATTATTATTAAATCTAAATATTAAGGAACTATCCGCCTTAAGGCTAGATTTTCAAAAATGACAGAGAACATTAAAGAACCTAAATATGATAAATTGCAAAAATTGAATCCTATTATTTATTACGATAGGGTTTAGAAACAGTTGATGGCACTTGTAGAAAGGCAAATTAACAAAACATGTTAAAACTTGGACACCATATATAATAAACATGTCACGTGCAAGTCGACCCATTTCGAAATGGATTTGGAAAATACGCTATAAATGGAGGAGATAAGCCTGATTTAAATTAAATCCTGAAATTTATACGTTATGTTATAAAATAATATAATTAAATTCTTAAACTCAAGTGACAAAACTAGTTCTCTTTCTCAGTAAATGACGAAAGGTGAGGGCAAGCAGTAAGCCCATTATGAATAATGCAAGCCCTGAAATACATGCAAATTTCTGTAAACTGTAGAAAACTTAAAAATAATTGACTTTAAAGTCAAATTTATGCAAATGTTGTCTCAGATGATCACCATTCCTGGCAACAATGGAGAGCGGATCCGATGATGAAGTATGTTGATTAGGAAGTTCTGGATGATGGAGCAGGTGCTATCAATGTCGTGAAATTCGACCAGAAGTTGTCTCTAATGACGTCACGTTAATGAAGTCGGTTGTCGATTTTATTAACATATACTGCATATTGTGCGTTCGCGCAGACGGGTTAGTCCATTGCAGTTTAGGGAAGGGCGTCTTGCCGAAAAGGGTTTTCCGCGCGGGAAAAACCAGTTCCTCCAAGACGGCCTTCCCTAAACTGCAATGGACTAACCCGTCTGCTAACGGTATCACGCGTCAACTGAGCGCTAATGCACAGTTTGTTAAAGAGCCAGTCAACAAAATGTTTAAACAGCCCAATATCAAGTTTGTTCCTCGGATTAAAGCGCAGAACATTAAATGAACGGCAATGCTCCAAACAGCCAGTATTCTTTGGTATTCCTTGCGGATAACAATACTGGCTAATTTGATTTTAACTTTATTTTTCTAACAAACCATAACGTTCAAGATGTTTAAATTACATTGCATAAGCCAATGTTTCAACATGGGGCTTTGTACATTTCGCAACTCTGTCGATCCAATAATTACCATATAAAAGGTTTCATTCTCTCTTTACGATCTGATTTAAAACATTCGTAGAGACGGCTGATAAATTAATCAAAATCAATTTTAAATAATAAGGTAGTTTAATTTATAAGTTCTTAATGTGGTTTTTATTGTTATTACTCATTACAGTACAGTTGAGGATGGCGCGTATGTTATTATTCCTACGAAAATAATCCCCAACTATAATCAACATTCCAATTTGACTCCACATGTCTGTCACTGAAACTGCTTTACGTAAGAGAGAATTCTATTGGTCAAATACTTGTTACCTTCCATCATCCAACAAACCGAATGACCTTTGCATTACAATTTATTTAAACATAATGGGGTTAGAAATAAAAGCCTATTAAATATCACAGTTAAAACATATAACTGAAAATTAACTAGTAGTTTGATCTCACAGGCGTAAGCAGAAAGTACCTAAGGTGGGAGGGTTACAGCCTCAATGATGTGTTACAGAGCTACAAATCCATGTATTCATATGTATTTGTACAAAATTTCATCCCAATGGGGGGTTACAATCCCCATCAACCCCCCCCCCTTCGTGCACAAGTATTTGATCTATTCAAGTGAGTTCTAAAGCATGTTACCGAGAAAGAGAAAAAAGCGCTCTCGCCACGATCGGCAAATACAGCAAACATCCTAGAGAATATTAACACATGCTACAATATAAAAAACAGGCAACATGAAGAGAAAAACAGGGAGGAAAAGTAAGGAATTAAAAACATTAAGTACGGGAAAGATAACTTAAGAAAATTAAATGCAAATGATAAATTATATAAATGGAAACAAGAAGATATTTGGAACGATGTTTTACTTAATAAAGAAACTTTTGTAACGTTCTGGAAATCGATATTCAATTTATTAAACGCGACATTGAAAACATAAAAGTTATTTTACTTATTCCAAAAAGCAGACTAATTGGCAACGAAATTTAACACGTGAGAATTGCTGAATGCTCAATTTATTTCAACTTGTGCTTCAACTTGTTTAAAAGGTAGAATTTTCTCTTCTTCCTTTAGAAGGTTAGGGTAAGGACGTAAGACAACGCGGTATAAATAAAGAGAACAAATACAACATTGGAACTTAAGTAAAGATTTAATTACGTATGTTCTTTTAGTACCTTTTTTTTCTTTACTTTTCAATTCTTTTCCAATTTTTAAAGGTTAAAACCGTTTTTAGTACATTTGAATTCATAAAATCCATGTTTCTTCGTGCTATTTTCTTCATTGAGTTCTGATTATAATCTATAACCATTACAATATCCAATACAATTAAGTTTTTAACCAAAAAGTAATCACCTAACTGAGCACTTCACTATTTAAAGATTTAATTCCTTTATCCATTTAATAACTTTTGTCAAAAATTTTGGCCAAATTAAAATTTTTTTGCACACCCTCCTTCATAAACCTCATTCTTAAAAAGAATCCTCCATTTGGTTAAGTTATCTATGCCACAAAAAAAAGTGTCCAGCACTATATCACTCAGTATACCAAGAGTAGTTGTTACGACTCCATCTTGAGTACATGGCAGACTATTTTTCCTCTAAAATCTGTTTCAGTAACCATATGAAAATTAGAGCGTAAGAAAGGTGTGTTGTCAGAGCCGTCCCTCGATTGCTGGGCGCTCTGGTGCAAAAACAATATCACCATCTTCATTCATTTATTATTATTTAAGAATTTGATATGTAATATTTATTTTTAAATTTATATAAATGAATAATTTTGGAACGGTGATCCTACAAAAGTGCATTTTAATTTTTATTTTCATATAATGAAAATAAAAGATCCGTAATATTATCTTTAAACCAAAGACCTCGAATACAATATACTAAACGATTTGCGGCCGCCCCACATTTGCGGGGACACCATTTGCACCCCCCGCCTGAAACGACCCTGTGTATGGAATAATCTCAATACATCCTCCTTCGATTCCTGAAAAAGAGGCACTAACATGATATTCCTACATGTAACCTTTATAAATCGTCATGTCTTTTCATCTTAGTGGAACATTTTATTTTTTTTTCTATTCGCTTTTGCATTTCGTAAGACCGAAGACCCTTAGTGGTATGAGCGCCACTTGTTAAAAAAATTCTTTCATTTAGGAAAGTAAAAAAAATATACTTTTCGCTACCCAGAGAAAGTGACATTTAACCAGTCTTGAAGGCAAATAATACTCCTTTGATATTTTCCATCGCAGAACTGCGACATTTCAACGAAATCGACAAATAAATGCTGAATGGACAAAACGAAAAAGTCTCTGGAAGTCGCTCGCGTTATTTCTGCACGATCGAAGAAAACGATCTGTAATTTCCAGCTCCCCCGACTGAGTAATTGGATCTGGCAGAAAATGAAACCAATTCATTTCGAATTTCCAACAAATCAATTTCACAAAACCGCTCTTCACAGATTTCAACTTTTAGAAATGTTTTCTTTCTGCTGTGAGCCGAAAGACTTTTCTCTTTGGGAGAAAAAGAAGTAAAACTGTATCAATAGTGAACAACTTTTTATCTCTAACAAAGAAGTGGAAAGAAAAAATCCGTCATCAATAGGTTCTTTATCTAGATCCATTCTCCACTGATGAGGTTTTCGAAGACGCTTCCTTGTTGAGAATATCGTAGTTTCTTTCATATTTTTTTTTTTTATTTTTAGTAAAGATGGGAAGGAACGTCATCTGTACTTGGCATTAAGCAATAAACGAACTGTGAAGAAATAGACCCGCGATCGATCATTGTCTGTTTCGAAACATGGGACGAAAAAGAAAATTCTTTCTGAATTAGAATGGACGGATATATCTCGTTAAGATCATTTTGTAATTATCCTCGATGATCTTTTTTCTTTAGAAGACAATTATCAGGAATTTGTCTTCAAACGAAGTGAAACGTTTTCGATGAAACCATTTAATCTATTAACTTCATTTTCTAATGCATGTAGCTAATTTATTCCAGCTTCATGCGCAATTGTTGAGTAGGTTATTATGGATTCTCATTTAACCCGCAAGCAGGCCCGCGGATTAGAGGAAGGCGAGAACAGGCGCGGAGTGTTTTACACCCCATCTGATTACATACATCTGATTAGCATTATTTCATTAAAAACGTCCAATTTTACAGGGAACAATAAGTGGAATTTCCACTTTGTCACCCTACCCCAAAGATTGTGACTTTGAAGGCAACAGGAAAGAGTTTGGCCAGTTTCAGAAGCAAGGGTGGACGTTTTTTTCACAAATTCCAAGTTGTGGGGTGTCAAACACCCCACAACTTGGCAACAACTTTGCAACAACAACGCCTGCTTGCGGGTTAATAAATCTAATTACAGTAACGTCAAATATGGACATTAAATAATTCATATTTTTTGAACACATTACAATAATACACCAAGTACAGCTTACTACGTATGAAATTTTCTTCCTCGATTTAAGAATTTCAATATACTATACATCTGAAATAGGTTTCGAATTGTTTAATTTTTTCAGTCTACAACATCTTAATTATTAAATTATATATAATTATTGAAAATTTAAATAGCTATCACGAAGAGGTGTACTTACTAAATTGAAACAGTCGCTCTTGAATCTCAAAACTCTGACCATTGAACTGAAGAAAACAGCAATATTTTGTCTTTTTCAAGTACTTAGTTTATACCTATGTTTAGTACGCGTGCTTTCTGTACTATATTCAGTGCTGGTGCACGTAAGTACTCACGTTCAATATGTTCTAGAACGTAACCAAATAGTCCGGAGGCTCTCAAACTTGACTAAACGAGGCTGTATTTACGTTCGGCAAATCTTCAAGATGTTCGTTTGCTACTACCATAAGCGTCCTCGACTGGATAGCGCTATAAACTGAAACGGAGTCATAGTAAAACATAGTCAAAACAATTGCCATTTTAGACCGAAGTCAGTTGGGTTTAGGCCTTTTATGTCACTAGTTTTCTCTACTCTGGCACGAACTAAAACAATTGCAAAACCCAGGACGGTAAAATCACTAAATTGCAAAATTTAAAATTTGACCTTTGCTCGAAGGAAGGGTCGCTTCGCGCAAACGCTTATGAAAACAAACTAAATTAACAACAGAAATAATAATCACATCAGACACTCCGGTTCTATTGCACTTCCATGCTGGATCAAGACATTACAAAAGCAGTGAGCAAAGTTTTTTTTCCTTGCGGTCTAACTTTAATGATTGATTTCTGCAATCGCTTGAAAAATGCCTTTCGTTATACAGGGTGGTCCTGAACTCTACTGACAAAATAAGAGGGGTTGTGCGTGACACCAAATAAAGCACAATTTCCCGTGTTCAATTGTGTTTAATTCATGTAATTGCTACGTATAAATTACATAAATTAAACACAATTTTTGATACATAATTTAAGCGATTGAACTAATAATACAGTAGAGACAAAGACATCTGGAATTCTGTTTCTTGATCTGCAGGCCAGTTTCGCCGATTCAAGTTCTTCAAGAAATTTCTATCAACAGTTAACCCTTTGCACTCCACAGGCTCCGCTGGAGCGACATTCAGTATATGGCTTTGAATTCCTTTGGCAAAATAGCCTGGAGTGCAAAGGGTTAAGAATAGCAGTTGTGTTCCTAATAATTTTAAGATAGAGTAACAGGGAGATTCAAACAATTCCCGGGTTGGGACTGCCTCCAGCGTCACACCCTTTTTTTGTGTAACTTCCTTAAACTTATTTCTAATTTAGTTCAGCTTTATGTTAAGGGCCTTGCTGTGGCGCAGTGTGGTAACGCGTTCGCCTAGTGCGCCTTTCACCCGGTTCGATTCCGAACAGTGCTAAGAACGCTTACTGAGAAACTTAAAAAAATTAGCAATACTCACTGTAGTCCGGGATTTGGTTTCTTAAGCCTTAAGATGTTCGGATTCCTCAGAAGACTGTAGGTGCAAGAGGTCCGGATTCCTCGGAAAACTGTAGGTCCAAGAGGTTCGGATTCCTCGGAAAACTGTAGGTCCAAGAGGTTTGGATTCCTCATAAGACTGTAGATCCAAGAGGTTCAGATTCCTCGAAAAATCTTAGTTCCCTGAGAAGCATAACCACTGTAGTATTTGAGCCGTAAAACCACAAACAAACGAAGAAACTTTACGTAAATGTTTAGAATAAGTTTGAAGTTTATGACGGAAGAGTAGGAGGGTCATGCTGCTCCTAGGACTCACAGTTTTCCTGGGAATCCAAACTCCCGGACTAAAGTAAGTAGTTCATCGGTCAGCATTAATTTTGCGTGGGAGTCAAACCCGGCATAGGGGAGCGCTAGTCGAATACGTCACCATTGCACCATCACAGGACCTCCGGAAAAGGTTCCTGGCTTGCTATATGGCTCAGAAGACATTAAACACTACCTTAGCCTGACGTGTTGGCAAGCTAGACCTAAAGTTTAACGAAGTGGCCCTGTAATAATAGCGGGTTCGACTCCCAAAGGTGCCCCAAAAAAGAATAATGATTGATTAACTGATCATTTTAGTCCAGGGTTTGGAGCCATAAGTCATAATGACTGGATTCCTTGAAAATTTTAAGTCCCGGCGTAGCACCATCCTTGCCGTCCTTGCGCTGTATAACTCACCAACAAATTTGACGAAGAATCGAAATGTCAGTCCCATGGCCGAAAGAAACCTTGCTCGCTAGGAGAGCTACCCTCCCGCTGACTGTCCAAGACTCTGGCTGCTGCAACTTCGGCGACCGGAAACAGGTCTCCTCCTGTTAGTTTGTTCCTGTGTTCTTGTTTGTGGTTTTATGATTCAAGGACTGCAGTCATCATGCTGGGTCAGGTCCTACTGTTTTCCGAGGAATCCGAACCTCTGGACCTACAATTTTCCGAGGAATCCGAACCTCTTAAGGTCTAGGGAACCAAACCCTGGACTACAGTGAGCAGTGCAATCTTTATGAGATCTCTGAGTAAGCGTTCTTTGCACTGTTGGGAGTCGAACCCGGATTAACAGCGCACTAGGCGAACGCGTTACCACACTGCGCCACCGCAGGGCTGGTCGCGTGTTCAAATGGTTCTAAATAAGTAACGTTTCTTAGCTCGCTCTGGACCAAGTTTTAATGAAGGTATTGACTCAACGGTGGTATTCATGTTAACTAGAACATATGGAAAATATTTATGGAAAAATATTGTTAACATCACCCTTTTCTCACCAGGGGTGATTAAAGCGCTTTGTGGAGCATTGGCCGTTACAGAACTTACGATATATGTTAGATGTCTACGTTAATTATGTTTCGGGAAGAAATACAACTTGATCAGTGGTCGCTGATAGCATTTTAACTGCATTGCCATCAATAAGACCAGATAAGCAAGCTTTATAATTTAGCCAAGAAACAAATGCATCTATGAACATCACCATATATTTCCTGGGATGTTAAAAAGCTTTCTCATGGTGAAAAATGGTGGGAAAAATTCTATTATTTCCGGAGGTTTTTGAAATGTTTGTCCACACTTTCCAATATTTGAATCTTTGTAACTTGATTTTTGGCTTCAATGGTACGTGAAAACTTGAATCTATTATATAAACATTTATTTCTTGGTTGAACTAAAGACGCTCATGTCCAGATATGTTGTTGCTATTCCATATAAAACGCAATGTCGATCACGCTGTATTATTATATATCTCTACAAGAAAATTCGCACAGAAAACTCGTCTATCATCCCAATTCAATACCATTCAATATCACATAAAAATGAGTCTTAATTTCCACCATTAATAAGAATCTAAGCTATATATATCTGTATCAGGAATCCCTAACGTATATAAGTGGCGTAATCTGTCAGAAATCCCTAACGTATGTCAGTGGCGTAATCTGCGTCAGAAATCCGTAAAGTATGTCAGTGGCGTAATCTGTGTCAGAAATCCGTAAAGTATGTCAGTGGCGTAATCTGTCAGGAATACCTAACGTATGTCAGTGACGTAATCTGTCAAAAATCCTTAACGTATGTCAGTGGAGTAGAAAAGGGGGTCTCAGTGGCTCAATCCTATTAATAGGGAATCTCCCTATTGCTAACATCGTATCACATACACACATTTGTGAGAGAGCTTTAAAGATACCAGATAGAAGCTCTCACAATTTTTGAACAACTACGACACTGCCGTATGTTTCATTTACCTACATGATGCATGTAGGTTTATTAGAACTAAGCCCATCAGTGTTGGATTAAGATTTCTATGGGTCCCGGGCTAAAAGAACAGAATGGGCCCCTACAGAATGTGGCCCTCACGATAGTCAATAAATAACGAGGAGTACATTGTATTTAAGAGGAGTGCCTTACATTTAAGAGGAATGCATTTTATTTAAGAGGAGTACGTTTTATTTAAGAGGAGCACATTATACAGGGTGGTTAAAATAAACTGACGGTACTCAGAAGCTCCAGTTCTACTAAACGGATCCGAATGAAACTTCAAACATATGTTACTTAGATCATGTGGCCGAGGATTACGTCGGAAAAAAAAAGTTCGAAATTTCACCAGTAGGTGGCGTTGCAGTGAAGTAAAAGAAAAGGCAAGAGTTCAAAAATCAAACAATAACAGAAATTTTTATTTACTTACACACCTGTGTGCTCTATGTGAATGCCTTGTCGGTCAATAACATGTTGAAAGTGTACCACCGCTTTATCAACGGCAGCATGCATCATATCGCTAGGAATGAGGGAAACACATGGCGGATGATGCTGGCTTTCGACTCCGCTTCATTAGTCACACGTCCTTGATACATGTGATCTTAAGGAAACCCCACAGCCAGAAGTCACAAGGATTCAGATCTGGTGATCTGGCGGCCAGGCATCTGGAATGGTACGCGAGATGACACGTTCGTCAGGGAAGTTAGCACTAATCACAGTCTTTGCACGTATTGCCGTATGAGCAGTTGCTCCATCTTGCATGAACACTGTGGTGACCAAACCGCCTTTTTGCCGTAACGCCGAAACAACATGGTCTTCCAGAAGTTTTGTATCGTTCACTTGTAACTGCACGCCTAAAAGACCCGTTCGATGTGACCTCCTCGAAGAAGTACGGGCCCAGAATTAAACTCGCCGTGATTCAACACAATGCCGTGACATATGAGGAATGTAACGGCTGGTGTTGCACGGCATGAGAATTGACGGAATTCCACTTGGGGAAGTTCTGTGTGTTCACCGCACCGTCTAAATGGAAATGAGCCTTGCTAGCCCATGAGATATGCGATAGCCAGTGCTCATCCACTTGCATCCTCGCCAGAAAACGCAAGGCAAAATCAAGGCGTGAAGAATTATCTTGCGGTTTCAACTTACGCACCACGTGCATCTTGTAAGTGTAGAACTTCAGAATTTTGCACAAAATCGGGAGTATGGTTGACCACGGAATGACCAATACCCGTGCTATAGCGCGACCATTTACAGTAGCGTTTAGAGAACTTGTAGATTCTAAGCGCAATGGGTAACTCTCCACAACGCCGCCCAGTATCATCGTCTTTCCTTCTAATGGACACACCCCTAAAGAACAGGTTTCTTCGAACTTACAAATCATCTTTTTAACTGCATTTATGGACATAAGTCCTCTTCTTAAATGTTTCATCTATAAGCACGGAGTGCCATCTAAAGATTACTATCATTCTGATAAACCAGTTTTATGATCAATGAGTGTTCCTCCTTCTCCAGCGGCCTGACCACTACGGACGAATAATTTGTTCTAATGGCAGGTATCACGTTTACAGCAAAATTACATTTCTTGCTCATTTTCATGTGGTTTTAACTGCAAAGCGCTACCTGTTGGCGAAATTTCAAACTATTTTTTTCCCGACGTAAACTTCGTCCGCATGATTTGCATGACACATAAGCAAAGTTTCATTTGGATCCGTTCAGTAGAGTCGGAGCTACCTGTCTCTGTGTACCATCAGTATAATTTTAACCATCATATATTATTCAGGTTTATCAACAATGAAAAGTTCTATTACATTTGTAAATCAAGATTGAAATAACGCTTTAATTTAAATAACACCATGGACCCCCTATTCAAGGCTCCTAAGGAGGCCCGAGACTACTTGGCCTATACGTAACTCCGGCACTGCATTCAAATGTATCACTTTAAATATGACCCAGCTCTGTGTATATGAAATGATGAAGTGTATAATAAAAATATAAAAAAACAACATGAAAAAGATACAGAGGGATCATTATCTGACACCTACGCCTTCTGAAAAATAATAAAAGAATAAGTAATGACTCAGAGACAATGTTATAAACATTGTGAGCGACTATCTTTATTTCCTGTGCTCCTGAAACAGACAAAAAGAAAGGAGAAAACACAGCATTGGCGGAAGAAGAAGAACCTAAAAGCTGCATCATCATCATTTATCAACAACAATTACGAGGTCACAAGGAACTAAAGAATGATTCTTGGGTTTGCTGGTAAACAAACACTGAAATGTCGATTTCAATTGGATAAATCAACGCTCATCATTTGCACTAAATAATTTAAGAAAAACTGCATCATTCTTATTTCATATAAAATTTAATATACTGAAATTTAATCAGTTTCTGTCATATGTTACCCATATTATTATTATTATTATTACGTTAACCTTGTATGTTATTTTAGTTTAAATTTAAAATTAAAAAAATTAATTATCCTGTATTTCATCTGTGCAAAAAAAAAGTTGCAGTAACATGGTGAAAAATTAATAATTTGATTAACACTTTTTCACTTTTTTGACATTTAGGCTCAGAGGGAACAGAAACACAGACATTTACATGCAAAACGTTTAGAAATGTGAGAAATCGGCAGGGCTAGCACCCTAATCGGCTTTCAAATTAGTATCAGGTCGAAATGTTCCTTTTATCAAATATATTTTAAACTTTCTTTACGGATCAGCGGAACGCGCAAAAAACTCACTAATACGTCTAACTCCTTATGCCAACTACAACTGTTGCGCTCCGCTAATTCGTCGATTTTGATGATGATCCGATGCAAACATCATGGATTCGCTATTAATCGGAGCTAAAATAATAAATGATGGAAAATGAAAATCTTAAAAATGCTTTCCATCGTTCTTAAAAATACGCGTTAATTTTAATAAACATAAAACACAAGTATTGTTCGTTCACAGAAAGAAGTCCGGTGGAACAGTTATAATTAACGAGAGGCGACGTAATTAAGCGGGTTTAGATAACATGAAGAAAACAGGATAAAATTTTAGGCTCGATATCTTATGCATGAATGCCATCTTCGCAAGCTGCACATGCACTGGTTCGGCTCTCCCTCATTTGTAAATACATTGTTGCGAGTAGCTGGATGGTCTGTGACCAGGGGCGGACTGGGTCCTCTCAAAGGGCGCATATCTTGGATTATCGGAGTTCCCTAACCCTTGCCTATTCAGAGGCGTGAGTCCTATCGTCCATGAGGGCGCACCGATCCGAAGGCCTGCGGCTCAGTCGGCCCCTGTTTGTGACGTCACCTCCCGTTATTTTTAAACGTTCCACCTGACTTCTTTTCGCGAATGGACAGTACGTACGTAACGACTACTTCGAAAACAAATCTTTGATCGAAGTTTGCTTTGGTTTTTCTTGGGAGTTGGCATTTAACATTGCCTTTTACGTTTTTCCAAATACGTCGAAGAGACTATTGTTAACGTTAAAACGCAGCATAAATACTTCTTCACAGTGTAATCCAGCACTTACTTCAATTAAGTGATCGGAATTGAAGTTGAAGTCAATTTCAATTGAGTGAACTCAATTGAAGTTGATTTTCTGACGACAGTTGATTTTCTAACTGAAATTCTACTTGCAGCTAGAGGATAATGGCAAAAAGTTATGGTTAAATCGAGGAAAACAAACGTTAAACTGGGAAAAGTATAACACCAGAATCTATATAACTTAATCCGAACAAATGAAAATAATCGTTAAATCGAGGATATCGTTAAAACGAGTATTATGAAATCGAAGTTTGACTGTGTATTGTTCTTCCCTTCGCGTGATTTCTGACGTCTGACAGCGCAGGTGGTAAACAGTCAAAGTCTGTACTCGTGGTAACGCTAACCTGGTACACTGACAAGGCGCAGAGCAGTATGGTTCTGCCAGTGCAATATAGTTCGCCCTTTCTTACGTTAACAGAGTTAATAGAATATATATTTCGTACATAAAACATTAAAATTATGCTAAAATACATAAAACATAGGCATATGTTTGTAATTAAAATCTGGTATTTATGAAATTTAGGAAAAAGACATATAGTGAGCGCTGACGTCATTCAAGTAACTTAATATATATATACGATATTATTACCCTTCACAAAAAAAATATTGTCTAACCTTTTATATAGCAGAAATGATGAAGTTGAAGAACGTTAAAAGTTCAATGTTAAGAAAAAAACGTTAGGTTACACAAACATAAAAATTAAAGTGGACTAATATTGACATTAGCAACATTTCGTAAGAAGTGTGATTACGAGAAAGCTTGTCAACCAGTAACACCTATGGGTGAAATAAATGAGGAAATTTAGTCAAGGCAAATTATCCCATAACTTCCTTAAACATTTTTTATTAATTCGGATTAAAAGTTTAAAATGCAAATATCCCGCATAAAAAGGCATATTTATGAAATAGATCCAAGAGAAACTGACGAAGTGTTGTCTCAAATAGAAGAAAATTTATTTCAAGTGGAAGACATTCCATCTGATAAATATGAATAATCCATCCATCACGCAATTTTCCTATAAAGAAAAAATCGAAAGCTTGGCTAAAAGAGCGACAGCAAATAGTCAAAGTATTAACTTTTTCTACATCAGAGAAAAATTTCCATTCCTCTAAATTCTTTCTTTCCTCCCTAATCCATTTTTTGAGAATTCTCATTTTTGTGAATGGCAACGGAAAAAATAGGTCTTATCTCCTTTTCGACGGATCTATATGTTTTTTAAAAAAGTCTTTGGAATCGTATACGTTTCAGCTTCCTATTGGAAGAAAAGGTTTTGAAAAGTATTGAAAAGGGATGGAAAAAGGCTGACTTCCTGTCAAGATGGTTACCCAGGATTTTGAGGAAACCGTAAGAAAGATTCGTGAAATTTAGGCAGGCGAAGGAAAGGTAAAAGTTCCTACCTCAAGCTTTATATTTCAATCCGTTTCTTTTTCTCAGAAAAACACATAGTTGAGTGAAATAGATGAAACGTTTATTGCAAATCTTAAAAAAAAAGTAGGAAAAGGAGTGCCTTAAATTTAATTTAAAAGTTTTCCTTCAAATTTCTTTTATGCATGACGTTGAAAATGATGTAAATAGACAGGAAGCCCTCGGTCTATGGTTCCCTTCCTATGTGCAAACAAATTTATGTTTAAGTGGTAAGAAATGATGAACCGATACGTAAAATATATTAAAAATATTTAAAATAACGTTAAAACCGTATCTACAATGATTTATTAACAAAAATCAATGAGCTTTGGGTGAAAAAAACCAGTCGCCCTTCTTCGGGAAAACACGATACTAAAAATACACACTATACTACTTTTAGTATTACGTATTAGACTGCTTTGGTCGCCATCGAAACGCGTTGCTTTTTGCTCATAAATCATTGTATACACGGTTTTAACGTTGTTTTAAATATTGTTAATAAACTCACGTTTACATCGTATCTCGCTTACACAACTGTGTTATATTTGACTTCATGTATATGATAAACTTGAAAACTAGGGAACCTGCGACGGCTTTCACCTAACGTTTCGTCATTCCAGGTTCGCGGCCCTCAAACCCTTTTATTTTTTGTAATAGGATTTTCTTTATTTGTTTTTTTACTTGTTTTATTGTTATTACTACCTTAAAAATGAGCGCATTTAAAATACGAAAGATAAAAGAAATATCAACGAAATACTCCTTCCAAACTGACCGCTACATTTAAAGCATTAGTAAACTAGACGAGCTATTTATAATATATATACACTAACTACCATTTGATTTCTACACATTGATTTCCCTCTAAAGGAGGGAGTGGATTAGAAAGAGAATATGAACAATTATACCGAAAGATTATAGATAGTACGTACTAAAATAATAATAATAATAATTAGTTCAGTTGTCTATGTTGCTTAAACCGAGTTCGAATAATCGGGTTCTGCTCTATATCTAATCAACGGTGTAGAATATAGGCTCAGGCGGATAAAGCTCACCTCCCATTAAGTAGCAAAATACATTGTTCTGTTTAACACAAATTCACATGTTATGTTGAAATATACATAAGCCCTCTTAATAATTTTTGTATGGCTACATCTCTGTATCTAATTGGAAAATTTTTTATGCGGCCTTCTAACATGAAAAACTTCCTAACCCCTGTACTAAACTTACACTAATGGATGGAACCCAACTTAGGCTCTTCGACCCTATCTCTGAGTACCATCCTCCGGCTGGAGAGTTGGGGCTCTTATCTGCTTCAATTTGACTTCATCCAATCCTCTTCTGAAAACACAGAGCCGCTTGTTCGGCCAACTTTTCCAACGTGCACCTAATTTCACACATAATAATAATAATATTGACAGTATCATACCTATTGTACACAACAAAGACAGACAAGCAGGCAATCAAGCCAACGCTTTCTTTTTCCTGTATTAGTTTAGTCTGGTGTAAACGTTTTGTCTGGTATTAATGGATTGTAAACATATTTACAGTAATCACATGGTGCTTTGTAAACCTGTGTCGTTGCACAGCTGTTTCTCAAGCCATGTGAACATATCTGTTTGCAATTTGCTAACCATCACCATTATGAATAGCACTTAATGCTTACGTTGCCGTTAATAGACCAACATGAAACTGACGACATTCACTCAAATTCTCAAGCGTTCGGTGGTTAACAACGTTTAATATGAGTGCTGCTTCACGAACATATAGAAATGTATACTAATGTGTCCATATACTCAGAGAAATTGGAGAGCGAACCATAAGCGTCCATTATAACATACACTACACAGAGAAAAGTAGTCAAATCCATAGAATTATTTGTTTGTTTGTTTTTTGGTTTTACGGCTCAAAGACTACAGTGGTCATGCTGCGCCGGGACCTACTGTTTTCCGAGGAATCCGAACCTCTTAAGGCCTAGGGAACCAAACCCCGGACTACAGTGAGCAGTGCGATCTTTATGAGATCTCTGAGTAAGCGTTCTTTTTGCACTGCTGGGAGTCGAACCCGGATTAGCCGCGCAATAGGAGAACGCGTTACCACACTGCGCCACCGCAGGGCCTCCATAGAATTAAGCATCATTTATCAGCCCAAGCCAAGATAGTCTTAGCTTCCGTTTGACTGTAATTATTGCATTGATACTTGTACGCATGTTTTCCGTGGCATATTTGCATCGACGTATTTTGTTATTTCTTTTGCGATGTTTTACCGGGCGGTTTTCAAATCCTTTGTGTTTCAGGACACAGTTGTATTTTTAAAAATTATTGACAACCTCAGTGAGCATTGTTATGTCTGTTACATTTATCGATATGCAATGAAATCTATCTATGACGATACTTATGGCGTCGGTAGAAGATAATGTTATACACAAATTATTTTTATAGACAAGGTTTAATATGATGCATGCCATATTTGTCGAGAGCATGGGGAAATATCGGTATGGACATTATTGTTATAGACAGACTTTTCTGTATATTGTAGTGGAAATTATAACTGAGTAAACAGTATTGTTGTAAAATAATTTCCACTACACGGATCATAAGGTAATGGAGTACAGTGGTTCACAGACCACACTTTGAGAATCGCGCTTTAAAGCTGTTATAGAAGAAGGTATTTTCAATGGAGATAGGACTTTGCATTCTAACTGGTGTCAGAAATGTTCTATTGTGTGTTTCATATGCTCAATATATACTCCTATTTACCAGCATTTGTGGAAACTCGTACTCGGCAAATTTGCTTTCAGAGGTGACCGAAAATAAATTTTCTGCAACCTTTCATTCTCATTTTTTCAAAAAGAACGCCTTTTTGAGACGCATTGTTATGCTTCTGATTTACTCGCTCACACTCATTTAATTTGTTTACTTATTTACATTCATTTGATCTGTTCGCTTACTTACATTCCTCTGATTCGTTCCCTTATTTACATTCCTTTGATTCGTCCCCTCATTCATATTCCTTTGATACGTTCACTTCTTGGCATTTTTTTCTTCATTCACCCTTTCATATTTTTTAGATTAGT
This sequence comes from Dysdera silvatica, assembly GCA_006491805.2. Lineage (NCBI taxonomy): Eukaryota > Metazoa > Arthropoda > Arachnida > Araneae > Dysderidae > Dysdera > Dysdera silvatica. The sequence continues at coordinate 164,173,173 of QLNU02015003.1, forward strand.
TTATTCTTTCACATCCCTTTGATTCATTCACTCTTTCACATCTCTTTGATTCATTCACTCTTTCACATCTCTTTGATTCATTCACTCTTTCACATCTCTTTGATTCATTCACTCTTTCACATCTCTTTGATTCATCCACTCATTGATATGCCTTTGATACGTTCAGTTATTTACATATATTTACTTCTTTCACTTCAGATTCTTTATATTAATTTACTTACTCACATTCTTTAGATCTATTCACTTATTCACATTCTCTAGATCTATTCACTTATTCACATTCTTTAGATCTATTCATTTATTGACATTTTTTAGATCTATTCACTTTTCACAGCTTTTTGAACCGTCCATTCGCATCCCTTTGACTCGTTTGCTCATTCATATTCTTTGGATTTGTACCCTTACCCACAGCCTTTTGATTACCCCACTCACATTCCTTTGACTCGTTTACATTTGGTTAATTAATTCATTTATTCACAGAACGATGATAACAACCATCACTCCTATTCACTCAATAGACATAAGAGCGGGAATGGAATCATCATCATCATCCTCATTTACTGAAAGAAAATGGTAATGGCAAATATCACTCTTTACAGTAGAAGAGTCATCATTCTGTCATTCACCACGCGCTCTTATTTCCTACACTAACTACGATCAAAGCTGTATAGACATTGTTTCGGATCACAAAAATAAATACTATTATGTTCAGCCTATTTTATCGAATACTATTGTTATATTGCAAACCTTAAAATTTGTTTGAAACACTCACAATCCAAATTTTTCCAAAAAGAATTCAACTTTGGACACAATATGGAAATTAAAGAAAAATACCTTATGGATTCCCCAAATTAATTTTATTTGCCGTAACCTCAACCGTAATTTCCACATACGGAGGATGCCAAAAAATACCCATAATCCATTATCCCAAGTAATCAAAATGCAGAATGTCCCAACGGTTAGGAGAATTTCCATGATTATACAATAATTTTTTTGCCACCCACGTTTAAGTAGCTCAAACTAGAGCTTTTTTTATATTTGGAGAAAAAGAGGCGCCGTCCTCATCCTGGATTCGAACCAGGGTCCCCGTGGTATCTCGACCCTATGAAGGCTAATAATATCTTACAAATTCCCATGACACAGCAACGGTCTAAAGGAAACCTCTTCACACTATCACAAAATTCTAGGAACAAATACACATGGAAGATTATAGTTTACATGGTCCCAACGAAACTGACACGAGATTCGTTCTCTACTAAACAAGATAAGTTTATCCTTGTTTCAGTCCGTTCTATTAATCTCTGTAATTTCGTCGAAGATAAAGTCAATAGATAAATTTGTAATGGTGTAGAGGGGTGGCTTTGATGTACAAGAGTTCCTTTCTTTCCATGCTGTAGATTTCTTTAAAAAGACAATTTACTGTTTTGTAAGGAGATTCCATAATAGCTGTTATTTCGACGCAGATATGATGCTTAAAATCATGACTCCTCTGAAGTTGATTGTTCCTTTGTTAGGTGAAGAGGGGGTGAAGGTCCTAACGGATGGTATTCCCAGCATGTGGGCATATAAACTTAAGACTTTTACTCGCTGTTTAATCTGCCTCCACTTGACAAAGAAATTATTTGGCTCCCGGAAATTTGTTGTGTTTTTAAAATTTATACTAGTGTCGATATCGTTGTCGTTTTGAATTATTCTACAGGAAATAAATTCTGTTGCTTATATTATAATCCAATTTTGCTGCCCCTACAAATCTGCCTCCCGGGGCGAATATCCGGTTCGCCCCCCCTTGTTGTCGACCCTGGAGGGACATACATTAAATAAAAAATAACTCTTTACTATAAAAGGGTTGTCTATCTGAGCCTTATTTATTAAAAGGTATCTATCGTGCCAATAGTTTTTATGAATAATAATTATTTTTTTACAATTAACGCGAATGTAAAATATTAATGTAAATTTTAAAGCCAGGCTTCTTTAATTTCTTTAAAATATTAATGTTATATGTTTGTGTGTCTTTAATATGAGAAGTAAAAAAAAATGTTTTTGATAATTATTTTTATGCATTCATTTTATATTACCCATTGTTACTTAGCGAAGAATGAAATTACAAAGGTTACCATACTAAGATCACCAATTGCATGACAAAACTTCAATAGTATTGGCTAGGGAAGACAAATTCCCATGCGCGTTGGCTTTCGAAGTAAAAATTACCGAATAAATGATTAAAAAAAACATTTATGCCACGCCTTTTCTAAAAACGGAATTTCTTAAATTCTTCTCAACCTCAACCTGGAAGGTGTTAACAAATGAAATCGGCATGAAATTGGTTAAATTTTAAACCTTAATAAATCAAAAAATATGTATTTTTCAACATTTTCGCATTAACATTTTTTGCTCAGAATTTTGCATGGAATCGCGTTGTGCAGTTTATGTGGTCTTGACGCAACACCTTGCATAATACAGTATTACCTCCCGTAAGAAAGACTTCAAAATAAACATACCTTTATTTAAGGGACTAGTCTTTGGTCTCCAGTCCCTTTGAATAAGGACACTTCCTCTGAAAAAGGGACACCTTTATTTAAGGGACAGAATACACGGTCCCGTGGGTGTTCCTTATTTGGAGGTAATAATGTATGTAAAAAAATATATCTGGCCTATGAAAGTTATTTCAAACCAAAATATATGACTAAAATTTCTGTTTACCCTTTCACCTTTAAGGACTTGAATGATGTATTTCAGCATATCAAAAAAAGACTGAAATTTTTGAGTCACAAAATTTCAATTTTATGAAAACGAATGTTTCAAAGAATTAAAAAGAACGTACTCCTGGAATTGATAAATTTTTAAAGAAAAGGGCCAAGAAAGCTACAATTACAGTTTTGTTACGGAAGTATTTACAATTGGACTATTTCCACTACCAACAAACAAGCAACGTTGCTACTTTCCATGCTAGATTATTAAGGAAGAAACCTTTAATGGGTGTATCAATTCTAGACAGCGAGAAAGATGTTGCTCGAATTTTTTTTAATAATCATTGTATTTCTGTATCATACATTCCTTTGATGTATTTCAAGTTTTCACTGTACATAAATCATTACTTATTCACTAAAAATATTGTTTTATTATCCTTCATTCTATATTAATGAAGGATTTCATGGGGAGGATGAATTATCAAGAATGGAAAATATACTTATAACCCTGAGTCTATGGGAAATAAGTTACTATTTTACAAATTCTTGCTTTTATGGATAAAGGCTCGAAATCAATAAACCAAAAAAAAGCGGTAACTCTCTCCACCATATATTAAAAATTCATTTTCATTTTTTGAGACAGAAATATCCTTATACTCCATTCGGCTTAACTGTCAAACTTTTAACCATTCATAAACTTATTGCTATTCCAATAATACGTGACATCTCGCTTTTAGATAGAAAGCATCAGTAGTTTAGTTTTTAAGTCACACACAGCCTGTCATATCATAAAGCGAACGACTGTCGAAGAATGTCAGAACTGGAGACAGGTAGATTCATATCTTGACATATAGTCTGCTTTTGTTCTTAACGAGTTACAAATACGCTTCGTACGGCCATTGTTATAAACGGGACATCTAGAACGTGAGGGGCATGTTCTGGATAAAATTTCTCCGCTAAATTCTTATTTGCTGTTCACGGCACGTTGTTGAGCGTTTTCGTGCGAGGAAAAAATGGAATTCGAATCGAAAAGTTATGGCTTTTATTTTTTCCAGAAAATATATATACGGAGATGCTTTTATAGCTATAGAAAAAATACGAAATTTTCAGGAAAAGATAACAGGGATGGATAATGGGTTTTAGCCTTGGAGAACTCTTCCTGTGGAACAACATAACCCAAGTACTGGGAGAAGGGCTAAAACCTAAATTTGAATTTGATTTTAGAAAATACATTTGTGACGGTTTGAAAGGAATTCAGTCGGCTATGAGAATTATTTTATACCTACGAAAATGGAATTCTGAAAGATTAGAATAATATTTCTTTTCAAAAAAAAAAAAACTGATCTGAAACCAAAGTCGCTTTCCAATAATCCTATTGCCCTTCACAAATGATGAGTTTGAAGTTGATTTCAAATAGCCACTGTTTTCCAAATTATGTTTATCCCAATCGGTTGAATACGTTATTGAAAATTATATCACTTGTACTAGCAAATAAACAATTATGTAATAAGTTAACTTAAACGATGCTCTCGAAGACTTGCATGCGCCTTGCCCAGTAAAATTAATTCTAAAAATGAGTTCTATAATTCTAGAAGTTCTGGACGTTTAAAAGACGGTGACATAGCCATCGGAATTTTGTATAGAAAGGATGTACATCGAAAGAGATCGAACAGATGGAGAAAGAGTTCCTAAAAAAATTAATAAGCGAGGATTTGTAACATTCCAGAATGGAAAAATTAAACGTTATTAAATATTAATTCGTGGAATTGATTTTCCATCGAACCTTACGAATGAGACTTCATGAAACTGTGGCAATATCATGTGAACACAAGAATTCGACTGTGAGTCTGTTGGGATAAACGTTTTTGGACGCTCTTTGATTGTGCTGTAAACGTTTTCCGACGCTGATGTAAACCAGTCGATTGTATGTTATATACAGCAGCAGGCTACAATTTTGGATATATATTCTTGCCTGCAGCAATCCTTTATTTGCGGGTTTCAATACATATAGATCCCACTATTGCTTTTGGTTTTTCTGCCTGCCTGTCTGCCTGCCCGTCCGTCTGTCTATACGCAATAAAAAGGGTAAGGTAAAGGTCTTCCGTAAATGCAATAATGATAGCTATTGTTAACGTTGAAAACCTACCGAGTTACTTGAGAATTAAGGAGTTGCAAATTAGAGAGAGTGGCGATTTAGAGAGTTGTGATTTACAGTATCGAATTACAGAGTTGCGACATAGAAGGGGGAAAACTTTAGTGACGATTTAGAGAGTGGCGGTTTAGGCGCGATTTAGAGAGAGTGGCGGATTAGAGAGTTGTATTTATTTAATGTTTATGTTTAATTAATGTTAATTGAAACCCGCTAAATTTAAATATCGACCTCAGGCGATTTTCTTTCACTTGCTAGTTTTACGTTTCTATCATTAACCTTGTCTGCGTTGGATTATTCATCAGAAATCACATAAAACTTAATCATGACTCCAACAAAGTATTTGGGGGTGACAGGGCGCTAGTTCGGAGTAAAGGCATGAAGGGCCTAACTTCCATCAGCTGACTAAGTGAGATGAATAGAAGACAAAAAGCGACTTTATAAAATATTGTATTATTGTCTAGTACAGATTATCAAGTGGCGCCGACTTCGTGGGTTTGAGACACTTTTTGAGCCCTCAATAATTTTGTTGTGGGTTCCTCGAACCCATAATATTTTTGCTCGTGGGGAAAATACGCGTACGAAAATATATACACAATGTATTTCGTCATCAATTGTTCCAGATTTTTATTGTTTATACCCTGTTTTTTTGGACCTTTCATTAAAGAAAATTCTTCATTTTGTCTGGGTTCATAGAAAATACAAAAGTTTAGTCTGTAGCTCTACACACAGAGACGAGAATCTTTAGCGGCCATAGTGATAAAAACGAAAATATGTTGTCCAATAAGTTGTCCCACCCTATTTTTCACCAGCTGGGGATTCACACTTTTCTTTACTGTTTACTTCGTTTTGCCTCCCAAGCATCCATGAGCAGCTGTGGAATCTAGTTTTTATTTCAGTCAACTTCTTTTTAAAGAGAGACGGGATGAGGAGTGCGATTGGACACATCTGGGTATTTATACAAGTAGAAGACTACGCAGATTGAATTAAGAAACTGTTTTTATCAACGTTTTTTAGACGTAGAAATAGTAGAGCTGATGTTATGGCATGGTTAGATGGTGAAACGTTCGTAAAAAAATGTTATTTTGCATCTGATGGGACACGATCCCATGACCTTCTATTATCCGAGAAGGTGTCTTACAAACTGGGTTGGGTACATTGGATTCTTTAAAGTACTGAAAACAAAATTTTAACTTAGAAATCATTTGAAAAGAAAAAAGTGTTGGCATTTTTAAAAATTGTGTGTGTTTTTATTTATTAAAATAAATTTTATATTTATTTGGTTACTTTTATTAAGATAATTGAGTTGAAATTTTAGCAGTATCTCTATATTGTATATAATAATATTGCGCCTACAAAAGCAAAATAAATGAAATAATTATCTAGAGAAAAAATATTTTTCTATAATTAACTATAATTTGCTTCATTTTAACATTTCAGGTGTCTTATTGTACCAGATAATCTGATAATGAAATTTAAATTATACTTGAATCCTTTGAAATGTGTGCCGGTTATTCGATTTAAAATTTTTGGAACCCACAATAATTTTTCAAGTCAACGCCTAGGATATTATTCATCCAATTAAAACTAATTATTTTATTAGGAAAATTACACTATATTTTCATAATATCGCCTTCGTGTTTCGTCTTTATGATGGCTTTATGATTAATTCCTTTAGCGCTAAACGCAAACAAAAGCCTGGGAAAACTTTTCAGATCCTATATAGGACTGCTAATGACAGTGTTTTTGCACAAGATATTAGTAAATATTGAAAAAAAAGAACGTTGTCATACAAGGTAAGGGAATACACATTGATATGGAGACCATGTTTGTAAGTTATTTAATTCAGTGTATGTACTTACGATGCTAATTCTGTACGTACAAGAGACACTACAAAAGATTAATCGTTTACAAGACCCATGGACAAGAGTTGTTCAAGAGGCAAAAGTAGTTGCTGACAGAGTATGAGTGCAACCTCAATTTTTTAGAAAATTGAAAAACTTATATGGTAATTCTAACATATGCTTGTTCTTTCACTAAACCTTACAATAAGTCTTCTTTAAGAATCTCTATCATGCATTCCTCGTGCTAAGTCATTGCACTTGCATCTTTACGAGATCGATGTGATTGTATCATTAAGAAATCTTACGATGTTGTATGATATCCATTGAACACCTCTTCGCGGAAATTTATATACTCACGTTTGCTTATTAATAAAACTCCATAATTACGTATTAATGAAACTCCATAATCACGCATTAATGAAACTCTATAATTACGTATTAATGAAACTCCATAGTTACGTATTAATGAAACTCCATAATTACGTATTAATGAAACTTCATAAATGCGTATTTGGGAAACCACATGATGGCTCCATTATGGAAAATAAATACATGTATTCCTTTATTTTTTAAATGAATGCGGCAACACTGAATACATTTCTATATAAAGTATCCTTTAACTGTAGAAAGAGAATCCCGTATGACACAAAAATCCCAAAATATCTAAACTTTTTTAAAAAGATAAAACTCTTAAGAAAAAATCATATATTTCCATTTTGGGCTTACCGTGGCTTCCATTTAATGGATATCCGATTTTTCCAGGTCTTCGTTTTCTGTTTTTGATCTTCTGAAAAGATAAAAAACGAGAGAATTATTTAGAATCAAAACGTTTTAATTTGATATTTTAAAAGACCAAAATATATTTATTACTTCGCGAAAGAAAATTTTAGGTTCAAAGTGTTTTCACTAAAGTCAATTTGAGAAAATCGCGATGTGATTTCTTTTTTGTAACAAAAAAAGAATCACATTTTTTCTTTTACAAAATCGTGTAACATTTCCATCAATTGGCGATATTTGGCGCCAGATTAAGTGCAGATATCATTTTCAAAGTTAATCAATTGTTTATTAAATTGAACATACACTTATTTTCTGTAAGGCTAAATATAATACTTATATAATACCGATAAAAAAGCTGAAAGTTAACTATGACTGAGAATTCCAAGTAAAAGTGGTTTTAAAATGGAAACTGTTATTTTCGGATAGTTTTACTTTTATTTATGTTGAAAAATATCTTCATAACAAGTTCTTCTTCTGCTTTCTTCCATTTCTAACCCACATAGCATAAACTACTCTTTTAATTCAACTATTCTGTTACAGCTAAACAATAAATGTTTTACATATGGAATTTTTAATGAATTTTTAATTCGAATAAGTTTATTAATCTTATGCCAGCAACGGAATTTTATGTACATTTAAAGGTGGAAATGAAATGCTGTTTTTCAGAATTGTCCAATGTTTTCGCTCTAGTGAATCTCTTTTCTGCACATTTCGTCTTATTTAACAGGCTTAATTTCCGATTTGTTAAACCGTAGCCAGACAGTAAACGAAGTTCAAAAGGAAATAGTCAGTCTCAAGGCCCTTTTCCCAGAACGATATACTCAAAGCATTTCGCGTTAGCAAAAATTGATGAAATGGAGAAAAGTAAAATTGAAAATACCTTTTACAAATAAAATCCCTCTACTTTATTTTGTCTAGGAAAAGATGACGCGTTGGATTGAGGCTTTCAACAAGATTTAAAAATAATGTAACCCGATAGATTTTATCTTCTTCCCCAAGGGGTGTGATCGCGTTCAACAATGTTG
>QLNU02015003.1:164184133-164246913 GCA_006491805.2 Dysdera silvatica
GTCATTATTTCCCAGTCAGAATCTCCACTTGAACTTGATTTTTTAGAAGCTTTTCGCAAAAAAGCTTTGAAATCTAACGTTGTGAATGATCAAAGTAGTACCCCGCTTTTTAGCCGAGCTTGGTCTACCCTTCTACTCCCTACGGCCACCTTTCATGCATCAATGTCAACAGACGCCCCGGCTAGGTAACAACGCTTCCAAGAAATGGCAACACACGCGTTTGTTTACAACTCCCTAAAGAAGTCCAGCTAAGCCTCGTTGAAATGTACAACGTGTGATTAAAAATGTTTCGTCTTATACGCATACATAACGTTGTTTTAAAAATGTTCTTTCAATTAATTTGCGCAATTTCAACAGAATACATTCATAATATATAGGGTGTCCATAAAAGAAATATACAATTTCAAATTTTATTTGCATCGAAACTACAATAGCTAGAAAGTTAATGTTTCTTAAATTACTTGGCTAACGGTCGAAGTTAATATAGCTGTTCTGCAATGTCTTTATGAGACAAACAGTTTTGTTTTGTTTGTTTGGGGTTTTACGGATCAAAGACTACAATGGTCATGATGCGCCGAGACCTACTGCTTTCCGAGGAATACGAACCTCTGGACCTAAAATAATCCGATAAATCCGAACCTCTTAAGGCCTAGGAAACCAAACCCCGGACTACAGTGAGCAGTGCGATCTTTATGAGATCTCTGAGTAAGCGTTCTTTGCACTGCTGGGAGTCGAACCCGGATTAGCGGCGCACTAGGAGAACGCGTTACCACACTGCGCCACCGCAGGGCCGGAGACAAACAGTGCACCTGCATTCACAGAATGTAACAGATACCGAAAACAAGAGTGACGGTAACAACAACACAGGTATGATAGTTGGTGTAATATAACTTACGGAGGTATATAGGTATAATATAGTTTATGGAGTGATCCTTCATTTATTTATGGCTTTATTAAGAACAATGTGAACAAAATAAACGTAATTTCTTTTGATATGATTAAAGAACGCATTAATCAAGCCTTTTCAGTATAATACTCGACATTTTGCGGCAAACGTGGTTGAAACTTGACTTTCGTAGAACACTATCCTGAGAACAACATAACGCAAGTAGAGACATTCTAACCAATCAAAAAAAGGCAGACTGTTGCAACTTAATTAAAAAAAAAAGAAAAAAGAATTGACCTTCTAACTATTGTAGTTTCGAGGAAAAAAAAATTTGAAGAATCATACTTCTTTCCTGAACACCCCGTAATTCTTCGATAATGTCTCATTTATTTAATTAAAAAATTCTTAAATTAATTTAATTTATTGACTTAGTTATCGTTTTTTGAACATTTAGTTATATATAACAATATACTTTAGTTCATAAATGCACACTATAGAATAAAAATTTTCACACAAAATTTCTTTGAACACAGGGTAGATGGCTTTAAGCACAGGGAAGATGGCTTTGAGCACAGGGAAGATGGCTCTGAACATAGGGAAGATAGCTTTGAGCACAGGGAAGGTGGCTTTGAGCACAGAGAAGATGACTTCGAGCAAAGAGAAGATGACTTTGAGCACAGGGAAGATGGCTTTAAACACAGGGAAAATAGCCTTGAAAAAATCCATTTGCTTGGTTCAAAACTCCATAGCTTTACTCCCAGGAATTCACGTTTTCACATGGAATGAATATTTTGCCGCTCCTTTTGAATAAAAAATAGTGAACCTTCTATAGCTTAGAAAATAAAACCAGTTCGCGAATAGTTAGCAGGTAAGTGTCCCCTTTTTGAAAGTAGGACCCAGAATATTTGCTATTTCAGCATGTTTCGATAATGTCTCTGACTTTAAATATCATTTACGAAACTGCTAAGGATACGTTCCTGTTTATGTAAGATTTATTATTCTATTATGGGCTTCAATTAAGTTATATTATAAATAATAATACAATATCTCTCATCAGTGTTATATTGTCAGTCGCTGAAGTATTGCAATCACGTTTACGTGCAGAATTCTGATTGATGTTAATTGCGTCTGTTATTAGATTCCTCGATCACAAGCAAATGCAATTTAACAGAAAGTTTAATTAGTATATCATACCCCTATTAATTGCATTACCGTCTTTACAACAACGCGATTAAAAGCATTTTACGCTTCCCATTACAATGCACGTTTACTCCACGAAATGCTAATAGCTGCTGTTAATACTAATACCTATTAATAGTATCAATGCATCCAAGGGACTGAGAATTATTATTTTAAGCTCAATCCACATAATTGGTGATCTAATGAACGTACATTTCTAAACTCTCAATTTTATTCTTCCTATCGGGTTTTGAAGCATTCTGTACTTTTTAAATTTCAAAATAATTGGAATATTATTATTAGCGGATTTTGAACAATATATTCAGAACCAACTGTTGTTTTTACTTTGTCTGTCGGAAATAAAAAGAGTAAGGTAAAGGATATCCGAAAATGTAATAATGATGGCTGTTGTTCATGCTGACGGAATTCCATTACATGTAGCGGTCGCGGAATGCCGTCAATAACAAATTCAATGTTGACTTAAACGCGCTAAATCGAAACATCTACCCTATTAAATTTTCTTTTGTGATTATTATTATTATTATTATTAAAATAATCACATTAAATATAATTATAATATATTTATATATAAAAATTATATTGGTTCGGTGGTACCTGAACCCAGTGTCGTGGGTTCAGGTCCCACCGAAGGCAGAAATATTTATTTTCTTTCGAACGTTTCACCATCTAATCACGCCATACCATCGGCGTTGGTATCACTACGCCAATAAACGTTGATTGATTGACATTGTTGTTTGATTTAATCTGCGTAGTGTTCGATTTATATAAAATAAATTACTTATATGTTCATAATTAAACGGGGCATAATATGGTTGATACACGATGTTTTAAATAAAATATTTTTTTTATAATCATGTGTAATATATTCATTAAGAAAAATATTTTTTGCAGTGATTGAAATTTATATAGAGAGTTTCGAAGCAGCCTCTATTTTCTGCTAAATATTAATGGTATTGTTTAAGGAATGGGAAAGGCAGTTTCTTTGTTTCTATTGGGTCATCCGACCAACAAAGATAACGGCGTACCTCAGTAAAAATAGAAGAACCGAACGTTCATTTTCCCTCTTTGATAAGCTGTTAAGGGTACTTGGATGGGTTATTAGGTGGTTATAGTTTTTGCTTTGGTGGGCAAGCTTTTTTTCTGTAACTACTAGTTCCAAAAAGAGGTCTAGAGGTACTAGACCTCTTTTTGGAATTCGTTACAATTTCTTCTATGCACCTGAATTTACAATAACAGGAAGTTTCACAATAGGTGGCCTATTCGACACAACTATAATGCATTTTACAAAGGCGACTCAAACAGCAAAGTAACCCAGCGGTGTGGCAAGTGTTGCCAGCTCTAAGAGCAAGTGAAGTATTGCTTTCTCTAAAATCTTTTAGCACTCCTTTCTACCAGTCTAACATGGAAACGCGCCCCGTCTACACTCAACACGAACATAGATCTAGATATGTAATTTAGGTGGTATTGCTACACTACGCCAAAGCACTGAACTCTCCCAATGGTGACTTCCATAGGACGGAGAAGAACGTCGTTAAAAAGAAATAGACCTAGATCAGAATTACGTAATTTCATGAGCATTTGCGGGTAGAGTCCCTAGAATTCTAAGCCGAAGCATCATTTGCCATTTTATTGTACAATTCCAGTTTCGCCCACATTGGCGTAATGATCGCTGGTTTGGCATAAAATTAATCAACAATCCTCGATTATCCGACGAATGTGAACATAGGCGCAACTTCAAATATGTCGCCAATGAATACAATTTGCAATCACCATCACATGACACAATGGCAACAAAATGGTGGATATGCGCCAGCTCCTTGTTTTAGGAGCTTCGTTTGCGGGATCCGAAAATGCAGTCATTATTTATAACGACGTTATTCAGAGGAATTATTCTACCTTTCACGTGACAAGTAAATGAATGCCAATACTAATGAATCTAAAATTCTAAATTTTATTCTCTAGTCTAGTTAATCCGCAGTAAATCTAGAAATTTAAATTAGTACTTCAATTTATGCGCGTATTATTTATTGAAATACAACCCTCAAAGTGTCGAAACTTGTCTTTAACTTTGCGAATACACTTTGTTCATCCTTCCTAGCGTCATCAACCTAACCACAAATTTAGGATGCTTCGAATGAAGAGTAAAGAAGCATTTTTGATGGAAATACTTCATTGGAGCATTTGTCTCCAGCTAAAAGATGTAAAATTTCTCCCCAACCTTATGAAATTATTCTCGTGCGTTGGGTATTCCACTTGCGATATAATTTCTTAGTATCTAAATAATGGAACAAAAATTTAGTTAGTTAAAAGTTAAACATGAAGTTTGAGACAAATTCCCACCCCTGTATGTTTCTATCCATTAGATTAACTAGAACACGCTAGGGCAATGTCTAATAATCTTACGATGTGGATAATATGGCCGTAATGCTGATGAATATCGGTACATATTTTTTAAGGCCGGTTATATTTATGGCGCAAGGGCCGCTGAGGTTATATTGCGCAAGGACTTGCAGTTTTTCCAGGACTCTGAACTTTTTTCTGGTAAGTAATCGATCTCTAAACTGCAGCTTTGTAAAACACGCCAGCAGGAGCACCGTATAACTTTTGTAATCAGACTTAAATGCCAAAGTAAAGTCAAATGAGCAAATATTACACTATGGCAGAACCATAATTGCTAAATAATTTAAATGGGAAACGCCTTAACGAAAATTGGTATTTCCTTAATTTTTGGTCTTCCATTCGTTTTCCAAACTTTCCAGAAATGTCATCCAAGATTTTGCATGCCTTAAGATTTTTAACAAATTGAAAGAGGGATTAGTTCGAATGGATATTACCTACTGGATTTTTCATATGTAGTTTTAAATATAATGTACATTTTAGAGACGCTTCGAACTTTAAAAACCCGTAATATTTTACAAAATACGTTGTCCAATATCATACTGTGTTGTGACATCACACACCCTGAAGTTGGTTACATGTATCAGCTGACAGCAACCAGACTTTTTATGAACTCCTCTTAAAGGGAGGAAGTGACTCGGAGAGGGGTTTTGGGGAAAGGAGGCGTATGTAAGTGTATCAATAATAGACTGTGGTGAGATTTAAGGGAATTGGCGTGAAGTTAATTCACCAAAACACATTAATGCGCGATATATATTCGCCAAGAAACTGGGTTTTACCTCATTCAGTACATATGAAAGCAATTTAAAGCAAACCTTGCGTTTTGGTGAATTGGCTTAGCACAACTTCCCGTAAATCTCGCCACGGGTCGCCACTGAAGTGTATCTGCTATTTTTGGCATTGTAGAGATCTCAAACCCAGATCAACGATAAGTTGAGTGACTGCATTTACCACTTCGCGGTCGCAGAGGCTGTCTGTTCAATATCTGTTACGTTTTCTCCCGACTACATGAGAAATCGCAAATATCCCGTGTGTTATATTCTTACTATAGTGTACAACTGCAACGATTAGTGAAGTTCGTTGGTTGATTGGTTTTCCGATGCAGGGGCAACAAGGGTTATGCTGCTACGGGACCTCCCTTTTCCCAGGAGTCTTAGGAAACTAACCCCCAGACTACATCGAGCAGTTCATCAAAAGCTGTTTGCGGTCGAACTGTTGGCAGTTGAAAAGTTGTTTGCTTCATCGGCGCTGTAGGCAGTCGAACCCGTGAAAGCGGCATGATGGGCGAGCGCGTTGCCACTGCAGGAACAAATGACGCTAGTAATAGACCAATGTGTTCTAATGAAGGTCAACAAAGCAATAATCTCAGTTTCAAGAAAACAGAAATTTTGACAAGGAAGGCGTGTGTGCAATAAATTTTAATGGCACAATAATGGATATCATTCATTCATTTCATTCATTCATATATTCATTAAAGAGTTAAAACATGGCGTTCGGATTCCTGAAAACATATACCAAAGTGCTTTCCTATCAATCATCTTGGATGATGAATTAGACGTGTCATGACGTTCCGATCGTTGCACAGGAATTCTTTTTTTTTAATCTTTCTTGCACACGTAATTAACCGATCGCTTATACCGTGGCTTGTCTACGGAGCCTTCGGTCGAACCTATTCAATTATTGACATACAATTTGGTAGGGATTTGATTTGTATCATAAGAAAATGCCGAGTTCAATAGTTTAGAATTGTATGTGATTTTATTTGTAGTCACAACTTCAGTTAGCTTTCAGAAACAGCTGTTGGGCTATTCAGAGCATTTAGCATAGCAACTTTTAAAACGTATTAAATAGTGAATTTTAAGTACGTATACATAATAAAAGATCCTTAATTTTAGAGAGATATACACTTCGCAATAGATAATATAAAATGTATAAACTTTATTCCCTAACAAGGAAATAAAGGAGAGGATTGGAATTGAGCTTTCCCATAAACCAGTAACTATAATAAATTTCAGGCATAGTTATTATTAAATGGTGGAAGAGAAAACCTAGGCTACATGTGAGGTATTGGGACTTTCTGTATTGGAAGTTAGAAAGGTACAATCGTAACAGCATTACTTAAATATAATAAATATGAGTGTCAACGTTTTACGGCATAGATTTTGACCAAACTAGTAAAATTTTGTTACTGGTCCAATGCGCAAAAAAGATTTCGCAATGTTTTGAAAACTACTGTTCTTTGCATCAAGCCAAGTATTGAGAAAGAATGTTCTGTATTCATATCCCCCCCGTTCTGGGTTTTTCTAAGAACAGTCTCACACATAGTTCCCCCCCCACAACCCTTATCATCGTTTGCCCATCATTTTATACAAATCTTATAGGATTTAGGCGTATGTTTTTCGATATTAATGGCCCGATTTCTCAATCAAAAACTCTCCCATGACTCAACGAAGAAGGCTAAAAGGGCCAGAAAAGATATTTTTATGAAGAACATTGTAACATTTCAATCAGGAGCATGTCCTTTCATGTGATTGGGAGAAAAGACATACTCCTGATAGGAATGCTGCAAAAGCTCTTCATAAAAATATTACTTCTTGACCTTGTAGGCTTTTTCTTTGGTCTTCAGAGAAGATTTGTGAATGAAGATGGGAAAAACCAGAATCAGAGTTCAGGAAATCCCTCTGTGTGGGACTAATCTGGGAAACACGGGTGAGGGACTGTTCTGAGGAAATCCATAACTGCGGGTATACAAATAGAGAATGTTCTTACTTTCTCGACACTTCGATTGATAAAGGGAACAGCAGTTCTCGAAACGTTGTGGAATCTTTCCTTATACATTGGATAAGGGACAACAGGGGCGGACTTTGATGTAATTTAAAGTGGGCGATTAATGACTTGATTTTCGAAAATGATACCTCATTGGACCTTTACCTTGCTCACTTTTAGCCACTTGAGCCTTCCCATGAGTTTTAAATTGCTACGCTTCTGCCATTGGGTGAGACTCTTTCTCGCGCCCGGTGACGAAATTTTACTCCTTATTTTAAGCCCAGGTCAGTCGTCATATTCTCTTGGTAGATTTTAATGTTTAGTAGAATGGAACTACACATCAGGATTGGGCCGCTTGCTGGTGAATCCGCGAGTCCTCTCGCCCTCGTGGGCGACAGGACTCGTACCTCCGAATGGGCAAGAACTCACACCCTCCAAAAATCTGAGGTATGCGTCCTTGGAAAGGGCCCAGTCCGCCCCTGCATATCAGGACGTGTATATATAAAAGAACTATACTCTATGAAACTGATGTTAATGTTTCATGCATTTTTCATAGTTTTGTACTAATTACGCTTATGGACTTTTCTGATTCTTTGTGTCCCATAAAATTACAGCTTTCAATTTGCAAAATTACAAGATGTTAGAAATTAGATTCTTACTCTGGTTCTCGGGGGGGATCGGATGCTCGGTATATTGTCCTTTCCTTTCCTTCATGTTTCACTTTTTTTCGCCCCCTTCTGTCTTCGTTCTCTTGGTTATTGCTCTGGTTATTGCTCCTGCTTTTGCTTTTCATCTATGATTTGGATTTAATTGGATTAATTTCCTTTTTCGGTTCTCTTCTCTCCCTCTTTCTCCTCAACGCTTTTTCCTGGCAATGACCGTGTTTCTGCTTCCAAAGAATGCATTGGAGTGTTCGGCAGTGTTTTCCTTTCCGGAGTCCATGGCTGGTTCTGTTCTGCTATTCTGTCTCGTGTTTGTCCTTGCCGTCAACGATGCCTCTGCTGCCATACTGTGCCTTTCAGTCTAGTTTGCCATTCTCTCCGCCCGTGTTACTGTTTGTTTTGGAGTCCTGTGTCTTCGGCTGACTGTGCTTTGTGGTCGCCAAATCATCATTCACATCTCCTTCCCCACTTCATTAAGTCTCATCTAGGCTGTGCCCTACCTTTTCCGAATCATGGAACTACTCCATGATTTAATCCTCACGCATACGTTATTACTCATGGCGCAGGAATACAACCTCTTCATTATGATTTTACACTACATTTTCTGGAAATACAGGCCGCCAATGAGGCCAACTTTTGCAATCACCTTCGTACAATTGAAAGAAGAAGACGTTACAAATCACGAAGTTTGCTCTTTAAATCGGACACCTGTATTACAAATTGGTAAGCGATTTGGATTCAATGAACCTCAAAGAAATTTATTGAACTTTTAAAGGTCAATAAATTTCTTTGGGGTTCATTGAATCTTTGGGGTTTTTGAAGGCACAATTCAATGAATTTTTGAATCGAGTGCAATTCATTTTAGCACATGATCCCGTTTTCTAATATTTAGCTTGTTTATATTACAGTAGTGAAACATCCATAATTTCTTAGGATTTAGAAATTCAGAATATTTGCCTTATGTCATCATGTTCTATGTTATCTTCATCAGCCATTAATTTACTGCTGTAGATGGATATACCTTCAGGTTACTTCAATATTTTCCATTCTATGATTTCATTTTCATTGGCGCACAAATTCCTCAATATGAAAGCCCTTTGTTTCCCATTTTCCGTTCCAGGCTAAATCGGCTTTCCAATGAAGGTTCAAAACGCC
The DNA here is from genome assembly GCA_006491805.2 of Dysdera silvatica. Taxonomy (NCBI): domain Eukaryota; kingdom Metazoa; phylum Arthropoda; class Arachnida; order Araneae; family Dysderidae; genus Dysdera; species Dysdera silvatica. Next base: position 164,193,200 of record QLNU02015003.1, read on the forward strand.
AGCAGTGATTAAATGGAACAGCATTTAACAAGGCATAGAACTTGGGAACAGATTCAAATTGTGAGAAACGTAATTTCGGCCGCTTTGAAGGATTTCTGGAGCAATTGATTAGAAGTTTAACTACCGGAGATTCCGGATTGGAAAATTAAGACAGCGAAAGAGGAAAATAATTTACGTCGATGATGCCGGAGCGATCGTTACCGGAACAGAAAATAACTAAAACAATTTTAGAGTTATTACCGGATTTCCTTGAAGGCTGATTAAATCGATAGTCATTAGCGAAAAGGTGAAAATTAAAACAATTAGTGCTTGATTTTCTGCAAAATAATGCTATAGAATGGAATACGTGAACGTTGTGAATATATTATACTCCGGTCTTGAATAAATTTTCGCAGCTTATTCTAACTGGTCATTCGAGATTACGTATGTGTATACTATATTTGTACACTATATGGTATGCAAATGCTTATATACTACACATAGCGCATAATATAGCACACTTAGGAACTTATTGCGAAATTTGATTTGATCTGAACTTGTGTATTAAAATTGAGTTCCCTCCGAAGTCTGATTTTTGCACATATAACATTTGCGCACTGTACAATTGATATGGATTCAGAACTATCATATAAAGAAAGTGAATCTCTGGAACCTAATAGGAAATTCCACTAGCTCCCTCAAATAAAAAATTAAAATTTCTTAGATAGTTCATTGAAGATCCCGTGGGGTGAAAATCTTAATCGTTCGTTAAAAATTCCGAACCTTCTGTGTAAGCCTACAAATACTGCAGAACCAGCCTAAAGTGACAACCTTTGGGTAAAGACTGCCATAGACAGGTGATCACCATGCGCGAGAGATTTTGGCAGAGGCATAAGTCTTTACCAGTTCTCTCCTATAAAAAGTGATCACTTCATTCGCGTGGTCAATTTACGAAAGCGATCACTTTCCCAAGCTTCACTGCGTAGAAAATATAACATAAGAGAGAGAATCGATACGATTCATCATCATCAAGAAATCCATTCACCAAGGAAGTTTGCTTTTCTGGCACTCTCCTTTTCCTTTTACTTCTATTTCTGCAATACCGATGTTTCCTCAGTTTCACACAAGAGAAATCATCCGACAAATAGCATCTAGTTTTCTTATTAAAGTTGAATAATTCTCGTCATAAGCGATGATGTGGTAGTATGAAATGATGAATTACCCACAAAGAAAAGAAGGATTTATCAAAACCTGCTGGGATACGAACCCGCAATCTCTTGATATCCGGTCAAGCGTTCTACCAATAAGCGACAGGCATATCATCATTTCTGATGAGAATCATTATACTTTAATAAAAATATCAACGCCGGTCTTTCCTATTGGACGCTTGGTTTCTGTGACTTGCAGCTTTGTCCTAAAAACAGTCCAATGTCTTCCCCACTCACTGCGAACTTATCCACAGCAACGCTTCATGTATTCTCTCAATAGAAAAAATGTCTGACGCCTGTTGCTTAATGGTAAAGCACTTCGTCGGAAACCAAGATATCGCATTTATATAAATCAAACACTACGCAGATTAAATTAAACAACGATATTAAGCCACGTTTATTGGTGTAGTGAGGTTAAAGCCTCTGCCCGGCAAGTGGAAGGTCGTGGGTTCAGGTCCCACTGAAAGCAAAAAACGTTTTTTTCCTTTCAAACGTTTCACCAACTAACCACGCCATAACATCGGCGCTGGTATCACTACGCCAAAAAACGTTGATTAATGTTGTTATTTAATTCAGAAGATCATAAGTTTATATCACACCAAGTCCGTTAAATCATTCTTTTATTTGCGAGTAATTATTCATACTCTAACATCTAATACGTTAAAGCTGACTAAAAAAATATTTAAAATATGTGAGAAATGACAGAAAACTGGTCAAAAAAGTCTACACAACTCTAAAACTGTGAATACCTTCGCGAGTAAAATTCTTGCACACACCATTTCTGTACTAAAATATAAGAAAATCTTTACATGAGAAAGAAGCCAAACAACAAATTAAATGGAATTCTTTACAAGGAAGATATTTCTCTATTTTGAAGTAATTCTTATAAATTTATTTTCATTTGAACGTTGTCTGCAAGAAACCAGCTATCGTCCAAAGTGTACTTAGAAAAAATATTAATCTTATTATATAGGTAACATTTCTTATTCACAGAGGAAATTGATGACAGGTCAGGGGAATGTAAGTTAAGTAGAAAGGAAATAGAGGAGAAACCATTCTCGTTACAATCTCTACTTTTCAAGATAAATTATTCAGTGTTTGTCGTTTACTTTTGCATTAGGAGAAATACAAAAACATGTAGTTTTTCTTCTTTGAACACATATCCTTCTTGACAATGTTTCAGTTGATGAACGCTTCACTTCTCCTAGTCGCTTGAGAGGATACTTTCCAGATTATTGAAGAAGAATTAATCCAAATACTGTAAATATTAAAAGTGCATAAATGAAATTTCAATATTTTGGCTGTACGTATTATTAATATTTTCTCAAGACCAATAATGATATTCATTTTTTTAATTTGGCAACATTGTTGCAGGATAAATCGTTTTCCCTCTGCGCGTACTTGACGCGCTAATTAATATATAGGCCAAAATATTTTTTGTGCCGTTATTAAATTCAGCTATTATCTGTCTGCTTCTAGACGAGGGATTCTTCAAATGCTTTTTACATGTTTGCTCAATTTTCTTCCGTGCCATCTCAACCTGTTTTCTTATTTTGTCTACGCGTCTAGTTTGAGAGCAACAGATTTGATTTAAACTGGTTTGATTTAAAATTTACGAAATTTAATGCATTTAAGTCTTCTAGGCTAATTTATGCCGGTGAGCAAGTGATAAGAGAATGAATTGTGAAGAAACATTAAACTATATTAATAAAATTGTGATTATCCTGTTGTGATATGATTGTCATTACAAAATAGAGATTGTTGTAAACATTGAAAAAGAGATTATGAAGTCGTAAAAGTAAGAAAACCACTATTAATATAGGTATTCTTGGTCTTCAGAGTTATTAGAAGGGGCGCCGAGAGCAAACGCGGGGCCCCAGACTCGTTTCGACAGGCCCGAAAACAAATAAGCATGCATTTTTTTTAATTTGTATTTACTTATTACTTAATTATTTTACAAAATCACTGCTGAAAAAATAAACTAACGAAAGCTGCTATTATTATTTTTTTCAATAATCGAGAAAGGCTAATGAAGAATAATTAAAAAACTGTACATTAAAAGTGTGCAAAATCTTATTAATCTGGATTTTGAGAACAATTTTTCTGGCCTTCCGATTAGCAAAACTAGTTTGGCAGGGCTGGGTCCCCCCACATCATAGATCCTTGCCAGAGCGGGCCCCCTAGGCTTCATCTGGGCCCCCGGGTTACAGCCAATGCTTCCCCCCCTCTCGTCAGCCCTGGTTATTCGTCCAATGGTTCTACACGTATGTTAAAGTATACAAAATGTTTGAAATAACATTAAAAGAGAAGGATAATTAATAACGAAAAGATTATAAACTATTTTAGAATTTGGCAACACTTCACACTATGGAGTGAGATGTCGAATTCCAAATGTGGCCGCGCTTGACCTAAAACTGCTTAACCACCTACCTGTTGCCCAAGTGTCTCTTATATACATAGAAAAGAGTTACAAATAGAAGTAAATTTCAGAAAAAAATGCATTGATTTCCGAATCCCCAAACCGTGGCTATAATTTTATCTTAACATTTAAAAGAGGTAACTGAGGTTTAGGATAGGCAACTTGCAAATTACGCTTAATACCAAAGCCGTGGCCAGGATTTAATTTTGGAGGACGGTCAAAACATTTTTACAGCATGCATTGATACAATCACGGCATGCGTTACCGTAGCGAAGTCCTATAAAAAATTTAGTTTCGGGGTGGAGACCGGTCTCTAAAACCCCTACTCTGGATGCGGGCATGCTTAATACGAACCTAGCTCAAGACAGTAATTATGCCAGTATTACTTTCATTTTATTTAATCTATATCCAGGTAAGCTTAAGTTCTGCAACAAAGAGACAAATTTATTGAAATTTATTCGATAATTTAAAATAGTAATGACGGTAAATATGCATAACATAATGTGCTTTTAGACAATTTGTATTTCATCGAAAAATGCTCTTTATAAGAGAGGTGACCACGAGAGAGTGTTTAAAAGGCTAATTGTATTGCTGTATATTTTTATTATTTTTTCAGATAATTCCGTCATATTTAGGGGGCAACGGACTAGCGATATTTAGGACAAAATATTAATGACGGGAAATTTTTTCTCATCATAGACAATGATATTTTAATAGATAATTTTTAGATAATTTTTTTATTTATGCGATGCTATTATCCTTCACATAGTTAGCACAATGGTCAGCACACAGGATCACTGGGGCCTATTATTATAAATTGTTAATAAAAGGAAAAATAATTGGAAACCCCTCGGAAGGGCCTTTAGCCGGTTACCAAGTTGTCGTGGGTTCGGTATCCACCAGGCCCAGTGAAATCTTTTTTTTTTTTATGAGAAATTTACAAAACTACTCCCTTATGGCTCAGTGTGCCGATTATTTCGGCAATTGTACTAACCCTAGGTTTGTCAGATGCTCCGTTTTTCACGGAATACTCATTTTTTTAGCCAAGTTTTGCCTTTCTGTTTATTTTATGTCCGGAGTAACTTATTATCCATTTTTTTTAAGTTCACTGTTCACCGAAAAATTTTCATAAATGCGTGTTTTTTTTATAAAACTGTTACGGACGAATTCTTACAAACGAATTCTTTAGGTCACCGAGGCTTTGATAAATTGTTAGCAGCATTTACACATGGATGATGGCAACACTTGCAAAGCAAAACAAGCGAGCAATGCGACTGGCAGTCTCCAATAATCTCGTTTAGTTTCTGGGAAAACTAAGTAAAGTATAATTTTTGAAATGCATGAAAGCAATGATGATTCATAGAAGACGCCACCAAAGAAGAAATTAAAATTCTGCCATTGTCATCAGGTGTATCTGAAAACATAGGAAATTGGTTGGTTGTAGTTTTATGGCGCAAGGACAAGAGTTGGTAATTCTGCGCCAATCATGGTGAAAAAATGGGAAAAGATTTTTCCATAGATTAAATCGGAACCAGATGAACATCGTGCGTATTTTGTGTTACGTAGAAAAGATTTTAATATTTCCCACAATGGGCAAAGCGACCTGAAACAATATTCACTCTACAAAGGACACATATTTAAAGAAAAATCGAGTTTTGGGAGCGTAAATAAGCTTTCAAATTAGTTTGTTACCTTTAGCAACAGCAGTGAATGTAATAGAATTGTCGCATGTGAACTTGGTTTGGTGTATCATACAGAGAAATATATAACTTATGTTACTTTAGCCTAGGCTGTGGAAATAAACTTGTGTCACATATTTTCACTGTTCCAGTGAATGCTATAAAACTTTCATATGGACGCACTAAACCAAAAAACCTTGTGAAGCATGTTCTTGCTCCCAGAAGTGTTAGTGATTTTTTAGACATTATAAAAGGCCCTAAAGAAACAGCAAGATTTTTCTCTTTGACAACAGATTCATCAAATAAGGGCAATCGAAACGTTCCCTTTTTGCGTTCGCTATTTTGGTCTTCAGAAGGACATACAAATAAACTTTTGGATCTCATTGAAAATGCAAATGAAACTTTTGAAGCAATAATTGATTTGCTGCTGCAGGGCCTTGAAAATGACAAATTGAGTATAAATCAAATATCTTTATACTCAGCAGATAATGCTAATGTAAATTTTGGGAAGAAACATTCAGTATTTCAGTTACTACTGAGTAGAAATGAGAACATATTGAAGGCTAATTATTCCAATCACGTCATTCACGATACAATGAAATGCGCCATTGATAAATTACATATTGATGTGGAGAACATAGTACTCACAATTTACAATCATTTCTCAGTTTTAGCTAAAAGGAGGAAAGAATTGAAATCAGTCTTTGAATTTATAAATTTAGAATGGGCTGAGATTCTAAGACATGTCCTCACCAGATGGCTTTCCTTAGCTCCAGCTTAACTAGAATACCTCAAAACTGGGATGCAATTAAATGTTATTTCCAAAGCAATGATGACTGCCCAAAATTGCTGTCAGCAATATTTATGTTTGATGACCCTGAGCAGAGTTATTTTACCTGAAATCTATTTTGATTTTATAAGCAATGTTGGGAGTCAGTCGGATATACGAACAAAAATGCTGAAAAGATGTGATTTGGGTATTTTAGAATCTTACAAACACGCTATACTTTTCAGTAAAAAATTCAACGAAGAATTAAAACCAACTTTTATGGAACCTAAGCAAAAGAACTTACGAATGGAATTTCTTTATCGATACAAAAAAAATCCACAGATTTTAACACTTTTTTACAATGATATTCTCCAGTATTTGCATAAGAGATTCGATGTGACAGAAAATAACCAGCATGCGTCCTTAGAACCATTTGCTCTGCAGAAGGAAATTGAATTTAAAGATTTTGAAAAAGCAACAGAAGTCCTTAAATTGGGAGAAATGTATGTGTTGATGATATGTATGAGGAGTTCTGCAATTATCGTGATACCTTATGCGTAAGTATAAACCAAGATGGTGATGATATTTCAAATGGGGATTATTTTTTTTCCTCACTGCCTGAACAAAATATTCCAAATGTATTTAAAGTGGTAGGTTGTTTGTTCAGTGTTCCAGGATCAAATGCTTTTATGGAGAGGTTTTTTTTCATTGATGAAGAATAAGTGGAATGATTCTAGAAACAAATGTCCTTTCGATTTAATTAAAGCGGAACTTCAAGTAGCGGTGAAATATGAAACTAAATCTTGTTCACATTTTTATAAAACTGCAAAGAAAAGTAGGAGGAATTGTGCAAGGATTTCATTGGAAATTGCAAAGAGTGAGGTAAGATTATTGAGATGGGCCCAATCATCAGTTAAGTATAATTAAAGTTCGAGGTCCCGATGCAGACTGCGATTCGTCAGTTCGTATTTCCGATACATAGTAATAAAGTAAAAATTATCGAGTACTCCATTTTTTTTATTTGCAAAATCTGGTAACCCTAGCTGACCCTGTGAAGAGTAGTAATATTTCATATATAGGGTGTCCCAAAAATATTGACGACAGCTCTAATTTCTTAAATATTGATTCTAGACATATGTACTAAATTGGAAAGTGGCGTAAAAAAAAGGTGCAGAATTTTATGAAATCGATTAAAATTGCAGAGGATTATTTTTCGAAAAAATACAAAATTTAAATTTTTGTATGGTCCCTGTACACAAAATTGTCCATTTAGTAAAATGTTCCCCATACTCCAATAGGTCAATATACAAAATTTCAGCATTCTAGTTATAAAAGAAATAGAGATACGAAAACCCAAAGTAACTGACTTCCACCACGTTTTGAAGAGGTGCATGATGGAAGAGTGAAATGTATGCTGCTAAGTCGCATATAATTTTGGGTTTTTATATCTCTTGTTCTTTTCCCAACAGAATTCTCAAATTTCTTATATTGACCTGAATTGAATTTTGTATATTGAATGTGGCACATTTGACTCATTCCAAATTTTTGTGTACAGGGACTGTATAAAAATTTAAATTTTGTATTTCTTCAAAAAATAATCCTCTGCAACTTTAATAAATTTTATAAAATTCTGCACCTTTTTTTTACGCCGCTTTCCAATTTAATACATATGTCTAGAATCGATATTTAAGGAATTAGAGCTGCGGTCAATGTTTTTGGGACACCCTGTATATATATATATATAAAATTATCACGTAGGGTAAAACATATTTCCATAATTTATCATTACATGGATTTTTTTGAGGCATTACTTACACATGGAAGGAATAATATTGTTTTTTTTCTTTTATAGATCGAAGGCCAGTGAAGAACAAATTAATGTGTTGACTGCAATGTAGCTTCATCATACGGGTGGTGATAACTCCTTTACGTTCTATTGCTCCCTGACACCCTCAATTCTCATTAGAGTTAAAGTCAAGTGTGAATAGGCAGGGTAAACTAATTCTCTCGGATTTACTTCCTTTGAAGATGGCACAAACAGATTCGCGAGCCATCCACTAACGTCCCAAGGCAGCAGTTGATGTGAACAATAGAATACACATCACACTGGCAAAATAGTTTGGATTTTCTAAGGGAAGGCAGTCTAGAAAAAGCTTTTAGCTCCATGGAAAACTAGGACGATTTCACTTTTCAACTGAAATTTATAAAAAAATAAATTGCTGCCGATCAGTACAATGCAGTCACGCATACATAAATGTTTGTCTTAAAGTATCCTCGATGGTGCAATATTGGTTTAAGTCCTCTTTCTCTGTCATTTAAATTGGCCATTCCTTGAAAAGATACAGATTTGTGGTCCATTCTGGAGTGAATCTCTTGAACGAAACTCTCATTTTAAATTTGGAATGCTTAAAACAGTCCTTTGAAATGAATGATCACTCCTGAATTTGGATCAATGACTCGGTCACGATATATCGGTTAACTCGATCTTTCGAGTCTTTTCCATCAACTCCACGATCCATCCATCCCATCCTTTATTTTTCCGGCGTGTTTGATCAATGTATACTCTCGTTCCGTTCGATCCATTTACTTTGCCTCTATCAACGCAATATTCAAACCTCTATGATGATGGTTTGATTTGGAGATTTGAAAACGTAGTTTTCCAAAATATTAGTCAGTCCATGGTTCACATTCAATATATGACTGATATTAGAGTTAGCTTAATTAATCTAAGTTGACAGTCTGTTAACTTTGACGTAATTTCCATATTATAGATAAAAATGCGATGCATTGAACAATCGAATCGAAAAAATATTTGCATGAATTTTAATTATGAAGTTAATTGATCTTGGAAAGTTAATTTAAAAAATAAACGTTGCTGATAAATCTTTTGATTTCTGCAGTCCATCGATTACTGATAATATCTTTAGACAATTCATTAAACAAGAACTTGCATCTACTCTCTCCATCGGTTCCTCAATACCTATGAAGGCACTATCCGCTCCCTTATGCCTGAAATTTCCACAAAGGTCGCTTCTACATTTTATAAATTCAACTTTCGTGTTTTCTTCACTCCAGTCAACAAAATAGACCCTCACTTTAAAGACATCGTTTCAAGCACTAATACTCTTAACATATATTTTATTCCATGCCGATGTAGCCAAGTTTATTTTGGCGGAACATTGGAAATACCTCAGGACAGACCGAAAGAACATGTAGCAAATATCAGAAAGCAGTAATTTCACAAATAGGCTTTGGCAAAACACTTGTGAGAATTTGGGCGCAAGTTTTTATTCACCAACGCATAAAATATAAAAAATTTCCACTCAACACTTGATGCCGATTTCTTTGAAGCATTTTACGTCTTATATAACATCAAAATTACAGTCAATAATCAACTCCTAAATAACACTGTCTCATCTACATACTTAAAGAAACCTTTTGCGGCATACAACAAGAGAAGGCACCTCGGACACACCCGATTCCTGACTGATCTGACAGGTTTCCAGGCTGAACTTTGGCAATTCCAATAAACGCCACGGTTTTCAACAGAAGTGACCATCCTTTTATACATTTGGAAATTTGGAAATTACGCAGGCTATCAAGCCTGCGTAATTTCCAAATTTCAAAATGTACATTGATTACAACAGTATTTACTAGTGACCTCTTTCAGATGGTAAATTATAGTAAATGATTATGCGCATGTATAAATCTAAGAAAATATTGTATAAATAATGTATAGTTCGTTCACGCTGAGTCCCCTTACGAGATGGGTTGTTCCATTGCAGTTTAGGGAAGGAACTGGTTTTTCTTGCGCGAAAAAACAGTTTCGACAAGACGCCTTTCCCAAAACTACAATGGAATAACCCGTCTGCTAACGGGATCATACATCAAGTCTGCGCGAACGGACTATATACTAGTGTAAAATGCAACGCATTGCCGCTGGAAATAAATAAATAAAGCTATTACATTATCACTAGTAATATTATTATATTTATTACCAAACTTGTGTGACAGCTCGATTCCAATTTTCTGGAATTTCTCTTTAAATAATAAAGCAGAACCAATTGCATATATTTCGAAATGTTCATATTACAAAAGTATGAGTACATTGCAAAAATTATTTTATATTAATTTATAAAAATTATAGTATTTTAGCCTGTATAAATTATTTAGTGGTTCTAAAATTAATTTTTTAGCAGTCTATACAAATTTCAGTAGTTTATAAAAGACAGGGAAATATTGCTGCACAGGGAAACCATTTCAATGCATCGTAATTCATAAAACGCGGCTCATGAAAATAGCAGAATGATCTTTCAGTATATGATATATAAGGCTTTTATAAGGATATATGAGGCTTTCTAACCCATTTCCTTATGATAGTGAGTTGAAATAGAAAAACATGGATATATAGTATTTTTTTTAATTCGTTCAAGAACTATATATCAAATCTTCTGTGCGACTTTTACGTCGCAAGGACAGTCGGAACCATGCCGTGCCACGACCTACATTTTTCAGGGGAATCTGAGCCTTTAAGGCAAGAGAATCAACCCCCGGACTACGTTGAGCAATTAGACGGTAAGAGTTTTTTTATTTAGCACAGTTGGAAGACGAAATCGAGATAATCGGCACTGCATGGCTCAGAATGACCATTGCTGTCCTTCAGCCATGCAATCAACCAACCAATCGGGATGACCGAACGTTAGGCAAACGGACTACCACATCACCATCACAGGACCTACTGAGTCTCAAAGTCATATAATATACATCATATACAGCAATAGAATGCTATAGTATCCATAAATGTGCAGGATGTTTTTAAATTATTATATTCGGTCCAAAAATTACGGTTCACAGAAACCGTGCTAATACTTTCAAATCGCCTTGTAGAAAAACGACAAAATTTCGTAAGAAATGTATGAAATTAGACAAAATTGTAGGTTACCCTTACCTGTTCATTTCAAAGTTTTGATCATGCAATTAAAATTGTGAAATAAGGATTCTCATACAGTGCTTATTAATAAAGAAATTTTATAATTTACTTACCATTCTTCACACTTAAATTCTGTATCCAGTTCACCTGGCCTAGAACAGAATGACCTCCTCTTTGAGCTATAGAATTTAAATCAACCAAACTTTGTCCTTGCAACTCATATAGAAAAGGGGTATATATATATATATACTGTGGTATAAAAGAGAGCCAGTATATCCTATCTCGACGGCCTAATGCATTGGTGACACCGCTTTATATTTCCCCAGGCGGAGGATATACATCCGCATAGGCCATATTTTCGGAAGGTTCGAGTAAAGTACACGCACTCTCCGTACTTTAAATTTTTTATTGTCCCCTAGTGTTATATTTCGGAACTTTTTTCTACTCAACTGTGTTCGGAATTTTACTGTTAATAAATCAGTTAATAAAGGTGTGCTATATGGTAATTCGCAACAATGAAATTGTTACCTAATAATGCATATGTACAGTGTGTTTCGAAAACATTAAGTCAAAAGTATATAGCCATGATCTTTGTACAAAATGGACCATAGCGACCCTTTACATGGGGGGTCGGAAATAAATAACCACGGAGTTATGGCTATAAACAAATAACAAAGCATGATTGGACAAAAAAGGAAAGTTATGTCTATAGTGCACGTATTTGTTCAATGGACAGCACCTGGGCTGTATTATCAAAAAAAAAAAAAGCCTGTTTCTTATTTCCAGTGCATCTCTGGAATGTGGGAGTTAACAATTTCGAGCCAATGAAAATTGTATTTGAAAGTTTGACCCGCCCCTTGAATTTAGTTTCCTAAATTTCGCCGTCGCCAATTTCTGGCGAGAATGTCGAATTTTTGGCAAGCTATTGACGAATCGAAGAACTAACTTTCCGGCCATTTTATTCCCCCCCCCTCCCCGTAAGTAAAAATTTGAAAATAAATTTACGTAAATAATGACACAGCAACTCCCTCCCCAGAAGGTTCTTATATAATAATTGAACGATCCCTATTAAATTTTTTCCATGGTAAATGGAAATACAAGTCCTGCGACCCGGCCACCATGCTGGCGCCTATAGTCGTCATTATTCAGAATCGATCAAGACATAAGCGTACGGAAGTGGGATTCATGTGGGCCATAATCTCCCGCAATTGGGAGAATATTAACACTAGGTGCAGGGGCGGACTGGGTTCTCTCAAAGGGCGCATAGCTTGGATTATAGGAGGGCGCGAGTCCTATAGCCCATGAGGGCGGACCGGACAGGGTGGGGGCCAGTTGGCCGGTGGTCCAGTCCGCCCCTGAATAGATCTACCGAAAGCTATGATATAGAGGTAAACCTTCTCATTCGAACCAACCCCTTTTAGGAATTTTCTGCGTACGTTACTGGATCGAGGGTAATTTTTCGATACTAACTTTTATTATCAAGCTATTTATTATTTACCTGCAGGACAGACTTCTGAATTCTTGAATGGTAAAACATGAACGAAAAGAAAAGAATCTTTGGAGCATAAAAGTTTATGATTGGCAGGTGGAGGGCATTGGCGGATCCGGTACGAATCCCAGAGGAGGTCAGGGTGTCGATTTGTATGAAAATGTGAAAGTGATTTTAAACTGCAGGGGAAGGATCCCAGTAGCGTAAGTTGTAACAAGTAGTAGTTGGTAAGGCGGTAAGTTGGTAAGCAGTTGGTACGGATCTTGTTAACGCATGCTGGGCGGAGGGTTTATTCCTTTTAGTACCGGGCTCCCTTGGCCGCACCGGGTCCCTGTGCAATCCCCCCTTCCCCCTATTGCCTGCCCTGCCCTTCGTAGCAAAAATTGAAACACTCCTTCGGTAAACTTCTTTAATCGGTGTTGCGAGTCTCGAGATATTTATTTTTCAAACTAAACTTCTTGTTTAGAACCAAGAGGGCTCCCACGGATCTTGAGGCCTCCTATGTTCGTAGTGCACCACTGAGGAAAGTTGCCAGCCCTACGTAGGAGCCTTAAAATCTTTATTTATGAAATTGCGCTAATTATAAAATCAAGTCGCCAATCTCAGCAACCACAAAAAATGCCAACACGCCCGGAAAGCTGTTTGAGGATGCAATTTAGCAACCCCGCGCCGGAGTTGAAATTTTCGTGGGAAGCAACTTTTTGGTTTGTAAACGCCATTGGTCATTATAGATCCCGCCTCTGTGAAATAAAAGTATGCATAACTCCGTGGATATTCATTTCCGACCCCCCATGTAAAGGGCCATTATGGTCCATTCTGCACAAGCATCACGGCTATATACTTTTAACTCGGTGTTTTCGGAACACCCTGTATAATATGCGCTACTGTTCTTTTGCGAAGGAAAAATCAATTTTCTTCCGAATTTCCTCTTACTCAAAATCGTAGCTTTTTGGTCACGCAGGTCTGTTCCTTTCCTGGAATATCTCAAAAGCTACGCATGCACTCAAAAAGGATGGAATGCAGAAATGCCCAACAAATTTGATATTGTATGTGCAAAAGCAATGCTCGCTTTCCAAGATAAAGAAATTGAAAACGCACTGGAATTCTCAAACCTACCGTAAACCATCCAATTTCAAAAGAATCTTGTGTAAGTCGTGTATAAAAAAAATCTATAGTGCATTTGTTCCAACAAGTGTTCCCTTGGCTTTCTGTATAACACGTTCTCTGGTTCCATCGGTTGATGTTTTTCGGAGAAATCAAAAAATTCCACTTTAATATTTAGACGACTTTTAGAATGGAAAAAATACTCGAGTTCTGAAGCTGTTTTATCTTCAACAACGGTAGATACTTGGAAATATTGCAGGCTAGAAAAAAAGATTGAAACTGTTTTTTCTTCCCTAAAACTTTTAAGAGATTTTATTTTGATTATAGCTAGCTGGAATGTATGAACAATATTTGTCAAACCCTAAACGCATCCTTGAATCAAAATATTCCATCCCTGCAGTACCGGATTTACCTATAGACCTGAGATTCCGGGGTTGTGGGGCTTCCTCAGAGGCATTTTTCATAAACGATCGGTATATGCATAAATAGAACAAGGGAACAGTTTAGAATGACATGGAGAACAAAAACTCAAAGTAATTATGTTGGTAAAGAATATCTAGGACCTCTATTCAACATCAGTTTAGTAGTGTTTGGAAACAAATGGTGTCATTAATAAGTGCAGGGTTTATTTGAGTTTGTAAATTTAAAAGCGATAAATTTTAATTGTACCTGCATTTGTATGTTGTGCATATCGAAGGATATTTTTAAAATCCCTTGTTAGTAAATATAAATGAAAGGAATTACTCTTCATAGGAAGATTTTCTTACGTTCCCAGCATTTGGCACAGTAAATCTTTCATTTTTCAGGATTATTTGAACCCTAAATTCCCTTTGCGCTCCGAAAATTAGTTATAGCAGTAGACATCAGGGATATATAGTCACAGGTTAGTATAGTTTGGTATAGTCAGGGGTTTATAGTCACACGAGAAGATTAATGGATAATTTAGCGAATTACGGATAGAACGCATCCATATTACAGCTATTTTCACGCATGTTGCTACGTAAATCATATATTTTGTTTCAATTTCAGCAGACGATGAATTCCAATTCACTGGCCGTTTTGGACATCCTCACAGGCCCATTCCATCTTCCTTCGGAAAGCCCGTTGGAATTTGTACATTATTGTAAAAATTTACTTTTAAAGCAAGGTTTTACAGAAGTAATGTCTGCACTATTCCAGTTTGTCTTAATTTAAATTGGTGTTTGCTATAAGAAAAGGAATGCTAAAAGCGTTGATGCCACACAGAAACAAAGTGTTGATGTCAAGCTAAAACGAAGTATTATATCGATAAGTGGGAATGTATATACGATCCACTTTATATGATGATGAAGACGTTCTTTATCCTTCTTTTAAACTTAGACGCTGATTATTGTGCTCTAAATAGACTTGTTTAACTTAATTTAAGTCTACGGACACATTCATGGACAGATTTTATTTATTCCACATTTACGGCGCACCAATTACTCTACTAGCGAGGAAGTATGATGCATGGATAAAATTAATATACAAAGCACACCATTGTTCTAGCGAAATCGTTATAATTCATTTCCATTACTTGAATTTTAATCCACCGATGTGATTAATTAGTGTAGAATTTTACTGCAAACCATGCGAGAACGTCTATCCGAATGAGATTTATAACTATTCTGATGTTCGCATTTTGTAACCATAAAATAAATAATCTCATTTCGTTCTCAACGTAATTTGTTAACGCAGCACCATATAAAGATTCAAGCAGATCCGTCTCGCACACAATTATATATAAGTCTATTCAAAAATATGAATAAGGTTCGACAGGCTATTGAACAGCTAAACGCAATTTTTTTTTTACTTCAGGAACTTATGGCCGGGGGGGGGGTAAAGGGACACATGCGAAAGGTCCCAGGGTCTTTAGGGGTGCAGTGAAAAACTTTAATAATATAATGAACATTATTTGTCGTTGAACGTATTGGGTTGGAGGTTCCAATCTGTAAAAATTTTCTAGTGGCCTCTGAGTTCTGTTCAAGGTAGTAAATCCGTTGAAGTGGATTTACTTTACTGCGAGAATAGATTCGGATATCAGATGGTTTAGTAGATCTAAGGCTACTAATATTCTAACTGAGAAATATCGGTCTGCAGTTGGGACAAGAGCTTTCACGTAATTAATGAAACGAAGACATTTCACAGGATTACAAGGTTGCATGCCACATTGCAATATATACTGTTGCCTAAAATTAAGCTCATACTCAATGCTATTTCAATGGGAGTGGTGCATATTTTGCTCTGTAATTCTCTATGTTCTTCATTTATAAAAAAATATTTTACAGGAAATAGTAGAGCTATGAACACCTAGTCATGAAATAAAATTTTTTAGGTATTTTACGAAGGTGAATCCCATATTTAAATTGGTATAAACATCCAAATTCGAATACGAAAATTCGTAGAAAACTGATTTAGAATGACAATTTTTCTCACGTAAACATGCAGAATTATTAGAATGATTGTTGATACGTATGTAAGCACTTTTTTTTACACCAAATCTGTTTTTTACGAATTTTTGTTTTCCACCTTCCATTTTTCTGCCATATTTGATCGTGGATTCTCCTTCATAGAGTGTATGAGAAAAATTGATTTATTTGTAATTCTGTTAATTGTTTACAGCTGTTTAATATTCCTCAAAATATTTTTTTATGAATTAAACACATCGAGAGTTATAGAGCAAAATATATATATATCTCTCCCATTGAAATAACGTTGAGTGCAACTTTAATTGTGGACACCAGTTTATCTTTGATGGAGCTGTTCACCGAAAATGAGATTGAAAAGTTAGATTGTTTTCTTAGAAGGCGAATCTAAGCCCATTTGAAGGCTTATGAACTAAACTAGATTGATGGCCATTATTTCGAATACCAGGACCTACTTCAAGACCTTTCCTGCATCTGCCTTGTTGACACAGTGCGGAGAAATTTCCATTAAAACTTTCTGAAAATTTTGTTTTTTTTATGCGTGTGCTGCGTAAGAATAGGAAAGGTCATGGTGTGCAGGAATTTATTGATTGATTGTTTGGCTTTTTTATGGCGCAAGAGCATCTGGGCTATACTGCGCCAGGAATTTATTGTCTTCGGGGAAACCACACCTCTATCTCCAAGGAAAGCAGATTCCACACTGTAGTCAACGGCGAAACGGTTGGAGCTGCACGGAACATCACACTCGGGGTAATCGTACGATATATGGACGCTTTACTATTGGGACAATGAAAGTATAAGTTCCCGAAGAAAGCGTACGTCTTGAGGTCTAGGGAACCAACCTCTGGACTGAACTAAACAGACGGTAGGGGTCCCGCTTTTGTTTTTACGGCCGTTGGGGTCAAACCGGGAATGACCACACGCTAGATGAATAAGGCGTCCCTGCAGAACTCTACCGAAATTTAACAAAGTAGACCTAAGCGAGCTATGTCGATGTAATTAGAAAGCCAATTTCTCATGAATTAAATTACTAATTATAGACTTGTTACTTATTAACAAATAAAATAAAGCCGTTTATACATAAAGAACAATGCGTCCGATTATCTTTGATAATTTAGTGTAGATGAAGTAATGTAATTACTATATAATTTTCGTCGGTTCCAAAATGTTGCGATTTTAAATTGTTAAAAAGAAAGAAGGAAGGATAGGCGGTTGATCGAATAGAGGGGAAATCTTCGATTTCTAGCTTACCAAAATGATAATCTATTCGTGGGAGTTTCCGCTTACTCTTCTTTATAAGAAGGTTTCACTTTTCTTTTTCTTCCTTGTTTGTACATAATATATTAAAGGGTGTGACACAAGGGTGCTTTTAATGCGAATTACAATGGGGACATTTTTTTTTTGCCAATGTTAATGCGAAGCAAATAATTACTTTAACCTTTTAATGTATTAAAAATATTGCATATATTTCAATTCTAGGGGGAGCAACTGACCCTCCTACTCCCTTCAAACGCCGCCCATGGCGTGACACATGTATCCTTCCTCAGTCAATTTAAAGTAAATAAAGAAAAGTATTTTTTCTTAAATTAAAAACTCCTGAGCGAGGTAAATGCCATATAATTAGGATTATGCTTTTCAACGATAGAAAGAAACAATGTAAAATATCGTGTTTTCAATTATAAACAATGAGCATTAAATTTTTATATTTAACAAAACCTAATAAATTAATGGATATATTACAAAACTTACATCGCATCCTTCCATTAATGGAATTACTAAATTTCATCACCATCAGACTTAACGAAGAGGAAGTAACTCATGATCCTTGACTCTACGGAGGAAGATATAATGGGGATATGTGAAACCTCTGGTCTTGTAAAATGACACCAATTACCTAACTACAGAAATTGGGAACGAACTTCTTGCAACTAAGTTTGCACGCAAGGGCCAAGGGATCTCATTTAGACTTTGAATAATGAAGGCTAAGCAGAAAGATTGGTCAAAGGAGAACCATCTTTAATTAATTACAATTTTCTAGAAAGTTTCTTGGTGTCGAATGTTATCTCGTTGCCCCTATATTCTTCCTTTAATCGCGAATCACGCGGACTCAAATGGTCCCAATATACCTGCGTTATTACAGGAAAATTTAGTGCGCAAATCGGGGATATTAGGAAGCTGTATCGTTGAAAACGATGGAGTCCAATAAAAAATCAATATAATTTTACCTCAGTCCTAAAGAATGAAACGAAGTTAACGAACGATAAATAAATTGGATTATTCCAGACCAGAGGGGTTGTCCAATATGCGGCCCGGGAGCCACAATCTGGCCCGCCAACAGTGGTAATCAGGCCCGCCGACAACTGTTGGGAATGAAAAAATGCCTTAAAACATTTTAGATTTTTCTTTTCAGGAATCGAGAAAAACACCATGGTGACTGCTATCTATATTGCAAGGGAACAAAGAAATAATCGGAAGAATCTCTGAAGTGAAGTTGGTTTGCTTGTTTTTTTTTTCACGAAACTCGCTGAAGCCACTGGCCCGTGAGACCTGTGCAAAATTTGTAAGTGGCCTGCTGCCTAAATAGGTTGGACAACTCTGTTCTGGACAGTGTATATGCACACTCATGTTATGTATACGTATGTGCACTTGATCCAAGTAAAAATTAGCATTTTATGTAAGACAGAATGAGTCTATATTCGACCTATTTACGGACGTGGTATCCTTGTTGATGAGCCAGAATATTTCTCATATTTCAAGGTATTTAGAGAGTAGTATAAGAAGGAGGTATTTCCCGCTCAAAGAAAATGAAGATGCGGCATTTCAGTTTAAAAGTATTTTGGAAACTTATATGTTTGTTTGGATTTTTTATGGCGCAAGAGCATCTGGGCTATACTGCGCCAAACATGGTGGAAACTTATATGTCTTAATGCTTTTTCCCGCGCAATATGCTTGATGGTTGCGCAGAGTGTGGACACGCACATTTTAGTGTTTAAGAAATCTTAGAAATAATTTTTCAATTTATTATATATCAAATAGAAAAGCTTATTTTATCATATTTTTACATGTTAACTTCAAGATGGATATACTAATAGCATATAAAAGGTGCTTTTTTATGATGTTTTGGTATCCAATTGAGCCCATCCCCTCATTGGGTGACAGCTTTTTAAACATGATGCTTCACGATTTTCATGTGTTGGATCTTTGCATGAAATTTTGTGAAGTCTGAAACCGGACAGAGTTTCTGCAGACCCTTTACGCTTCGTTTGAAAATGTTTTGCGCAATAAGTAACCAAAATTAAGTGATAATTGTTTACGCGTTTTTAAGACATAAAGGTTGGGCTTCGCAGGCACCGATTGTTTACTCCAAGTCTTCAAAATCTGCTCTGGCAAGAAAACTAAACACCGGATCATGGTTGCAGAAAAACAGCAGGCAGTCTATGATACCATTGGAAGTTGATTCGGAGCTAATGACACATTAGATGAACGTGTTACTACTGAGTCACTGTAGGATAGTGGGTCTCCATTTCTTCGAGGAATGGAAACCTGTTAAAGCCTAAACAATCAACCTCTTGAGCACAATAAAGCAGTTAGTCGGCCAGCGCTTTTTTTGCTGCATTGTGAGTCGAACCCGATCTACAAAATGCCAAGTGAGTGCGTTATTACTGCGCAACCGCAGGGCTAAGTCTTAACTTATAATCAACGATTCGAAATACTGGTCCGATTTACATTGTTCTTATGGAAAGAAAATGGTTTCTCAATAAAAACCACGTGCAACTTTACACTGTTGGTTTCACCACATTGTGAATTAGAGTTTTCTTCTAAAATAGTTTAACATTTTTTTTAAATACAAAAGCGGAAATATGACTGAATAATATACAGGATGAAAGAACTTTCTAAGACAACGTTATTTATGGGTATTAAACAAAGAAATTTTAACAACACGATGTATATTTCAACCAGGCTTAACTGGTCTTCTTCAGGAAGTTGTAAACAAACCCGCGTGTTGCCACTTCTTGGAAGCGTTGTTACCTAGCCGAGGGGTCTGTTGATGTGGATGCATCAAAAACGAACCGAAGGGATGGCAATGGGAACCCGCTCTCTTTCCCATTTTATGCAATTTTCACATGAACTATTTTGAACTAGGTGTTTTTGAAAAAATCAATTTTAAATTCTAAACAAGGTATATGGATGATATTTTCATCTTGTGGGAGGGACCACCCGACAGCATCCAGCCGGTACTTCAAACAATAAATTCTCTGAATCCACACATCGAATTCTCCCTTGAAATTGAGAACAACTCTCTCCCACTCCTGGATGTATTAGTCAAGAGAGGGGAAAACCAGTTCACCACAACGATTTACCGCAAACCACCTTCAGTCTCGTTAGTTGCCCATGCTAAATCATACCATTCGATGAAACAGAAAATGGCGGCGTTCTATATATTTGTGTACCGCACGTTAAAGATCTGTTCAACACCAAAATCTCTTTCCAAAGAACTAAAGTTTTTAAAATACATTGCATTACATAAGGGTTACAGTTGCAATATTTTGACCTTGCGACGGCGAAACTTAATAAATCCCACTCCTCTACAACTTTGGTGAACCATTCCACAAAAGAATTCGTTGCAACCGGAACTTTACCCTTCTCGCCGAAACTCGGATACGCTATGGAAAATTTTTTATAAAAGGCTAATTTCGGTGTTGCCTTCTATCCTTCCAACAAAATTCCTAAATCCATCCCTTAAGATAAGTTTCATCTCACCTAACGCTGGGGAATATATCAAATTTTTTGTGAAGGCGGATGTTCGTATATCAGACAAACAAAGAGAGCCTTAAAACGTAGGTTAAAAGAACACCAAAGATATATTGAAAAGGCAGAGTTTCAAAAGTCATCCATAGCTGTGAACTGCTGGAAAAATGGTCATTATTTCCCAGTCAGAATCTCCACTTGAACTTGATTTTTAGAAGCTTTCCACATAAAAGCTTTGAAATTTAACATTGTGAATGACCAAAATAGTACCCCGCTTTTTAGCCGAGCTTGGTCTACCCTTCTACCCCCTACGGCCACCTTTCATGCATCAATGTCAACAGACGCCCCGGCTAGGTAACAACGCTTCCAAGAAATGGCAACACACGCGTTTGTTTACAACTCCCTAAAGAAGTCCAGCTAAGCCTCGTTGAAATGTACAACGTGTGATTAAAAATGTTTCGTCTTATACGCATACATAACGTTGTTTTAAAAATGTTCTTTCAATTAATTTGCGTAATTTCAACCGAATACATTCATAATATACAGGGTGTGCATGAAAGAAATATCCACATTCAAATTTTATTTGCATTGAAACTACAATAGCTAGAAACTTAATGTTTCTTAAATTACTTGGCTAACGGTCGAAGTTAATATAGCCGTTCTGCAATGTCTTTATGAGACAAACAGTTTTGTTTTGTTTGTTTGGGGTTTTACGGATCAAAGACTACAATGGTCATGATGCGCCGAGACCTACTGCTTTCCGAGGAATACGAACCTCTGGACCTAAAATAATCCGATAAATCCGAACCTCTTAAGGCCTGGGGAACCAAACCCCGGACTACAGTGAGCAGTGCGATCTTTTATGAGATCTCTGAGTAAGCGTTCTTTTTGCACTGCTGGGAGTCGAACCCGGATTAGCCGCGCACTAGGAGAACGCGTTACCACACTGCGCCACCGCAGGGCCGGAGACAAACAGTGCACCTGCATTCACAGAATGTAACAGATACCGAAAACAAGAGTGACGGTAACAACAACACAGGTATGATAGTTGGTGTAATATAACTTACGGAGGTATATAGGTATAATATAGTTTATGGAGTGATCCTTCATTTATTTATGGCTTTATTAAGAACAATGTGAACAAAATAAACGTAATTTCTTTTGATATGATTAAAGAACGCATTAATCAAGCCTTTTCAGTATAATACTCGACATTTTGCGGCAAACGTGGTTGAAACTTGACTTTCGTAGAACACTATCCTGAGAACAACATAACGCAAGTAGAGACATTCTAACCAATCAAAAAAAGGCAGACTGTTGCAACTTAATTAAAAAAAAAAGAAAAAAGAATTGACCTTCTAACTATTGTAGTTTCGAGGAAAAAAAAATTTGAAGAATCATACTTCTTTCCTGAACACCCCGTAATTCTTCGATAATGTCTCATTTATTTAATTAAAAAATTCTTAAATTAATTTAATTTATTGACTTAGTTATCGTTTTTTGAACATTTAGTTATATATAACAATATACTTTAGTTCATAAATGCACACTATAGAATAAAAATTTTCACACAAAATTTCTTTGAACACAGGGTAGATGGCTTTAAGCACAGGGAAGATGGCTTTGAGCACAGGGAAGATGGCTTTGAGCACAGGGAAGATGGCTTTGTGCACAGGGAAGATGGCTTTGAGCACAGGGAAGATGGCTCTGAACATAGGGAAGATAGCTTTGAGCACAGGGAAGGTGGCTTTGAGCACAGAGAAGATGACTTCGAGCAAAGAGAAGATGACTTTGAGCACAGGGAAGATGGCTTTAAACACAGGGAAAATAGCCTTGAAAAAATCCATTTGCTTGGTTCAAAACTCCATAGCTTTACTCCCAGGAATTCACGTTTTCACATGGAATGAATATTTTGCCGCTCCTTTTGAATAAAAAATAGTGAACCTTCTATAGCTTAGAAAATAAAACCAGTTCGCGAATAGTTAGCAGGTAAGTGTCCCCTTTTTGAAAGTAGGACCCAGAATATTTGCTATTTCAGCATGTTTCGATAATGTCTCTGACTTTAAATATCATTTACGAAACTGCTAAGGATACGTTCCTGTTTATGTAAGATTTATTATTCTATTATGGGCTTCAATTAAGTTATATTATAAATAATAATACAATATCTCTCATCAGTGTTATATTGTCAGTCGCTGAAGTATTGCAATCACGTTTACGTGCAGAATTCTGATTGATGTTAATTGCGTCTGTTATTAGATTCCTCGATCACAAGCAAATGCAATTTAACAGAAAGTTTAATTAGTATATCATACCCCTATTAATTGCATTACCGTCTTTACAACAACGCGATTAAAAGCATTTTACGCTTCCCATTACAATGCACGTTTACTCCACGAAATGCTAATAGCTGCTGTTAATACTAATACCTATTAATAGTATCAATGCATCCAAGGGACTGAGAATTATTATTTTAAGCTCAATCCACATAATTGGTGATCTAATGAACGTACATTTCTAAACTCTCAATTTTATTCTTCCTATCGGGTTTTGAAGCATTCTGTACTTTTTAAATTTCAAAATAATTGGAATATTATTATTAGCGGATTTTGAACAATATATTCAGAACCAACTGTTGTTTTTACTTTGTCTGTCGGAAATAAAAAGAGTAAGGTAAAGGATATCCGAAAATGTAATAATGATGGCTGTTGTTCATGCTGACGGAATTCCATTACATGTAGCGGTCGCGGAATGCCGTCAATAACAAATTCAATGTTGACTTAAACGCGCTAAATCGAAACATCTACCCTATTAAATTTTCTTTTGTGATTATTATTATTATTATTATTAAAATAATCACATTAAATATATTAACACCAAATTTCATATTCTTGTACTGGCACTTGTTTAACATACCATATTGTCCAAAGAAATATATTATTCAGGAAGTATAGTCGTTACATGGAGCACAATTACGCCCTTATTGTGAGAAGTCCTGGTTATTACAAGTTGAGATGCCGAGGAAAGAACGAAATGAACACCAAAAATGAATGGAGGCTCTGACATCGTCTCAAAGGAAATTCTTGTCCAGAAAAACAAAAAATGCCGATCTAATAACCTATCCAGGCAGCTTTGACAGTCTGGACAGGCTGTCATGGGAGAAAAGGAACTTTCGTTTCTGCTATTTTCGCTGACATATTTCGCTATTTTTTTTTTCTAGATACACCAATGAAAAGATGAGAGCGCCCTGTCCTTTTCGCATTCCAATCTGACCTGGAACCATTGATATTCTTTCTTCTTCGTCAGTTACATTTCTTTCTGCCATTTTAAGATGCCTTGTTTTCTGAAATGTAATTTAGGATGAGGAAAACAGATCATTACTTTCATTGTAAAATGTCGTGAAGGGATAACACGCATCGTGAATGAGTCCTAAATATTTTGACAAAAGTTATTTATAAAAATGTAGTTAGCTCAACTGCCCCTTCAGTCCTGTGCACAGGGTTTCAAAGCGGGTGGGCGTTTTGGTGAAAATTGGGAGCGTTGAAAGGTTCTTTTTAATCGCATAATTAAGTTGTAATAATAATTTTTAAATGGAGGTACAACCCCCCTCACCTTATGTCAGACCTTGTTTCGATTTTCCCTTCTTACAACCAGGAACACAGCCAAAAAATCGGATCATGGACATGATAATAAATTTAGTGTCTTTAAATTTTTGGCTTTGAAATAATTCAAAAATAAATTATACTCACATAATCAGAAAACGATAATTAATAAAAGCGTGAAAGTTATCACAAGGTTCGTGTATTATCAATTCATTGGCGTACATAGGGGGGTGATTATGGGGTCGTAATCCCCCATTGCAATGGAATATCGTATATTTAACACAGTAATATGTGAGTTATATAGTTCTGAAGCCCCACCACTGAGCTTATAACCACTCTTACAAACTTTGTGCGTAAAATTTATTGTACACACAAAGTATTGTACATTTGTACGTACTCATGTATGAATTCATGTTTCATTTATATTTTATTACTTCAATGCATGTTGAACATGCCTAAATTGTCCCATTTCTTTTAATAGACGTCTGGTAATCGAAGACACATTAAATTGACATATGTCTCTAAATTAAGAAGTTAAATCTAATGAAATTTACAAAGGAGCGGGTCCTTCAAAAAGATCTCGATCTCTCGCATTTGCTTACAAAGAGTTGCAGCTTACTAATATAAATGCTTTGGCAGATTTGTGAGGGTCCACGATTATGAAATAAGCATAATTTTGTCTAAATTATTTGTAGCAATCCAATTAGCGTGGGTAAGAGTTGACGTGAGAATATTCGCAATAAGAGAACTGTCAACGATTTGATTTTGTTGAAATGCTGAACTTAAATAACGCTCGCTATCTATCATCCAGAAAGCGAGAAAATTTTTCTCCTTTCGCTTTCAAACTGAAGGTTTTGTAACGTTTGTTACGAGGTAAATTTCAACATTTTGCACTCTGAGTGGCAGGAAACTAAAAATTAAAAATGAAAGGCGTTGCAAGTTCCAAACAAACTTGGGATGGGGAATATTTTAAATACGTCATTTTTATTCGCTGGTTCGAATAAATCCGTTTCGGAAACTGGGTTTCCACCTGAGAACATTTAGCTGTCATATTAGAGGAAGAATTTTAAAGCATTAACATACCGTTTTTCATGTCAAATGACGTGCAACGTTGACCAGCTTTGCTTTATAAAATTTGGAGATATTTTCAAAAAATCTCCATTCTTTATCTGGATTTTATCATTAATCCAATATGAATGATACTTTCATTACATCAAAATTCCATTTTGCATGATTACGATTCTTATAAATTAAATTTAAATTATTTTTGTTACTTTAATTTGACTTTCCGTTTAATTAGTTTTATTCCTGTCAAATTAAATCGCCAATGTACTTATTGATCATTTAGAACATGGCAGGGGACAGATTGTACTGCATAGTCTATAGTTCGTTATCTTGGATCCGCCCAACCAATCCCTACTTTGCATCCAACTTTTTTTCAACAATAAAAGCCAATAGATTGTCTCAAGCTTGTGCATTTTATAACGAATGTGGTTGACTATTAAAAAAAAAGGAAAAACGATAAATTTTCGCTCTCGGCCCTCTAATATACCGGCTCCCTGGACATTTGTGTCATCCCCCTCACGCCAGCCGGCCCTGGTTTCGAAAATAAAAAGTTGCCATTTTTTTACGAACAATGAAAATTACAGCTGCTCATTTTATATCGTCTGATAATTTGCATATCTGATAACTGCAATTAATACAGCGACTAGGACGACTCTATAAAAAACGACTAAATGCTTATCGATTGTGCTCGAAAGTTTAGTTTCATTACAATATATTGTCCTGTATTCGATTCCGGGGATTCGTATGCGTTTTTTTATTTTTTTTAAAAAAACTTCACGGAAATGAAACAACATACTGTAAAAAGAAATCAGAAGGTACATTAATTAAAAAACCAGGGCCATACCAAGAGTGGGGCAAACGACGCAGGTTCCCTCATTATAAAACTGAACGGGTACAAAATTAGAAGAAAAAAAAACGTGCGTACATTTTGGTTCCAGGTTAACTTCTCCTACACTTCTACTATAAATTCCTTCATACTAACGTCTTACTATAATTTCTTCATTCTAACTACTTAATATAATTTCATCATACTAATTACTTACTATAATTTCATCATACTAATTACTTACTATAATTTCTTCATACTAACTTCTTACTATAATTTCTTCATACTAACTTCTCACTATAATTTCTTCATAATAACGTCTTACTATTACTTCTTCATGCTACCTACTTGCTATAATTTCATCATACTAATTACTTACTATAATTTCTTCATACTAACTTCTTACTATAATTTCTTCATAGTAACTTCTTACTATAATTTCTTCATACTGACTTCTCACTATAATTTCTTTATACTAATTTCTTACTTCAACTTGATTGAAGTAGTTTCCTGATCTGTGTATATGCTTTTCTGCTGAACGGAATTTATAAAAAGGGAATTGAATGTTCGGGCATAATGTGTTGGAATAAAATACCAAACACTCTTAACGACATAAATAATATTAATCTATTTAGAAAAAAAAATATTAGATTATTTGCTAAGAGGTGATTTTGCGCCATTACATTGTTAGGGTCCTCAGCCTGTTAAATCGTATGATTTTTAATAGGGACCCCTCACGATGGATTGAGGTTATTTGTGTTTTTTTGTTTGTTTTTTTTGAATTGCAGTGTTATTGTATACGTATGTATTTTCTAAGTGAAATGGAAAGTTGCTACAACCATTGTGACAAATAAATAAAAATTGTTTGTTGTTGTACTAACTTTTATTTCTCCCTTCCTGAACAATCGACAAAACTGACACTAACGATATGCTAAAATCCTCAAAATTTCAATATTTACCTTAAATTTTTCAAACAGATAAACAAAACAAAATATATATTAGAGAAAGTCAAATTTTCGTTAGAAAAATTTTAGTAAGTTAAATACTTAAATTTCAGAGTATTAATTTTAATTTCATTTGCATATTAGTGAATAGTTTTAGAACGTAAATAATTTTTTTGTCCAAGCAGATTTTTCGGGATGGAAATTGTAACTCAATTCACTAAATCAATACAGACATTAGCAAAAAAGAAAGTTCCATGAAAGCTAGAATTTCCACCGCGATTTAACGTTTTTTCTCTTACATCCATTCCCTTAGCTTCGTCCTGAACATTAATCGGTTAATGTTACTTCCTAAGTGCGAAAAACTTTGCATTTCGTTTTCAACTTTCCATTAACGGGCTACAAATTCGACTGATTTACGATCTAGCGAAAAAAGCATCATTTGATAACTTCGTATTCCATTCATCACTTTCTTTGAACAATTACTCGCTTCCTTGCCTCTTAACGTAGCTTCCGCTGACTCGTAAAATTTCACTGATTTCGTTTCAAATACCACTTTCGTGAAGACGGCGTGAAATTGATTAGCGTACAAAAAAAATATAAAAATACCGATTTCATTTCGCTTCAGATCGATATATTTAACGGAATATTTTTAATGCTTTCTTATTTATTTAATTAGACTTTTAAATAATTATGTAGTAAATAAAAATAAAATGTGTGTATTATTTCAGATAAGTTATAGAGCCTTAATGTAAATCAATAAATTCTTACAAGTTATTTAATAAGCTTGTTTGTAGCTGTAATTAAATAATATAATAAACTCTAATTGTTTTCCATATTATTGAATGATCATCAATATGTATTAAGGTTTTGGTTATGCAAATCAAGGCCTAAATAATTTGTGTCCATAATAAATCTGTTCCGTTATAACATTATAATATTATAAAATTATATCCATAATAATTTGTGCAGGTAAATGCCTACCGTCTATCATAATGTAGAAGGCCAGGACTAAATGCGCAAATAAAAATTCTGAAGATATCCTCCCTTTTAATGAAATTCTAGTGATACTTCTAGAAAAAACGTTTTCCATTTTTTTAATAATTTTATTTAAGTTATAATAATCAGTTTTAAAAGTTTTGTAGAGTTCATCATAATTATTTTGTTATGCAAAATAAGTATTTTTAGTAAAGCATCATTTCATTATTATTAAAATTTTATTTAATTTGAACATAATACACACAATATAATTTCACATCTCCACATGCAAAATTTTTACCAATTTGCAGATTTTATAAAAACGGTTAAATAAGTTTTTAAAAGATTAAAATTTACATTTTTTTTTATTATATTTAAAACGATCTTATTTAAAAATGAAGAATTATTGTTTTACAAAAATGAACTGCAAAAACGTTAAGTGTATAAATGTGTAAATTAGTTAAAATAAATCTGAGAAATTTTAATTATGAGATAATCTCCATTTTTCAAGTTGGTCATAAATGTTATGTAACTGGTATACTACAGTATTCGTAATGTCCACAAGAAAATAGAGGTTCTGCAAAAAAGAAAATCAAAACTGATAGATCATTTACATAGGAGGTAATTTCCAAAAAATAATGGATATCTCTGTTCCTCGTTCAGTTTCGGATGCTAATTGAGTGAAAGGGGATTTTTTTTATTATTTATTAAATTTATGGCAATGAAATATGTTCGCCCTAGCAGAGTTAACTTTACATATCTTGAACTGATCTTAATAGACTCTTAAAATAACGGTGGAAAACAAAATATTCGGAACATTTCAGTAGATTTGCGAGGACAGAAATAGTTGAAATCAACTTGCGCCGTAACGCACACTTTTTAAAGGAACTCATACTAACGTAACTCGCCTAGAGAACTGAAACACAGACTGTGGATACTAAGATTATCACCAACGCTAACGTTCATCAGTTAGCAGATTTTATAGCTGAAAGAGACGAGATACACTGCGGAAATAATAATAAAAATTGAGGCACGCTCTTTGCGGTTTCCAAATATATTTTTTACGTCAAACTCAGGTTCTTTCTCAAAATAATGAAAGCGTATTTCTTGAGAAATCCGTGACCCTAGTTACAAAAGGCCCCTGATGCGAAAGTTGACGAAAAATGCATAACTCCCATTGAAAGAACGACTTTACTCCGGAACTCATCAAGTTTTGAGTCACCTTCAGCGATGCGTTTCGTAGAAGGAAATTTTGAGGGAAAATGTATTCCATCCCTTTCTCTTCAGATTTTCTGGCAAAGGATAAACCGAATTTTTTCACATAACGTTAAGAACAGCTGGCAATTTTTCTCAATAACGCGGTATTGACTCCCTCTCTTTCCTCTTCGAAATAGACGGGAGTCGATTGAAGAGCATGGACATAGCATATATAGTGGGAGAAAGGATGATAGCATAAGGCTTAACTCTCAGATTTTTAAAGAAAATAAGGATCAAGACCAATTTCATTGAGTCAGAAGACGCCAACGTTATTTTTGACCTTATGTCTTCAACATAGAGAACTCGTAATTATGGGGGCCAAGCATATATTTTGTACATTTATACATTATAATATATGTAAAATTTAAATGTATTTCAAATTATTTGTAGGGGCTCGGGGCCCAACCGACCCATATAACTCTACACCTATGCTTTATGATCTATGCTTTTGAAATTATATTCTTTTGCTTCCTAGTATTATTCCTTAATTAATATTTCCAGTGTGGGCATTATTTGCCATATCAAATAATATAACATTCAAAATTGCCAAAATAACGTGTAATAAGATGTAATATAATGTATCGTACATAACGCATAGCACAATGTTTGTCATAATTGCAAGGGTTTAAAGCGGAATGTGTTTTTTTTTGTTGAGCTTGATATGTGCCAATCACATTAGTGGAGCAAGGGATCAAGAAATAAAGAGTGAGTAATTAACTTACTGATTGATAGATAGGTGTTGCACAGAACATCCATTATTGAATAATAGGTTGCGTTTTTAATGTTGCGTTAGTTAATGTTGCGTTAGTTAATGTAATAAGCCAGATTTGAACAGCTGTCAATAATAAGTGTAGTTTAATTCTAAACACGTAAAGCTTCAGAAATTATCGCCAATCGTTTATTTCCTTTTCCATTGCGTCTGGAAACATGAAAATAATAATTAGTGGTTAGTTTTCCAAACAAACTTTTTCCGTTATTTATTTCTTAGCGGGAAATCGTAGTTTGATTGATTGATTGATTGTTTGGCTTTTTTATGACGCAAGAGCATCTGGGCTATACTGCGATAGAGCGCACTTAGCGGCAAATCGTAGTTTGACACTACCTTTAAAAAAAGGCAACGTTTAAACATCGATAATTTTTATTTAATTCTAAAGGTTCTTTCTACATAAACAAATATTTAAATAAAGCCCACTGAATTCAAATCTTTAGTAGGGTTTCAATGGAAATTAAAAAAAAAAGTAAAATCTAAAAATGCACTTTATGCGTTATATTCCATACACTATTTAATTTTTTCGTTCTATAAATTTGTACTCCTTGGTAAATTGTATCATTTTGCATAAGTTATATAACACGTTATATCTTCTCTTAAGGAGTTTTCTTTAAGGAGAAAAGCGAACACGCTTTTTATATTATATTTTTTTGTTTCAGTTTGACAAATCTCTGCTTTTATGTTTTTTCATAGAAGAACAATTTTATTTCGGAGGATTTCAGGTCTGCCAAAGTGAAATATTTAACTGAAGGAAAACGAACTTTCTGAAGGAAGAACTGAAGGACTGAAGGAAGAACTGAAGGAGAACGAAAAAAGTTAAAACATTCAATAAATAGCAAGACTTCAATGTAACGCATTTCGCATTATATTTTTAACGTGTGAAAGTAAAAAAGCATTAAAGAAGTCAAAGGCACATGGGTGAAATTACGGAAAGAAATTTTCTGAATTTCAGAATTTTGCTATTTCCTTACTTTTAAGAGGATAATAATAATAATAATAATAAAAATGGTTACGGAAGTCATTTTTTCTAAAACGTTTCCGCAGTTTCAGTAAGTCAAATGGTTCGTATGCTTACAACTCTTAAGTAAAATGCTGTACTGCTTAGCTATAGATTATTAAATATTGATTGCATGAAGTCATATCTAGGATCAGGAAGATGATTAAAACCTAATTGTTAATACGTGACCTAGTGATTACATAACTTTATGGTAGTGATGATATGAAACAGAACATGAAAAATAATAAAAGTTGGTGTATAAAAACATACTTTTTATGTGTAAACTTAAATCATTTTGTCATGGTATACAGAAATGTCTTACTCTTCGCTGATAGCACCAGCAGAAAAAGAAAAGGATAAGATGCATGCCTCGCACTAACCAGCGTCTTCTGAATTACCGGCTCAATATTTTGACCACTTGTCCACTGAACACAGCCTTACAAGGCTCTTCCCATGTATGTGTATGTTCATCAGAGGGATCAACGTAATTATACGAGAAGAATGTATGGGGGGATAGTGGATGCTCCAGTTAGTAGGGAGAAAAAGGTGATTCTAGCTTCAACCACCTGTTAGTAAGGTGGTATGATACTTTTGTTTCTATTGTTTTATTAAATAAATTCTTAATTTCTTTTAAACTCACTTCCTCTTTCACAATTCTTTTTGTGGTCTGAAAATTTAATCCATTTATCAATTCCATAATAATTTATATATTTTCCCCACATTTGTTCTTATTTTCTCTATTTTTGAAGCGCTACATGATCTTGTATTTCTTACATTTGTTTTTTTTCTCCATATTTATAGTCTTGATATTTACCTGCTGTAATTCTTAACTATATCATTAATTTTAGTTCGTGTTTCATTTTTATTTTTCTATTATTTTTTTTATTTTATTTATTTTACACTTTGTTTGTTCTGTGTATCCGGTTTTGGTAATAATATAAGCATTGTTACTATTTCAGCCTTAATTTACCTTATTTTCATAAATGAGTTTGTCAGTCAAAGATGGTGTAAGGTATTATGTTTAATTCATGGATGGCAATTTTCATTGCATTGCTCAGCTAAGAGTATATGAAGAGTAATTAAGAAAATTTAATTACATAATTCTAACATATAATTTAATTATTAATTTAACATATAATTTATCATATATAATTTAACATATAATTTAATTACATATATTCAAATATATACCAATTATGGTCTAATATAATTACTGAGATATACTCTAACAGTAATTCTTATAATTACATATAATTTAATACAATTTAATTACATATAATTTAATTAATATAATTTAATTACATATAATTTAACATATGCTATTTTAATGCAGTAATTCTAACATATACTTAATTACATATAATTTAATACATATAATTTAACATATAATTTAATTACATATACTTAACACATAATTTAATTGCATACAATTTAACATATTTATCTGAGATATAATTACTACATAATTTACTCACATATAATTTAATTACATATAATTTAATTACATACTGCATCACATATAATTAATTGTTATTAATTTAACATATATATCAATAAAAGGTAGATAGTTATTTTGTAGTGGTAAGGTATTATGTCATTTAATCATGTGATTATACCCTCATTGCATTGTTCAGCTAAGCATGAGTATATGCATAAGAGTACTGTTTATAATTCAATTACATTATTAAGCCAGTGTTATAAACAAACATTATTTTTGTGAGAGCGCTATTTTATATTTTTGCCTCAGAATTTTTCACAACCGTCCTACGAAAAATTTCTGAAGAACTAATGGTTAGCTCTGAATGTTGAGTTAGTTTTCTCACAACATATGATCTCGAAGTCGATCCAGGAATTATTTAGGTGTTTCTTCTTCCCTTTGCTTATCTCTTTTTCTAATTTTAATTTTGTCTTGGTGAATTAAATAACATGCCATAGAAACGAAATACAATGTGTAGTAACTAACAAATAATTCATTTTATTATCGAAAGTTAAGTTCGCCGCAATGTAATAATTAACATCTATTTTTATGCTTTTATCATGTATTAAAAGATATTCCGGTCGTTTATTAAAATATATTTGGTCCAATTTTGTTAGAATATGAAAAATAATTTTACGTATTCTTTCCAACAAGCTCTTGGAAACAACTCAGTGCAAATATATTAAGAATATAATCTCTTAATTTATAATTTCGAATTAATTGATTTCGAAAAATTGTTTTTTTTCTCAGGAGATATTTAAGAGGTCTCCAGACATTCAGAAATACCCGATATCACAGGAGAATAAAACATTTCTCTCGAAATTCACTAAATTTTAAATATTGAATTTTATCATAATAATCCAAAGAAGGTTTTATTTCGAAAGATGCATTTGGCTACGTTTTTTTTACTTCATGTGCGCAGAGCTTCATTTTATTGATATGCAAAGTACATTTTATACTTTTGGCTTGATGAATACAAAATTAAACTGACTGCGAACAGAAAACAATCACACCAAGTGCTCTCCACGTACGCCTTTATTATTACCTACTTTCAAAAAAAAAACATAGTCGGAAAGGTGTAGCATCATTCCACTTTCTACTTTAAGAAAAGTAAAAATCAGGTGGGTTTTTTGCATTTCTTTTCAACTACTCTTTTTGCGAAAATAGTTTTTCTAATTTCCTGTTTCGTTCCTTTCCTGTTGTCTGAAATTTTTATCAAAAAATGCGAAAACTACGCCTAAGTTTTAATTTAATTGCAGAAAAACGCGCAGTTCCACACTTTTTAATTTACATTGCTATAATAATATTTGTTACGTTATTGTAAAAAATATTTATTTTCAAAGTGTGACATATTTTTAAAAACTGACCAAATTTTGTTAATTATTTTATAACTCGTTAAAACGACTAAAACTGCATTTAATTTAAATTATTTCTTTTTGAACTCTAGCCACATATTTCTTTAATGCAAAAAGAATCGTATAATATTTACCGCTATCGTCTTCTTTAAATATGAGCTAAATATTGCATATTGTGAAAAATACTGACAATTTACAAGAAATTGGCAAGATTGAACACAGTTTACCTCGTTACTTCTTCGTACAAAATTATGAATGTAAAAGTAATTAGGTACAAATAGAAAGGCCCTTTCTTTTTTTTTCTCCTGCCATCTAATTTTGGAAATACATCGTTTCCGCCTGATTACCGAATTTAAGCAAATAATCACGATCGGTTTCCGGGAGAATGATCACTTAGAATGATGTCAGCTGCCAAATATTGCGCTCTGTTCCAATGTAAGGCTGATAACTATTCACCGGTATTTAATAGTTTAGCTGTTAGAAAACGAACGGTAGAAAGGACAGAAGTAGTGAACCTTGGAATCGTCTTTTTTTTTCTAAAATTTTAGTTCAAGTTTCATTTTCTACTTTCCGAATGCTTTTCCACCTTAATAAAGCCGAATTATCTTTTAAGAAAAGTGACTAACAAATATATTTGAACTAGACTGCGTTCAATATTTTCATGTCACTTACGTCTGAAAAGTTAGAACAGACATCGCTACGCACAAGAAGATAAAACTTAAAAAGCGACGCAAATCGGAAAAAGACGTTTTAGTACACTCCTCTTAATTATACGTTTTTAAGTTATTGGGTATTCACAAATCAAAACATACGCGAGTTAATTGTTTGATGCCTGCAATGAACAATGCATATTCATTTTAAGCATTTTAAATGAAAATGACACAAACTAGCATGAAATGAAATAACTAAACTCATTTTCGTTTAATCAGATATTGCTTAAACCATACACTTCAGTTATGTAAGCGAGGGGTATGAGATGTAAATTTTAATTAATCTGCAATAAGCGATTACATCATATACACCACCGTTTTCACTACTGTATTTTCAACTATAATATTATATCAAATCATAATCAAATGTTATCATTAATCTTATCAAATCATCATCATTTTGAATGAAATTAAATACGACTTGTTCATGTATGTTCGAAGTGAAGATCTTTTCGAACTCAATTTTTTCGTTTAAAAAATTAATTCCATTTTTTTATAAGGAACCTTTCCTTTTGAATAATGTGTCAAACATGGCCATTCTTAGCGGAGGTGGAAAAGTTACCCTCATTGGCTGATTTTTAAGTAGGCACACAAGGCACAGGCCTAGGGGCGGCATCTAAGAACTTAAAAATAAAAATTTCCAAGCTAGATAATGTTGAAAATAATATTTTAAATTATTTTCTTTAAAAATAATTTAAAATTTATTTGAAATTATTGCTTTGTTCCCCCAACAGCGATTATATAGGAGCCTATTTTAACTTGCCGGCAAATGCAAACTACAGAATCGAAAGACAAAGAGATATGACCATATGATCATATTGTTTACATTACAATATCCGATACTTCCCACCAGAAACGGATGTATCTTGTATCAACGCTTGGAAATTGCCATTAGTTGTTGATGTTAACTTTCTGACTTTGAGAAAAGCCAGTGCAGAAACATTTTGTAGGCGTCATTAAAGGTGAACCAAACGATACCGCTCTTTCATTACAATTTTATATTTGTGATTGTGTTTGTTTCTTTTAGAATATCAATGGTGGCGACAGCAACGATGAAGATTTTGTTGCTATTGTAAACTTGCAAAATGCGGCGTCTTCTGAAAGCAGTGACAGTGATGTTGTGGCAAATTCTGGCAATCTCCAATGATCTCCGCTGTTATGAGCAAACCAGGACGTTCACGAGCGTGGGCAAGGACGAAGTAACAACATCGCACTAACTTTTCTGGTAGCAGTGACGATATGTACACGTGTTATCCAGTGGTATTCTTTGGACGCCAACAAACCTTAGCAGCATTGATTACACAACAGGTTTCACGCCAGCTCGCAATATTATGACAATTGAAAGTGGACCAACGTCTTTTGTAACGTCGTAATATTGGGGAAAATCATACTTCAGCCTGGCGTTTGATGGTGAATGAATCGATGACGAAATATACTCAAACATGTGCAGTTGCTGAAGTATGACGTCAGCTTGGAGGCGACAGCAATTGGAATGTTACACTGGAGGAACTCTTTGCCTGTTTTTGCCCTCCTGTACCTGTGGTACATTAAGTCATTCAAAACTTTGTGCAGATGATTTATGGAACAAGAATTGGGTTGGGAACAACCACCTGTGTTCAAAGAAACAATGTCGCGCAATTGGTTCCGTGAAATCATGCGGTATCTCAGATTCGATGTCCGAAGCAGCAGAGCTGAGCTTCTGGCCAGTAACAAATTTTCTCTCGCTTCTGATACCTGGTACAAGCTGATAGAAAACTGTTATTTATGCTATAATCTTGAACAAGAAATAACTGTTGATGAACAGTTGTTGCAATGTAAATAAAGATGCAGATTAATAAATTGGACAAGTTCACCATCACATTCTAGTTAGTAACTGATGTAAAATCCAAATACGATTTGAATGACTATCCGCATTTGGGCAAGGATGCAGAGCTACAAATCAATTTTCAACTTCTGAAGAGAGTGGTGCTCAAATTACTGCAACCACATCTACACTCCGGACTCAATGCCGCCACTGACGATCTTTTTACTTCTGTGAAACTTGCAAATGAACTTTCTGCAAAGAAAACCACAATTGTTGGGACGGTGCGTCAGAACGAGAAAGAATTACCCCTATTGCACGCGACACTTCGTCACCACGACATTTATCTTTTCCATTGAAAAATGGAAACAAACCACTCATGAAATATAGCTGCAAGAGTAAGAAGAATGTCATGATTCTTAGCACCATGCACACGAATATATTTCCAGAAGAGAGTGCAAAAAAAAGGAGCAGAACACTTTACTTACTACGATCATACTAAATGCGGGTAGGTGTAGCAGATCAGATGCCAAGAAAATATACTACAAAATGCAGAACTCGCAAGTGGCCTGTTCATGTTTTCTACAAAGTCCTTGGCATTGCTGCACTCAATACTTGGGTAATTTTCAAAGAATCCTTGGGCTCCAAAATTTCACGTTTAGAATTTATTCTTGCGCTCGTGGAAGAACAACGAATTGGTGCTTTGCGCAACACATGCCTGGCAATTGTTCAAGCACAGACAACAAAATGAAAGAAATGTGTTTTTCAACTTTGTAAGGAACAGAATAAGACTTCTGCCAGCTGTGATGGATGCCAGAAACCAATTTGTGGTAAAATGTGTTGCTGTCACTCTCAAGCGTGCATCCTGCGCTCATGTCTAACGAACTTAGGAACACATTGTATATTTATTGATAGTTTGTTTTTTGTAATCTCCCTTTGAAACATGATGCATGCTAATTTGTATTTTTTTCTTATCACTTGTACTCCTGCGAAAGAATACTGCGTTGTATTATACATTGCATTATATATTGTCACTTCAAAAAAAAAAAACTATAAGCATGAAAAAACTCTCTCTAAAACTAAAAAATACCATAAAAACACTAAAAATTTTTATATATTGTCACTTCAACATCATTTATCGATAAAAAATCATTTACTTTAAAATGGCTTGCATTTCTTACAAAGGCCAATTTGATCCTCAACGGCGGCTTTAAGTAAGTTTAAAATCCGGCTGTTCTAGTGTTAATTAAACAATTTCAATGAAAATAATTATATTTTTCACGCTTGCTGAGTTTGTCAATTTCTGGTGAGGAGATAAGCATGAAAACCTGCCAAAAAATGTCACTAAAATTCGCGATAAATATTATGGTGTTAAGTTCAGTAAAATGTTTGAATGCTGAAGAGCGGAAAAAACCATAGAAAGTGCCCATTAAAGGGACAATGTTGAATTGTATGGTTTATTGAGAGCAAATATTTTCTAGACCGATTGATGTCGGAGTAGATTTTTATATAGCGATTTGTGGAAGATAGTCATAGATTGAATAGAACAGGTACCACTCTATCAATGCTTGGCGGTTGCCTCATTGGAAGATTGATCACAAGAGGCCTTTCTAGGTCGTCCTACAGACCATGCAACTTGTTTCCTCTATTCATTTTAACCAAAATGGAACAAGCCAGTGGGAGCGTTATGCGATTACACTGGCCAACGTATTTGGACAAGGCGATAGATTAGTTTTCGCGAGTGTTCCCATTGTTTTGTTCTTTGACAAGTCTTTAGAGTCCGATTTTTTCTAAGATTATTCGTTTCCAATGGCTGTGGTAGTTTTTCTACGTGTCGTCCGTTGGAAATAACTTGAGGCGAATTAACGTTCTTTAGGATTGGA
The DNA here is from genome assembly GCA_006491805.2 of Dysdera silvatica. Lineage (NCBI taxonomy): Eukaryota > Metazoa > Arthropoda > Arachnida > Araneae > Dysderidae > Dysdera > Dysdera silvatica. Next base: position 164,231,631 of record QLNU02015003.1, read on the forward strand.
TTAAACGATCGTATCTGACTTAGGACTTTTTCCCAATAATAAAAATTATACATTTTAGTTCATATATGATACTAATGTGAATATTGTAATTTGGTATATATTATAAATATTATATTTTACAATAATTTTTGCCACCCACGTATTAATTAGCTCAAACTAGAGCTTGTGTAATTTTGGAGAAAAAGAGACGCTTTCCCCATCCTGGATTCGAACCAGGGTCCCTCCGTTTAGCCCGGAGTGTCTTGGACCGCTAGACGAATGAGGACAGGAAACAACGCTCTCTTTCTCCGTATGTAAAGATGTTAAGGTATTAGATATTTCAATATGAAAGATCCGGGTATGATACTTTTGTGGGGAATTTATTATACAATAATTTTTGCCACCCACGTATTAATTAGCTCAAACTAGAGCTTATTTTTTTTAGAGAAAAAGAGACGCTTGTGTTAGAGCTAATTAATACGTGGGTGGCAAAAATTATTGTATAATAAATTCCCCCACGAAAACTCACAAAAATCTCGCCCCGGAGGCTTTCTTGTGTTGACCATATTTGGCAATTGTGTTATCCCTGCGGAGGGTAATAATACCTTAACATAAATATTATATATCATATAATTGAGTAGTAGCAAGAGTATCATTGATTGAAATTACCACCATCGGTATTTCTTAAATTTCTCCTATTGTAAAATCTATGCCTATAATAATCTACCATTGGGCATTCAGTATATTTGTAGATTACGATCAAATACGATTTAAATCGTAGATTCCCAATATATTCCACAGAGTTTGACAAAGTTTTCCGCGGAAACAATGAAAACGAAAGCAAACTTTCAGAAAAATGATTCATATTGTTCAATAAATATATATGTTGTATAAATGAGAGATAATCATAATTTTTCGGAAATTATTTTTCATCACACATGATTTGATTAAAATATTATCTTAATATTAAAGTTTAAATATCAGTCAGAAGAAACAGAAAACATGTTGTATAACATTCCCGAGTACCTACGATGCTTAAGCAATTTTTTTTTCGAAAAATTTTTTAGATGCCCGGTGTCTAACACCAAACGTGTATTTTAGTGGGTAATAAATGTGGATAATAAAATACCGGATGGTATTTCGAAACTGACAAGCCCGAGATTCAAAGTTTCGATTTCAGGCACAATTTATTATTTCACCTTAGTTATAATAAAAATAAATATTACAATGCTTTATTTATTGACATGATTATAAAAAAAATATTCATGTTAATAATAATAATCTATTTCTATATATTTTTTCTTTTTAGTAATTCTGCATTATCTGATAATCCGTGCTATCAATTTCTGTAATTTCACTCCACCCTTGAGACGATTCCTTCATATATAAATATTTCTACACGTTTTTCCTTCCAACTAGTTTTTGTTTGGAAATTGCAAATATTTCCGACATGTATTCAAACCAAATCTTTCGTGTTTTTGAATATTGATCCTTTCGTATATTAATGTTTTGTTGTATCCGATATCATCCTATATTAAAAGCACACTGCTCTTCCACTGAATTGAATTCTGCCATAGGCCAAGAGAAGAAGGAAGCTTTTTGAAGACGTATTAGAGAGTGTCTTACGTACTTTTCAGGGTTAATCATGTATTTACAAAATCTAAATCAAACAGTCAGTAAAACTAATTTTGGAAAGCAAGCTGTTTGTTATACCACATCTGCATCCATCAGGAAAACGATTGTAAAATTAATTGAAGGACTGTGTGAAGAAAAAATTTCAGACCCTGGTGTTTTATCCACCACAGGCGAAATTTTATCCTTATGTCCTAGTGATGGCGCGCCCGAATTTTCTCCCCTAATACTCGTCCATGATGACAATGAGGGAACAACTGGGAGATGCGATAAAGAAATGTACAACTGTTTTTTCAACACAAACTCAGCAACACCAAAGTCTCGCGTAAGTTATTAAAAAAGAAATGAACTCTTTTAAAAAATGGTGGTAACTGTGGCCATTGTTTTCAGATTTCTCATGAATATTTGTCCATGCCATCGACCATTGTGGCATCTAAATGGTTTTTTTATGTACCTGGATCCCTCTATATAAAGATACGTACTTCTTTTGGTGACGAAACACTGGATGCACATGTTTCGTTAAAATTCTTCTTTCGGTCAATGTAAAATTACTTGCCATTTCTAGTTTTCTTCAATACATAGTAACTTACAAAATAATATTTGAATATGTTTAAAAGCAATTATAAACTGATATTTTGGAAATTTACAGAAATGTAGAACTTGATTCAGAAAACTTTGATATTTTGAGTTACATTATTGGAATTGTATATTGAAAACAAGCAAAATTCAAAACAAGCAAAAGGTAGAATACAATTTAGGAATTAGGATGTAGAATAGTATTTAGGATTGCGGACTTATTTTGATATAATTTACAACAGCTCTACTTAATTACTCTTAAGTGATCGTTATGCAATCTATTTTCTCCTCATTTCAACAATTATTAAACTATAGCACTGATTACATCATTTGAAATATACATTGCAACTGACTACAAATTCATTCACATTCAAAATACTGATTCCATGAAATCGACATAAAATTGTGTCTTCAGTTTCAAGACCGGGATCAGAAATTTTCATCCAGAAAACAGAAATTTCTCTTGCAATGGAGGTCTTAGTAATGAATCTATTTATTTTTCATTATTTCAAAATCAAATTTCCTGGCATCAGCTAATTATTTATGTCTTGTGAGCATTATATCAAACACAGCTTGAAAATCGTCTTCCAAAACAAATCTTGTTAAGAATGTCGGGTAATTCTGAATTTGGACCACTGACCAATAGAGCAAAAGCAATTGTTTTTCTGTTTGCCATCATATAATTTTATCAATTTGTATTTTCTGCCTATGAAGTCACTAAAATTGAGTACAGAAGCCATCATAACGCGAAATTAACATTGTAAATGCAGCTAGCCACAATAAAACAAAACATCGTCAAACTATGCAATACTAAGAGACCAGGTTACTAACGTAAATATCAGTTCTGCCTAAATGGCCTATGTTAAAAGTGGAAAAGTGTCAGGGCATCTAAACTACAAAGATTTTGAAAATACATTGGTCCAAATAGTCCAAAATTTAAATTGCCGCATGTTAAATATCTGCAATAAATTTATTCGATCCCGATTTTTGCAGAAACTACATAGATGCTTAGATATCTACCATAAGAGAACGGTTCCGACTAACAGCCGAAGAGAGGGCTGGATATACGTATATATACACATCAAAAATTATAGTCTTTTCGTAATAAGACGTGGCCGTAATTTGCAATACAAGGGTGTATAGATACAATCCTTCATTGCTGTAAACATCACTACTATGTATCAAGAGCATATCATCCCTTTTTACTGAGTATATTTCAGCCTCATTTCTCTCAGTTTTTTTGCACATTTTATTATTTTTGAAGGTTTTTTACCGCCGATTGCTTCATCGTATCACTATATCCAAAGAAAAGTTCTCACTTTGGGTGCTGAGTTCGCATTTATAAATTTTAATACATAGTGACAGCGAATTATTTTTTATTTTAAAGTATTTTTTAATTTCAATGGAGTGGTATTCTTGAGTTAGCTTTATGTGCCATAACACGTTACAATCAGATGTTCAAGGCTTTTTGGTTTATGTAGGGCGTTATAGTCATTTCCATTAAAGCTTTATTAATTTATATATTTATTACAGCTTTATTAATATATTAATTGATTACAGCTTCCAAGCAAATTTTTGTATTCCCGATAGAAAGTATTGCTTAAATTACCAAGTGTATTAACTCCACTAATGGTCTTTCCTTTAAAAGTAAAAAGCTAGTAAAAAGTAAGTTTGAAAAAATGGTCTTTCCTTTAAAAGTAAAAAGCTAGTAAAAAGTAAGTTTGAAAAAATGGTCTTTCCTTAAAAAGTAGCATAGGCTTATATTAGATGATTACAATCGCACATATTGAACAGGTTATTTAATTATATATTTCTATGTAAATTTATACATTTGTTTTGAAATACTAAACCTATTCAGGAAGATTCTTCCCTTTTCTTCATGTGTTATGTTTACATACAGATATAAACTCACATTGTATAGGCTAAAGTTAAAAAAATATCGTTTTCATCGTTGCAATATAGAAATAAAAGTATGATCTATTAAAATATCAATATTAACTTTGGACAATCTATATTAAATAGGCTAAAATATTGAATCATTATGAATAAGTTAGTTCATAAACAGCCCATGGCCAGAAAACAGTACATGTACAATAACGCACTTTAAACCACAGACAGAAGGCCAAAGTTTTTCAGTTTAAATTTTCTGCTGAATTTTTCCTCCTCCTATCTCCCGTCGAACGCTCAATGGACACTTCATCATCATCAGAAAGATGCTTATCGCTTCAAATTAAGCAGACCGCGCACTATTGTAATGCAAATATACGATCCGAGAAAGGGCATCATCCATAATTAGAATTTTTTGATAAAGCCTGGAAAAATGCTTCGACCGATAATGGGATGAGCAGGGGTGAAAGAGTTTTTGAAGCTGCCGAGAGCGCATTATCTCTGCAGGATGTCTGGGTGTCAGCAAGGCTGGGAAGAGCATGGGAAAGGGCGAGAATTTTTCAACTATTTCAAACCTTTGCGATAGCGATAAACGATTCAGTTTTAGCTTAATTACAGCAGGCTCTTTTTGGTTGTAATCAGGCCCTTCCCCTCCAAGCTTTAATTACATCTCCATTTCCCCTCAACCTTCGATAATCTTCAAATTCATGATTTTGATTTCCAAAATTCATTGCAGTTTAGGAATCATACACATTTGTATCATTTTCGGAAATTTTATAGCATATACTCTTTCTTTCGTATATTGAATCCAATATTCCTACAGCTAATTACCGAAGAATTAACTCAGTTAATTTTTACATATCTATTTTTAATTAGCTCACAAATTCCAGCATGTTTATTGACAAATTCATCTCCAATCGAACTCAAGTTCGTGTACAGGCTGAGAAGACAACGTCGATTACACAGGTAGTCGACGTCGTCGACTACCTGTGTAGTCGAATATCACCTGTGTTGTTGAATGTCAATTCACCGCCTGCATATTCGGCTACAGGGTTTTGAAGAGAGAGGAAGTTTCTGATGAAAAAAGGAAGGAGTTTCAAGGAAACTAAATTTTCTCTCATAAGAAACATTTACAATTCATATCATTATCCAAACGGGGGATTTAACCCTCAAAATACCATTTTTGTACAAAGCTTTGCTCAACCTTATTTCTCTTCCTTCGGCGTAATAAACACTAACGGCATGGTTCATGTTTCCGGAGAAGAATTCAAACTAAAAGTATTTCACGATGCTGAAATCTCGCATATTCCATATATTTATAAGCATAATTTAAAAGACTTTCTATCTAGATTTCTCTTCATTTCGTACTTTAAGGAACTGAACTCTTTTGATTATTATTAAACGCATTTTTTTCATGGAGAGGTTGTTCTCTTTTCTAACTTATTCTATGTAAGGAAAAAGATGATTGAAACTGTGTTGGTTAATATTTCTTAAGTTGTGGTGTACCGAAATGCGGATATTATAAGAAATTCTAAGGCCGTCAATAAAATGATAATAATAAATTATTTATCATAAATTAAAAATTCTTATTTAGATTGGAAGACAGTCAAATCCCACTTCTCGTAAATTTCATTTAACATGAATTGTTTCCCAATCTTCCATCAAATTTGAGTAGCTCAATAACACAATCTTATCCTTTATGAGTGAAGCAAAGTACTCTCAACAGGAACGAATGTTTGTCACTGTGGTTCTTGGAGCTAAATTATTTTGATGTAGGATCACATTTATGATATTTCTGACAAAATCATCAATGCCCATTGTAGACCAATGGCGTCTTTCATTTCTGTTGGCTTTTGAAAACTTCACAGAATGGAAAAAATTATTTCCGAAAAAGAAGAGAATTACGTGGATCAAGTGCTATTAACCAAACCAATTTACAACTCGTACTTGATGTTCATATTTGGCTCGTTCAGAATAAGACCTCTACCCCTAATTAGAGGTAGGATCAAAGTAGGACCCACAGAAAGAAAAATACAAGAACATAGGTTAAGATGGTTTGGGCATATGGAGCGGAGAAATGAGGAATATGTTGGAAAGGTAATGGATAGGCTGGTGGTAATGGGTAATAGGAAGAGGGAAGACCACGGTTGAGATGGAAGGATCAAGTGATGGAAGATCTGGAAGAGTATGGATGGAGTAGAGAAGAGGCATTGGATAGAAGATTGTGTAAAGGAAGAATAAAAGAGCATAAAGCAGACTCCATATAAATATGGCAAAATGGGGAAGTGAAATAAGAAGAATCGTCAGTTCTTACCAGCGCAATTTTCTAGCCACAAGATTGGTTTAATTGCAAACTTTGCACACCCTACAAATTTATTTATGCTTAATGGAAGGAAATTGTATTTCTTCAAAGCACGGCTGTTAAATAGGGAATCCGCGATCATTAGCTTAATCTACCAGATGTGCTAATCCCAGACGAGCTTTGCAAATACAGATCACAAAGGGATTACTCACTTATCGAAAATCCCGGGTGTTTTCTCGCCAGCCTCCCAACTGTTTGCAATTCTAATATTTAATTAATTGTTGCTATACGTGACGAACCTGTTTTGGGCAGGCTGGCTATTTCAACCCATCTCTGATTTAATGCGATGAGCATCCAATTCATATATTGGGTATGGGAAAAGAATGGGTTGTGGTGGGTCCGTTCACAATTCATCATTTGATTTTGTTTACGCAGTAGATGAGGTTCTAGGTTTGTGTCACTTGCACTATTCGGCCATAGATTAGTTGAAATCGATTACCTTACAGAACAGAATTCACATCTCAAAGAAGTCCAAAAGCGACGTGGGAATAAATAAAAACCCCTTTTTAGGCCTGAAGACATAATCGAAACAGACATTAACAATTTAAGAAAAAAAAATGTTTACTAGCAGAACAGAATACTACAGAATGCCGATAAGCCAAGGGAAGTTGATTAGTAATGTTCATAAATCTACCTAATAGTGTCTACTTCTTTTTATAATTACGTTCTTATATTAATATATGAAAAAATGTCAATTTATGACCAATTCTTTGTTAGATTAAATAAATTTCATGGATGAATTGAAACTGGCATAAAATAGACATATTTTCTATTATATTTCACGAATGTATTAAATGATTAATAAATTCGAAAAGCAAATATACGTACATTTCACTAAGTATTTAAAATGAGAAAAGTTTTAAGCAAAATTTGCATATATAAATTACTGAAATCAAATCTTTCCCCCAACAAAAGTAAACTCAGAAATATATTCAACATATATAAAATTTAAAGCTTTTGTAATACCACTTATTGCCGTATTGTCCAGAATAATTTTGATTTATAGATGTATTACGTATTTTCCAAAAAATTGCTTTTTTTCAAATACAAGATATTAATATCAGTCAGTTTAGCTTTAGCCCACTCATGTATTGAGGATTACATTCCATATACTTCACGCGCAATAATATCAAGAAGAATAAATACTACCCACACACACCTGGTACTTGGGGTAGATATATTTCTTCCACATTTAATTATATAGGTGCATATAATCATATTATTTACTGTCATAAATTTATAATGCAACTATACGTATAATATACAACTACACGTATAATATACAAATATACATATAACAACAACTAGGTTTACTTAACTTTTCAGAGAACTAGGGCATTTCAAAATATGATTTCGTACGTGCTGAGTTTTGATTTAAAAATTCAAGCGAGAAACGTGGGAAGTATGAAGATGAGTGGGAAGGGTGTATAATGCTAGATGATTTCTCTGGCAATGAACAAAATTTAGTAGCAAATATTAATGGAAAGTGTTAAGTGAAAAAATGGTTTAGAAATCAAATCTCAGAGATAATGTATGATTATAGAGATAATGTATGATTATAGAGATAATGTATGATTATAGAGATAATGTATGATTATAGAGATAATGTGTGATTATAGAGATAATGAAAAATTTGTTGGTCTAGCTAAATATAAAATTTTAGGGAAAGGATTCTCCGGAAAACGACAATGAGTAGAAGTCGTAAGAGGGATGTGCGTATAAAATTTTTGTGGGTATATATATTTTTTATTCTGTTTTATTTTATAAGCCTATACTATTATTATGGATGTATGATATCTTAAGATGTCCGTAATGTTAATTAACGCCTAATACTCCATGAATATATAATGTTTGATTGAATGTGTAACACCGAAATGAACTCGCAAACTTACGTTAAATGTATAATTTCATAATATACATATTTTATTTTGACACTAATATGAGACTTTAAAAAAAATGTTGTTCCGGAGCTAACTGTTTCATTATTAATTCATAATAATAATAATATAATAACAAATTTATTTAACAGATAGGTAAGAATACGAAGTATATTAGTTGGATATATTACAATGAGTATATCCAGTCACTTTATTTTATTACTTTTATTTTAGTTATTTATTCAATGCCTCCTATCAATCACATATTAATGAAATCAACTTTGCACAATAACGTATTCATAAAACAAACGAACAATAATTATATAAAATAAATACATGATATAAATAAAATATTCACTCATTGCACATTAAAATATTAAGACACATTACTTATATACAGTACCCTTAATATATACAAGATCAACAATCCAATAAATAAAATATCAAATTAATAGAACGTACACACATAAGGAACTTTCAAAGCTATATGCCATTTCTGAAGCCACCTATCTCATTTGATATTATTTTAAGTAATATCCTGAGAGATTTTTATCAAACTGCAGCTGACTTGAAGAATAATCGGAAAAGAGCTGACGTTAATCAGCTTGCTGAGCTCCCATCACCCCACTAGCAAGATAAGTATTTAAATAAGACAAAATCTGATAGGAAAGTAAATATATTTTGAGTCTAGACCTAAATAAGGCCTCATTATGAATGTCAGTTAGGCTGATAGGTAATGAGTTCCAATTTCTGGATCTTCTAGAATTTGTGATTAAATAAAAAAAATTCGAAGGTGGAAATGAGATCAACGGGCCACACATTCGAAGACAATAACGATCAGATCTCCAATTGAAGATAGAGGTAGAAAAGTTTGTTTTCTCAGAGTTTTACGGCGTGTTGAGAAATACTCCCGTCTCCGCAAAAATGAATATCTGATTGAGGACACCGTTTTTGGGTTAATGTCTATATGAGACAATGTCATATGAGCATTTAAAATTTAAGGTTTGGCGAAATCCTTCTAAGAGGTTTTGATAGAGGCTTTGAAATGTTGATGGCACGATTTTTCAACCAGAATGTCTCTTAAATTCTAAAAATTGTCTACTAATCAATTTTATCACGTTCTAGTTTACAATTTCAGTAGAGTTCAAGTCCGGCTAATGATGATCTTTAGAGTCATGTTCCGTAAGTTGGTTTGATATTCCTTCGTAAAAGTAAGTACACTTTTGCTCTTTTTGCTATTGCCAAATATATCCTCGTTTGTTTGGAACACACTTTGTAGCAGTTTTTACATGCCACTCGATGTAAAATACCAACATTTGCCTCAACAGAAGTGCAATCTCAACTTTGAAAGTTTAACTTAATCTCAATAAATTCGTCTAATTACGATGTAAAAGTTATATAATAATACTCAACGTTTGAAAAAGAAATGTTTACATGTTTAGAAATTTTTGTGTGTGCTGCGTAAGATATTCAACACAAAACGTGTTTATTCTTCATTATGTGCCTTACATAGAGATTACATTATCACCTACCGTATATACCACTATACTACTATTACTAGTAGTATATACCACTATACTACTATTACTAGTAGTATATACCACTATACTACTATTACTAGTAGTATGTACCACTATACTACTAGTAATATGGGTTCATTTATGTAATAGGCTGTAGCAAATATTATGTTTCCATATAATAAAATCATAATGATGTCTATGGTATTTCAGAAAGTAAAAGCACAGATTGGACTTCACAAACAAAATAACTTTTACTCTAGTCTGCGAAATGAATAATCATTAAATCTTGTTTAAAACACACTAAAGAAATTTCTTTTCAAACGATGGAAAAGAGTGGAAATAAAAATAAATGTTAAAATTAGAAGGAAAAGGATTCTTTACAGATGAAGCAAATGTCAACTACAAATAATTTATTTTGAAAACAGAAAACCTAATGAAAAGTGATCTCTCTGTTCTTTTTCCATTTGTTTGCTTTTTTCTTTATCTATTCCTAATTTCCTTTGGGAATACGAAACGTTGCGCCAATAATAAGATTAATATTTTCCAAAAGTTAATTTGAAAAGGTTGAAACAAAGCTGATATTTTTCTCAGAAAACCTACACGCAGTAATAAAGTTCTATGTATCAGTTCAGAAATTGCATTTCTCGTGTGACTTGTTTAGCTTAAATTGCTTTGGGGTTTCTTCGATGACAGTCTGATATATCAACGTTTTAATACAAAAATAAAGCAAGAAAAACATGGTACAATAAAACAAGATTTTTTAGTTAACCACCCAGTGATTGTTTTGTTAGACGATTTAGAATGAAATTTTCGCTATGACTAATAGACTAGAATTCATTTACAATTGTCCGATTTCACCCAAATTTTGATTTTATGGCAATTTGACAACAAATTTCATTTATTCTGGTAAGATTTTTGGATTTCCGAAACATTTGAGCCTTCGCTATCAAGCAAGTTAAATCTAATACTACAGGGGAATGAAGTACGGCGTATGTTCTATAACACTTTGGGAGGTCTTACGTTTAGGTTTATTTACAAACGTTTATTTTATATGCGTTTATTTAAAAACCTATGCATACGTTTATTTAAAAACCTATGCATACGTTTATTTAAAAAACTGTGCATATGTTTATTTAAAACCTATGTATATGTTTATTTTAAAAACCTATGTATATGTTTATTTGAAAACATATTCATACGTTTATTTAAAAACATATGCATGCATTTATTGCATATGTTTATTTTAAAAACTATGTATATGCTTATTTCAAAAACCTATGTATATTTTTATTTAAAAACCTATGTATAGGTTTATTTAAAAACATATATTTATGACACAATAGGCGAATGTGTTAATATTATGTCACGTGGGGCAGTGTAAATAGATTTTTTTTGGGAAACCGAACCTCTTAAGTATTAGTAAGCTAACTCTCGGTGGAGAGTGAGCAGTTAGTGGCGCATTATTTCTGCGCCACCAAAGGGTAAGTCACGGCAATTCAAATGTAGTCCATCGATACCTTTTGCCACTAGGGAAAAAATAGATCCAATGTAATTTGATGACCATATGTTCGTTGTTTTACGACGCAAGGTTAGTAAAAGTCCCGCGGCGCCGGGACCTACAATTTTTTTTAGGAAACTGAACCTCTGAAAACCTACGGAATCAACTCCAGACTACAGTGAACAGTTTTTCAATAAGCGTTTTATTTTGGCATCGTAGGGAATCAAACCCGTGCAAACATCACCCTAAGCAAATGTGTGAACACGGTAAAATTCCATTTTTTAGTAAAACCGAGATTTCGGTCATTTGTTACACACTAAACGCCATTTGTTTCATGCTATTTCTAATCTCCAAAAAGCTAAAAAAGCACAAGTACTGCCGAATGGAATGGATTTTGATTAAAAATGAAATATCTGCATGGATGAACGGAGAAATTTTCATTATGATGATAAGGATAAGAAATCGTGGCGACTTCTGTTTTAATCTCCATTATCCATGACAAAAAGCGAAGCGAAGGAAACGTAATATCTCCTCTGCAGTTTCAAGAGATGGGGAACAAGTTATCTATTTGCGGAGGACTCGAATGTGGACATGGATCCAATGAAGTTTGCTTAACTGAATTTTGTAGTGTTTAAGCACATTTTGCATCTTGAGAGAGCGAACTAGATTCTTAAAGCCTGCGTTGGCAAATAGAATTGTTTGAACTAATTGTATTGGTAAAAAAAAAGGTAACTTCCATTATGAGAGCATAAACAGTATTCCCCATTAAGATTTGAAATGTATATTCAAGTAATAGAATTGCAATCACCCCATAGGCATTGTTTGGAACCCAATTATGGAACGCCTTGCTTAACATAAGTATGCTCCTAATCATATAAACTGAATACGATGAATGTTGTATTACAGGGTGATCACATCCGCAGTTAATCTGACTCTTTTATAATTAGTATGCCTGCAATATTATAGCTACGTACTGTTCATGTAAGCCCAAAATGGTGTGGGAATGAATAAGCTCACGTTTCAAGCGTAACATGGAGAATTTATTCGGTAGCCCTAAACATAAAATTCATAACAATTTGGCATTTAAATAAATCGAACACTACGCAGATTAAATTAAACAACAATATAAATCAACGTTTATTGGCGTAGTGATACCAGCGCCGATGTTATGGCGTGATTAGATGGTGAAACGTTCGAAAGAAAATAAATATTTCTGCGTTCGGTGGGACCTGAACCCACGACCTTCCACTTGCCGGACGGAGGCTCTACTATCTGAGCTACGAAGGACAATATATAATCTCTTTACGAACGTATATATACTGTTGCCGGTTATTTCGCAGAATGGTGTAGTACATGGACTACTATTTAAACCAAATTGCAAAGAGACTGGTATTAAATTGATCGAAATGCCCGTTGCAGCATATGTATTTATATAAATCGAACACTACGCAGATTAAATCAAACAACAATGTCAATCAATCAACGTTTATTGGCGTAGTGATACCAACGCCGATGGTATGGCGTGATTAGATGGTGAAACGTTCGAAAGAAAATAAATATTTCTGCCTTCGGTGGGACCTGAACCCACGACCTTCCACTTGCCGGGCGGAGGCTCTACCCACTGAGCTACGAAGGACAATATATAATCTCTTTACGAACGTATATAAAGACTTTACTGAAGCCGGTATCACTATGCCAATAAACGTTGATGTAAACTGCTGTTTAATTTAGCTCAGATGGTAGAGCCTCCGCCCGGCAAGTGGAAGGTCGTGGGTTCAGGTCCCACCGAACGCAGAAATATTTATTTTCTTTCGAACGTTTCACCATCTAATCACGCCATAACATCGGCGTTGGTATCACTACGCCAATAAACGTTGATTGATATTGTTGTTTAATTTGGCATTTGTTAATAAGTTTAAGTGACTAGAACCCCTTCAAACTACGTAAAATATTTAAGTAAACATTATATATAGGTTATCACAACATTTGAAGTCGATGCTTTGTAATATCGAACAAAAACCTCTTGCTTTAGAAGTCAAGAGATAGGAATGAAAAAAAAACAGGCACGAACAAGTCATGTGTTAGCAATTTAAACTTTACGGAGTGGTTAGCACACATGCGCCAAACAAGTTGTATGTCGGAACAATTCAACACTTTAGCAATGCTATGCGCAACCAGCGTCGCGTCGGTCGCTACAGAACGAACTTTAAAATATATGTTTATTCTTTTATATATATCGAAATTTCAAAAGCACTAAATATAGAATTATTAATATTAATGGGTATACTGGTTCGACACATTGTGCGATTGCGTTTTCCATGTCGATTATTCGTTAATAGCGCCATTTTCCCAATCAATACACACCCTTATAACAATAGCACGCCAACAGTTCACAAAAATTGCGCTTTATAGAAATATCGGCACCCCGGTTCCAAAACCTGGCAACCTAATCTTTTTGTAACTCTGAATAATCATTCCTTTTACCCATGACATTAACGAGTGATATATTTACAGAATGCCCACAACTCGCCTCTTATATTCCCACCAGGACATAAGCTTCATTTCATTGGCTACACGCTGCTTACGTCAAAAGAAGGGGGCGATCCAATTAATGCGATTCGACTCTATATTTTATTATAGATAATGCAAATTTCGCAAGCTATCAATGGCAGATGATTATAGTGAAATATAATTAACAAATACATTGGGAAATCGGACATAAATATTCGATCATAAACTAACGAATTTTATTATCATTTTAAGTTGCAGAGACGTGGTGTATAATTAAATTGTTGTAATGTAAACTTTAGTCGTCTTAATGAGCTGCTAATAATTAGAGGTGCGGACTTTTATATTCTACAACTTAAATATGTTACATTTCACTTTTAAATTTTATTCACTTTCAGTCAATTTTGGTAATTGAGCTAGAAAATTATTTTAGATATTTACTATTCCTTTCGGGATCTCTTTGCTATCATCTGTTTAGATTATTTTCTTGTTTCGATGTCTAATTTTCCAGTTAGTGATCCTCAAAAACGAAATTTCAGGTTACAAATACAACGCAGCCGCCAAAATTACGTTTTTCTAATTTGAATCGGTTTTTCACTTTACACGCTCTATTAAATGCCGTTTTATTTAATCACTGACTTCAATTTGGGTCCCAATTGAAAGAATAAGTTCACACTGAACATTTTAGCTTATCTAACAAAACCGTCGACAATGCAGCGACCAGGAATTATTACTTTCACACACACACAAAATTAAACGTTACTACTTTTCTGGACTGTACAATTTAATTACGAACAACTAATGAAGATGCAGCACAAAGACAATTATTACTCACAAAAACTACGCGTAGATTATTCGCTCGTGGAGCGAACCACAAAGACAACCTTCCTGATCAACTGTGATAAACACACTGACTGACTTTCGCCCCCACCTTTGCCGTCGGAGTAACTTCCGATCACGTGAACGACCGAACAAAGTTCAAACCGATTCTTCATTCTCCCACCTTGAAACCCTTCTGGGGTTTCAACAAAACTCCAGTGGCAGAGAGTGGGCGAAGGGACAGTACTTAGGACACAAAATCACAAATGGTTTACAATTTTCAAAATACAATAGAATGCTTCAAAATACACAATAGAAAGTTTCAAAAATACACAATAGAAAGTTTCAAAAATACACAATAGAAAGTTTCAAAAATACACAATAGAAAGTTTCAAAAATACACAATAGAAAGTTTCAAAAATACACAATAGAAAGTTTCAAAATACACAATAGAAAGTTTCAAAAAACAACCAAAAAACCACACAAATGAATATGGCATAAATTCAAAAAAGTTGACAACTAATCCAATGGCAGTCTACAAATTTTATTAATAGGACGTTTCAAAATGTAGGTATCAGTTTTTAATGTGACCACTCTGACTCTTTGATCTTTACCTGGATGCACC
>QLNU02015003.1:164255562-164266421 GCA_006491805.2 Dysdera silvatica
TCCAAAACTGGGCAAGTCGTCTTTTCCCCTTGTGACTTGCTGACTGTTCTTTCAAGGGAACACTTTGCACACTTGTACTTGAATATGGAATGTAGACCGCAGCGGACTTCTCCTTGTAACTTCGAGAAACCACTATTGAGACAACTCGTCTGATGCAACGCAACTTCGGAAATAGCTTCAACGAAATAGGAAATGTCCATCACGCTTAGGCACTCCACGTTATCTACCCTGACATCCTTTACAAGGTGAGGTTTGTCTCTTTCTATGAGAAGCTCGGGGAAACTGGAAAAAAACGTTAAACCTAAAATAAGTCCCTAATTATAATTTATTCAAATTCAACGGAAACAAAATATATTTTCAGCCTGGAAAATGTAATTACATATCCATTCGTACTGAACGAGTACAACTATTGACACGTCCAACTATCATACATAATTCGCTTACAATCAAACGGACTATGACCATGAAAACAATGAAACAACTAATAAAAACAATATTATCAAATCAACAACTTTTCATATTTATTATTTAAAATACGAAGGCTAATAAAAACTTTAAGTAGACAAATACATAAATCTATTTTAACAAAATACACTTATTTCGTAAAGTTATTTTTCTTTTTGTCTTCATTACGATTTTATTTTAGTTATTAACTTATTTCCGTATAATTCTAATTTTTGGTTTTTAATTCAATAAACCTTTCTTCATCGAAAGGGCTGAAAATTATGCTAGCCGATGGCATTCATAATCGAAATAAATGTAGTGTGTTTTAGTTCATTTACACACGTACAAAGATTATCAAACGCATTTTCATCTGACGCCAAGTGGTGATAAAAGTTTCTTTATGGTAACCTGTATCACACTTTTAATTTTTTTCTGAGTTCACATGGGAATTCGGCTGCTAATTTTTACGTGATGGGGTTATTAATGTACATACCTTTGACTGTATGTTTTCGTTAGAAATGAAGCCTGTCGGTCAAGATACCTTCCTTGTTAGGCATAATTAGTATGACAATATCGAATTCTTCACCAAAAGTAATCGTGGTTTATCTCTATTGCTCAATTGAGCTTTTGCAACTACATTTCTAATTCATATCAACACATCATCCCAACGTAGACAAGGTGTGGTTTATTAAACAGTGAAGAAAGCTAGACAGTAACAAGAGAGTGATAATTCATTTTGTTGTCCACACTTTGTCATTTTCATCCAGTCACTCCTTTTTTGTTGTCGGCCGTTGGTTCTTTCACTTTACTTACTTATCTTTGATTTGAGAAAATGACTTGTATAATAACAGCAAAGGTATAGTTAATCTCGGTTTCAGTACTGAGCAATGATTTAGATGGGAAACAATGGATGCGCCAATGTTATGTTGTTGTTCTTCAATAGAGAAATGGCGAGGAGGACGAGAAAAAGTAAGATGGTTATGAAAAAAAAGTATGGGAAAAAGCAGTGTGTTAAGCCTTCAAAATATTTCAATTATCAATATATAATGTCAAAAATGAAGGACTGTTCTGAATTTTGTAGATAAAAATATTTTTTCATATTGTAAAAATTTTCATAAATGCAGCTTTTTCTGTTCTATCACCGTTGTTAAGCAACAATTGTCGCGTTCTGTTTTCCATAGAGTGACCACTCCCGAAACTGGCCTAAGTGATGTTGGTTGTCAAATATGTTGTCAAAATTGACTAACAATTTCGCCATTATTTGGCAATTTGTCTAATGGACACCGAAAGGTCGAAAGTTCAAATAGTGAACGTTGGAGCAAATATGAAATCTCTAATTCACGCACACGGCATAAATTTCCCCCTTGAATATTTGTGGAATTATTCATACTTTGTTCCTGTTAATTGCAAATTTAAAAAAAAAATTGACATTTCAAATCGTTTCTCCGACTAAATTTATTGATTTCGTGCAGAACATGAGAGAATTAGAAAAGGGAAAATAAAAACTAATAAGGAAGCGAGTATTTTTTTCAAAATTTTAAACTCGTCTGCAATTTGAAATTTTGACAAGTTGTCATAGCATTACAAATAACGAAAATGCCTTTTTTGTTCCATTCAAACGTACATCTCAGGAAATGAGATTTTACATTCTTCTGGGAGAAAAAGTGATGGAAAATGAGGAACATTAATATATTTCAACTTCAATGCTTTAAAGCCGAATTGGAAAAGAAAAGGGGAGCATTCTTCCCTTTCTTCGGTGTATTTGGATGCAAAAAGTAGCGAAATATGTTAGCTGAAATAGCAGAACCGAACGTTCCTTTCCTTCCATGTCTGTCTGAGCTGACAACCCTGTTTCGATGGCTACTAAATTGGCTTTTTTTTCTTCTTCTCGGCGTGCTTTATTCCATGGTATACTATCCGATCCTCAATCCATTTCTGGAGTTCATTTCAATCTCCCCCCAAGTTGAAATAACATAAGCTTTTCGTAAGAATAAGCCCATTCAATACCTTTATTACAAATAAAAATGGTCTTTCTCAAAAGAGCCATTCCTTATCTCAATCATATATTCAAGCATCGTGGATTTGACAAGATAATGAGGACTAATACAACTAATTGTAAAATTCTGTACGTTCGTATTTTTGTTTTAACAATTTATCCCATTAATAATTATACATTTAAAATTTACATAATGTAAAAATGCCTATAATCGCAATTAAAATTATTTAATAAACGGGTTATAGCTATTTCAAATGCGTGAAGTTTTCTTTTAAAAAGCTGGAATGAACGGTAGTGTACTGTTCGTTCACGAAAAGAAGTCCGATAGATTTGTTTGTTTGTTTGTTTTGTGGTTTTACGGCTCAAAGACTACAATGGTCATGCTGCGCCGGGACCTACTGTTTTCCGAGGAATCCGAACCTCTTATGGCCTAGGGAACCAAACCCCGGACTACAGTGAGCAGTGTGAAAGTCCAATAGAACAGTTAGAAATGACGGGAGGCGACGTTACAAACGAACTAGTTCATTACAGCAGAGGAGGACTACGATTTCAGAACTTGTTTTTAGTGAACGTTTGTCGGCGCCAAAATCAAGTTCTGAAATTGGAGTCCTCCTCTTCTGTAATGGGATAGTCCGTTTGTAACGTCACCTCCCGTTATTTCTAACTATTCCATCGGACTTCTTTTCGTGAACGAACAGTAGTTCACGCGCGAAAGTTTGCTGCTGCCAACACACTGGTATTAAATTATTTCGTGGAAAATGGCGGATCCATAGAACCGTCTCTTGCCGTGGACATACATTATAGTTAATAATGATATAATTATACCATAAGTTTTCATTTCACAAGACACAACTTACTAAAAATATCGATTTACTATCGGACCTTAATTTCTTCGAATACTCCCATATTCATTCCAATTCTATCGCAACAGTCAATGACTAACTTCCATTCAATTCTGTCTTTCATTTGGAATCTCTTTTTCGCCCCTCGGCAAGAGACGCTTCCAGAAACCCACCACTGGTTTCCTCGAAATAATTTGATACCAATACGTTGGCAACAGCAACATTTCGCACGTAGACTACACCATTCTTTATTCAGATTCCGAGAAGAAAAAGCCTCACGCTATTAAAATAGCTATAACCCGTTTATTAAATGAGTTTAACTATGATTATATTCGGATTTTTATTTATATTTTTCACGCGCAGTGTGTCGTACATTTCTGGCTTAAATTCAATGTTCGTAATTTTTGCTATTTTGACAATTTACAATGATAACTGTTGATCACTTTCGAACAGCTTAGCATAATTCTTGAAATTTACCAAGTGAAAAGATCGCACAATTAGAATATCAGCATTACCAATAAATTTGACACCCACGTATTATTAGCTCAATCTAAAGATTCTTCTTGTTTTGGAGAAAAAGAGACGCCTTCCCCATCCTGGATTCGAACCAGGGTCCCTCCGTTTAGCCCGGAGTGTCTTGGACCGCTAGACGAATGAGGACAGGAAACAACGCTCTCTTTCTCCGTATATAAGGATGTATGATATTATTACCCTTCACAGGGAATATAGTAGATCATTAGTAATTTACAAGTCCATGAATATCACGGAAAAGTCTATTTATCTTTTACTAGGCCTACTGGGTCTCATGGACGATAATGCACGTCCTCACTGATCTCAGCCTGTCCATAATTTTCTGAAGTGAAGATATCTAGAGAATGGAGCAGCCATCTAAGTGTCCGAATACGAATTCCATTGTTCATGATCGGGATGCAATAGGGAAGCAAATCGCCTATAAAAGAGCTCTACATCAGGGATGGGAACTTGCATATGCACAGCTCATGGAAAACCTAATAAAAAGCATGAAATGTCACTATGTAAGGCTTATTGAGTTGCAAGAACTGACCGTTCCTTTGTTATTAATGATTATATATAAGAATTGTGTGAATTTTTTTCCCTACGAAAAACCAATATCATTTTTATATTTTTTTTAAATAAATAGTAAAAAGTTTCTGTAATTTTTTTTCTTTTTTTATGCTTGTAGTCCGTTCACGCAGAGCTGACTTTTGCTCCCGTTAGTAGACGGGTTGTTCCATTGCAGTTTAGGGAAGGGAGTCTTGCCGTAACTGGTTTTTCCCGCGCGAAAAAGCAGTTCGGGCAAGACGTCCTTCCCTAAACTGCAATGGAACAACCCGTCTGGTAACGGTATCGGGCGACAACTGAGCGCGAACGCACTATCATCACCTTCTTACAAAACCCGGTTAAATTTCGTCCCCTTCCGACTGCTTCGATTTATGCAATAACATAAGAATAAAAATAAATGGACAAACAAATACAATAAATGTAAAAGTAAAGACAATATTAGAAATACAAGATTACAGGAGAAATATGAATCTATTAATAAAATAAGGACAAAAATAGGTGAGAAAATATAAATTTTTATGGTGTTTAATATTGGAGTCCTTTTCCAGAGTCGAAAAATCCAAAATTTCTTCAGATTATTAAATCAAAATTGAAAATGTACATATATAACAAGTACTAATAAAATATTTTATGTAAGCTTGGGAAGGGAGGTATTAATAGTTTCTATTTTGATGCATTCCCCCGCCATGCCGTGCATATATCCAGTAAATTTATCTTGTATTTGAATGTTTTGAATTGGGTCATAAAGGTTGATATTACGTGCACGAAAAATAAATTTATTATATTATTATTATTATTATTATTCACAAGCATAGAGATTACGATAAATTATCTGACACCAGCGAATGAACGATATCTTGACAATCGAGATTGAACTTGTAAATTTATCGAATTGGTATAATTCAATTAGACATGTTAACCTTTTCGCAGACATACGTTTTGTCCTGGAAAATATAGCGTTGTATGCCGCTATATCCGTAAACGTTTAAAGTAGTTAAAATTAAATTTATATTAAATAAAATAAAATTTAATTGAATTAAATATAACATATCCTAAGCATAAACATAATGATCTTATTTTGCTATTTACCTTAGAAAATATAGCCGCATATTGGCCGCTATTTTGGCAAATGTATTAATATCTTTGTACATAGATTTTCGTAGATTTTACAATTAGTGTTCATCCCTATAATCTAATACGTGCGTTATAAGTTTTTAATAATACTTAATAATAATTAAGATATATCTTAGCAAATCCCCGAATATATATTACAGCAGCTTTCAGTACTCTCTCTCCAGCTAATGTGAAATCTGATATAATTCGAAAAGCTTAAGGCACATGTATATATATTATGAATATTAATACCTCGCATCATTACACAAGCACTAATATATTAAATATTAATATGGGATACACTAATTAAATGTCGCTCTCTAATAACTGGACAGATTAAAGCTATACACACGCACACTAGGGATATGAATTAATAAATAGATACATGTATACCATGAAATGGCATAGATTATAACAAGCAGTCAAATGGAAATGATGAGGATGTATATTTATATAAAAACTTGTTTGAAGTCCGCAAAGAAAGGATAAATTAAGTTGGGAGAACGAAGTTATGAAAAACTTTGTGATATTCTTTCAACAACTATCAAACTCCGCAGCTTATTTACAACTGTTTATTACAATAATATAACTAATATCATAGAAAATTGAACAGCTATATGATGATTCTATGTAAGATCTTTAGAGCGCTTCGCATGTGAATGATCTAGTGCCTGAAGTACAATTCTAGCACCAATTAGCATACATTCCCAACGGTGACACTTCGAACACAACTTAGGGTTTTCTCTGGGGGCATAACGCACATTTTATGACGGTTTTTATAGTAGCCCCCGTAACAATGCATTTTCAACGTTAAAAAACGCCTCTCATTCTGTACACATCTTCTTCTTTCCCTTGGCCATTTTTCCCATATTTTTCTGCACACATGCATATATTGAAAAAAATTCACAAATAACGGTATTCAAAAAGCACCCCAAATTATATTTTCAATTTTCAGTTTAATGAAACGACATTATGCTTGGGGCAACTACAATGTAGCTTCACACGGATCCTCCAATTCAATCCTTAGTCAGAAAATTTAGACTGAGCCTTAAATCTAGGGCGTTTCTAACGAAGCTTGGCTTTCCATTTTAACCTGTTAACCGGGGAATAAAATTTTGTGAAACTCGTTTCACACTGGGGACTTTTTTTTTGTGGGGGAGACATTTTGGTAGTCTTCCGGGCATGACGAAAAATGTCGTCATATCCATTTAACAGGTTAAGGAGATACTTTTTGTTAAATATGCGTAATCTTCCGGGCATGACGAAAAATGTCGTCATACCCAGTTAACAGGTTAATGGCTCTATTTCCATTGAAGTAGCAAACTTCAAGTTATGGCTAAGAGATGTGTGCTTTGGGGAAATTTCTCAGACAAACAGGTCTAATTCCTTGGATTCTGAGACCGCAACTCCGCAATTTTGCCTAGTAAATGTAATTGGACAAGATGTTATATAGCAAACCAGTTTGTAAGTAAGTTCTTCCAGTCCCGCGCCTTAAGGCCCTGCCTTGGGGCTCCGCAGCGCGCCAATCTGGCAGCCATGCGGGCGGAAACCGCCAGTCCTCCTATCATCAATCAAATGGAGAGCCGACTGGATAAGGTCCTCTGTAAGATGCTATTCCTGGCTCCTGAGCACCGTATCCACCAACGTCTGCACAGCAGGGCTGATGGTTCGGTGATTGCCCGTCATTATAGGAATTCCATCCTATTACACGTCGTGCCGCAGGTGCAGCGGGACCCTGTTGCTGTTCCATGGCTTCTCGCTCTTCCGACTGTGCACCCCTCCCTCCATGGAGTGCCGAGCAGGGAGTCAGTGGACGCCGGAGTCCTGCGCGACCTGGTACGTGATTCCATCGCCAACCTGGACTTGCCCCACTTCCAAATATTTACGGATGGGTCCTTCTGTGCAGTCTCCAGGAAGGGGGGGTGCCTCGCTTGCGATACCGAAAATCGGTCTGGCCATATGCTTCCACTTACCGCTGTGCTCCTCCTCCACGGAGGCGGAGCTTGTCGGTCTGTGGGAAGCCACCAACTGGGTCCTTCACCACGGTAGCTCCGATGCTACCGTCTTCTATGACTCTCAGGCTGCTTTGCTTGGCCTCCAGGCCGATCCTGCTGTTTGGCCGGTCTGCCCCATTGTCCAGGACATTGTGGTCGCGGCGGCTAGATGTGCGGATGAGGGGAGGTCTGTGATATACTGTTGGTTTCCTGGCCACACCGGTAATCGTGGTAACGAAATTGCGGACACTTGGGCGCGTCGAGCCCTAGAGGACGTAAACGGTTCCTGCAGTAACAGACCCTCCCCGCACAACCCCTCCCTTTCCTGCCGTATCAGGAGTCTGAAGGACACCTATCGAAGTGACATGGTGAACCTCTTGATAAGAGACATTTCGGGGCACTTCCGATCAATTTCGAGGTGCGAAGTCGCCGTACTCTTTTTTCCCGATGGTCTCCCAGGTGGGGGCACAGACCAGGCTGCATCGTTTCAGAATTGGCTGTGCATTCACCAACAAGTACCTCCACCGCATTAGGCAACTCCCGTCGCCTGTGTGTCTCCAGTGTCAGGAAGGTGCTGACGAAACACTGGAACACATTCTTTTGCGGTGTCCGGCCTACGGCTACCTCAGGGAGGAGCTCCTTCTCGCCCGCCGCCGTTTAGGCCTCGCCTCGCCACCAGGTCTGTCCGACCTCCTGGATCCCACCGGATCCCCCCGCCTTCGCGCTGCCTCCGTGGCTGTGCTAAACACCTTCCTTTCCGGTCTTGGCCGGTTCCTGTAGGTTACTCGGCTGGCCCATGGGGGTGTCTCCGGTCCTGCTGCCTGGGCCGTGGCCGTTCCCCGTGGCGGCCCCCCGGCAGCTGGTTTCGGTGTGCGTTGAATGACGACTTTACGTGAACGTGCATCTATGAATGCCGTGTTGATCGGCAATCCATCTCCCCCTCAGCCGCCTCGGCGGCTGATTACGCTGTTCAAGCGTCCTGTCTGGGATTACAGCGCCGCCACCTATGCGGCGGCCTGCCATTCCCTGCCCCTGCAAACACACAGGACGGCGGGAAAATAGATCACCTTCATTGTCATCTGGCCACAGTAAATACCTGTACAGTAAATACTACAGTACTCCTCATTGAGCCAATGGTAAAAAATATAAAAGAAACTTACATTTCCGCAAGGTGGCACTGCGGGGAGTCTATTTGCTTACTTTTCCCATGTTACATCTGCTGTGTGTGAATTTTTAATTGCAAGGCAAATTAATTTTTTTGTTAATTAAAGTCAAATATAATGTATGTCTAGAAAGTAAGTCTGTGCAGCTTGCCAAAATATACACCGAGTAATTAAGTAAGTACTTCATTGACAAAAATTACTTGTCATCCTTCCCTTTATGTTTTTGTGTGATTTAGAGATACTTTTCAACCCTATTATTCCTTTCAGAATTTAAACGTAATATAATAATTATCTATCCCTTTCCATTTTAATAGCTCTTTGTTTCATTTTGGAAAACACCACATTAAAAAAATAAACATAGCTATATTCAACTATGATTAAAATTATCTAAATTTGAAATCTGTAAACATTTGGGCGCTCTTTTAAAATACGGTAATCGCTCCCGTTTTGGCGACTTTTTATTTGCATGCATTTTTTTTCTTTGATTCTTGTTCTCTCTTACTTCTTTTAACGGTTTTTTTTTTAATCGAATTTCATAGTGTTTATTAAAAAAATAGCCACAGAGTTCCCGAGCGCTGGCCAGGGACCATTCCTCATTAACTGACCACAAAACCCGTAGCGCCCCACCCCTATGTCCTTTAATTCAATGCATCCATTAAAACTAGGGTTTTTCAATCGGGAATTCTCAGGTTCTTTCTTTCTTTTATTATTTATACATTAATATAAACTTATAATAATATATATAATATTTATTAATTAATAATGATTTATTTAATTTTTCTGAATTTTTGTAATTATTATATTTTATTATATGTAATTATTATAATATATATATATGACATGGAAACACCCAAATGGGGGAACTAGCGAAATTGACTACATCCTGGCAAACAAGAAATCAATTATTGAAGATTGCAGCATACTGAACAGATTTAATACTGGAAGTGATCATCGAATGGTGAGATGTAAAATGCACTTAAATACTAAACTAGAAAGGCAGAAGCTCATTAGGAAACAAGTATGTAAGAGGGTGGATTTAAAGAAATTAAAAGAAAATACTGAGGCATTCAAGTTGGAATTAAAAAATCGCTTTTCTGCACTGGAAGGACTTATTGAAGAAGTTGACATCTCAGAAGCAAATGAAAACATTGTTAAGACAATAGTTGAAACTGCTGGGGAAATTGGTGGCGTAACCTGTTAAAATCACAATAGCAAATTATCCGAGAAGACGAAGCAGCTCATGAAATGGCGAAGAGATATGAATGTGGACAATTGAAATACCAGCTCCAGGATTGACCAGTCACAGGATTGAAGTAAAAGAAACAACTTTACTCCGCTTTGAAAGCATGAAAAGAGACATAAATTTAACTGGAAGAATTTAACTTATAAACGTTTCTTCATTTATAACTAATTAACGCTTATAACGTCGTATTTACTTATAAAATATTAGTACGTATAATCCAAACGAAAATCAATAAAACGAGTTTGAAGAAAATGTCTCCAAATATTCAGAGCAGTAGTCAAGCTGTGGCTGTAGGGGGATGACCCCTTAAAATTTTTTGTTTTGTATGAAATTGTACATGACAATAAAAATTGTTTTTTGATAAAAATGTATGCAAAATAGCCTTCAACGGTAGATCTTATGTACATAACGTTTCTACAAAGGTTTGAGTCTTCATATGCCTTATAATAATGATAAGGGATATTATAGAGACGTATACTACAATTTATAAGTTTTCAATGTAAAATTTACGTCAAGAAATTGATCTATTAACGTAAAATATATTAGTCTGCTTATATATTTAGTTTTATTAGATATATTAATAAAATGCATCAAAACGTTTACGAATTTTAAACCCCTGAATCTTTTTGAGCCCCACTTTAACAAGTGTCTAGTTACGGGCCTGCTGATATCATTACAAAGGAACTTTTGTTAGTCACTGCCGTGCTATCACTTTATCCCTTAAGAAAAGAAAAGCCATCAAGTTATAGTCCGTTCGCATAAAATTGGCAAGTGGTACCGTTAGAATTTACGGGACTGACGTCACAAACGGGCTGGTTCATTTCAGTAGAGGAAGGAGCGTCTTTCATAACTGGTTTTTCGCGCAGACAAACGTGCGCGAAAAACCAGTTATGAAATGACGCCCTTCCCTCTACTGTAATGAACCAACCCGTTTGTGACGTCAACTCCCGTGAATTCTAACGGTACCACTGGCCAATATTCCGC
>QLNU02015003.1:164266521-164296052 GCA_006491805.2 Dysdera silvatica
TCACGAACGAACTTTTGCAGCTGTGAAGTAAAAAGTTATTTCTAAAGATTCAATTTTTTACCATTCTAAGTTGCGAACCAAGTTGAACAACAACAAACTCGTAATTTCAGATCAACATGACACTTTATCAGGGAGCAAAAGCAATATGTTTCAAAATAATACCTTTCTCCCAAGCCAATAGCAAAACGTCTCTCAAATGACGTCACTCGAACCAGCCCAGAATTATTGTTTTCTATATAAAATCAAACCAATGAGATTTCGAGGTTAGAGAGGGAGCCGAGCGAAGTAACACTCCCCCTTGATTAAAAAGGCGAAGCAAGATTAGAAAGAGACGAATTATGGCAGGTACAGATGAACTAAACTAACTGAAAAGATTAGCAGACGATAACCTGGAGAAATGATATCTGAGCCAGCCAAAAATGATACTAGGATATAGGAAATAGACGATACATATCTTCCATCTCGAGGAGAGTCCCGAAACGATTAGACGTGGACAATAAATATGGAGGACTATTGGGTGAGCATGTCTTTCCATTAGCAGCCTCTTTATTCTATTAATATAGATTAAAAATCACGAATTCTAAATAAAACGATTTTAACGATGATAATGTTGCGATGCAAGACTAGAATATTTAGATAATTATTGTTATAATTATTACTGTATTTGGTAATAAATATCATTATTATAGATTCAAATTATTGCAGGTTTGACAAACCACATATAAGTACATATAGAAAACGATGTCATTGATTAAGGAATTTTGTAATAGAAATTGACTCAGGGTAAGTGTAATTAAGAAAGTCGAATACTTATCAACATGTTTGGTAAATGTGTTAGTGAATTTTATTTGTTCGATTGAATTATTTGAATCTTTTGAGTTTGATCAATGAGGATAAACTAATAGATAATCATTCTCACGTGATAAATTATTTCGATACGATTTAATTGATATGGATTCGATAGGTCAAAACGTTTACCCGTCCCAAACGCAAACACCTGAGGTATTCAAACTCATTGACCAAAACAATTTAAGTACGTTTCACTGCGGGATTAGACAAAAAGCCCAATTTTACGTAATGGGAAAAACTCCTTAAACCTTTCAACGAGCTGTAGATTATGCAAAAGAATTTGAAGAGAATGAAATGTTGTTCTCAGACACATCGATAAACGCCATAAAAACTCATAATCAACTTAATAAATCACAAATTGAGGAAATGGCAGAATCGGTTGCAAAGAAATTGTGACGAAAGAAAGACTACTTCACAAATATCAAGTCTTCAAGAGTCCGTTAGACAAATAAGGAAAGACATAGAGGATAGACAGGCAAACAAACAGGATAAACAAGAAGGGAAAATGAATTATGCTAACGATTTTTTTCAAAACAGGGGTTACTATGATAGACGCTCATCATTTCTTCCACCATTGGGAGAAAGTAATGGGAATTTTAGATATTCTAGACAACCTGTTAACCACAACTTTAGGAGAAACCAGTACGAAATGTCAAGTAGAGAAAACTCATTTATGCCTGAGTTCCCTCAAAATAGAGTACGTAGCTATTGTAATAAACGAGGGCACTCATACAATTTCTGCTTCAGAAGGAAAGATGGTGAAAAAGGAAGACAAGTCGAAAGGAGACCCTATATATATATACATTCCCCAACCAAATGTTCGAACCCAGAACTTTCAATGGTTGAGGGGGTTACCAACCTCGCGGTAGAGGAATTAACGGGGGCCTGTCCTTTTCAAAAAACGAGATTCGGGGGTAGTAGGGCGAAACGCTATTGTTGTGACTCACTGCCCCAGACAAAATACAGATGAAAAAAGGGGGTGAATACAAAAGAGACGAAGTGTACGGAAGAAATAAGCACAGCTTTTATAAGACAACAATAAAGTAACAGTACGTAAAAGATAGTTTTAATAAAAAGACACAATATAGGAATACAATCCGGAACGGAAATTGCAACAATATTAATAGCGCGAACAAAATTTCTCCGTGGAAAAATAAAACAGGTTAAAAATAAATGGGAAGAAATAGAGGACAACGAATCAGATCTTCCAATAGTAAATCTTCGTATTGGTCTGATCACAATCCGCAGATTGGTTGACTCAGTCGCGAGTACTAGTTTGATCGGTGCTGATACCTTAAAAAAAAATAAAAGATTTTAATTATAGACCCCATTCCAATTCTTTGAATTTAAAAGGCGCTTGTAACAGTAAAATGGTTAGTGGAGACACTTATTTTGTTCCAATTACTTTGCAAGGCAGAACAACACAACATCCTTTTGTTGAAACCGAAGAGAATCTTAGTAATCAGTATGTGATCATTTTAGGAGTAAATTTTCTAAGGAAAATTAACCTAATTTTGAAATGTGGGAAAGATGGGAGACTTACAATAAGAATTAATTCAATACGAAGCGGTATCGTTAATTGGAAACGAGAAGAATGAAAAATAATAACGGTAAGTTAGAAACTCAGGTATTGAAGTTAAACAAAAAACAAACAAAGAACTGGCAAACCTTTATGGATTTACATTCCAAAAATACAAGAAATATTTAAAGATAAGAAATTAATGATTTGTTCTACCGATAATTTACAAGAAAGAGACATTTATGCTTTGACCGCAATAGATAATCTTTCTTCAACAGGTCAATTATATAGGCGAAAAATTTATTTATTTATTTAAAGGAATGACAGTAGCGACTATACAACCATTTTCAGATAGTTTTGTAACACAATTACCGTTACAATGCCAATCTAATGAAGAATTATTTGAAAATGATTTTGTGTTAGACCGTTTAAATAAAGATGACTGATAAAAACTAAAGAAAATAATTTTAAAATATAAGAAAATATTTGCTAAATCAGTTTTACAACTAAGAAATGCAAAACTGTTTCCTTTGGAAATAAGATTAAAAAACAATACTCCAATATATTGTAGAAATTATTCTCTTCCAGAACATGTAAAGGATATTGTCACAAAACAAATCGACTTATTGGAAAAAGCAGGGAATACAAGAGAATGCCAAAGCCTCTGTAATTCACCAGTGTTTCTTGTGGCAAAAAAATCACCAAATGACGAACATGACAGTAAAGAGAAAATACTAATAACACCGAAATATGCGCGCTTAATCATCGACTATTCTAAAGTTAATAAATTAATTTATTCAGACGGATTCAGTTATATCCCAGTTAAAGATATGTTTCGTTATTTAAAAGGGAACCGATTTCTATCCACTCTAGATTTTTCAAACGGGTATTTTCAATTACCAGTAAAGGAAGAAAGTCAACTAATGACGGCTTTTCAATGGGAAGGAAAACAAAAATGCTTCCAGCGTTTACCTCAAGAGTTAATTAATAGCGGAGCGTAATTTCAAAGAGCTGTAAGTCACGTATTCGCTGACCAAAAAAAGATCGTATGGCATTTAGATGATATTTTGGCATATAGCCCATCTAAAGAACGACATTTTAAAGTTTTTGGAGAAGTTTTCAAGAAGTTAGATGAACATTTACCATATTTTAACCCAAAGAAATGTCGTTTTCTACACATAAAAATTATCTTAGGCACGTCATAGAAGGTGACAAAATAATGCCAGATCCTAAAAAATGTCCAAAACATACTCAATTACCCAACTCCAACGTCCTTACGTTCATTAAGAGGATTTTTGGGAATTTTAAATTACTTTAGAGAGTATATACTCAATTACTCAACAATCGCAAAACAAAACAGAAAAAAATTATTTCCACAGATGGAGCACAAATCAGTTTTCAAACACTGAAACAACGACTTAACGAAACAACCAGTATCAACGTTACAAGATTTAAAAAAAAAAAATTTATCGTTATTACTTACAGTTCAGACTATGCTATCGGAGCTTACAACTACAATACAGTAATGAAATTTGCCTATATTTTTTTACTAAAAAAAACTTAACGAAAACCAGGTCAGGTATTGTTCTTTTGATAAAGAATTATTGGGTATCAGTGAATCACTATAGAGAATTTCTTCTCGGGGCACCTTTTTGGATTTTGACTGATTGTCAAAGTGCGGCTCTAGCGTTTACACAAAAATGCCTACCTCAGAACTTTGAGAATTTCGTTAAGTTTAGGTGAATTTGACTTTAAAGTAATGCACATTTCAGCAGGCCAGAATATTGTAAGTGACACTTTAACTCGCGTTATTAACGACAACGATGACAAAATTTACACTGATGTCGAGGATAGATTTCATAATCGGGTTAATGAAAAAATTAACCGCATTAGGGAAAAAGTTAAAAAGAATGTAAAGACGGAAGTTAGCACACAAAAAAAAAGAAAAAAAAAAAAAGAAGAACCAATCATACGTTAACGCGGCTATTAAAAACAAAAACTCACACAAGTTCTGAAAGTGGATCTGAGACAGAAATAAGCAGTTCTGAGGATATCACAAAAAGAAAAGTAAGGTAAGGAAGTGAAAAGGAACTAATTGAAAGAACAAAGAAATCATTTAAAAGACAACAAAAGAAGTCGGTAGAGGATTTTGAGAATACGTATAATGACACTCTAAAATATCACAAAAAGAGGGAAAAGTCAAAAGTGAAAAAAATAGAAATAAATAATCACGATTTTTTGTCAAGTGAATCTGAAGATCAAAATGAGAACGAGGACAGTATTAGTGATGCCGAGGGAAATTTAAGATTTAAAGACTATATATTCCAGATGTCAAATAAAGACAAGAAAGTTGCAAAATGACGACCGATTGCTTGGACCAATAATAACAAGCGTTGCAACATAAAGACATTTTACATAAGAATAGAAACTTCTACAATTATTTTCTAGGAGAAGATTAAATTTTATATCATTACGATTCACAAAAGAAGAGAAAACATGGAGTAGATATTTCTGAGGAATTAGCAGTTCTGATATCAATGGCCAGAGAGGCATTAAAAAACTGCCATGAAATTTTATTATGTCACGGAGGAATAAATGTTTCCCTGAATTGCTTGCCAACATTTTTCGTTTGGCCTTGGTTAGTTAGCGATACAGTCAATTTTATTAAAAGTTTTTCGGTATGTTTAAAAAAGAAGGCATTTACTTACATTAGACATGTTCCATTTCAAGAAAAAAGGGAAATCCCAGGATTATTTCAACATATGACAACAGACCTTTTTGGACTTATTTCGGGATTAGATTCCCCTTATAGTTATATTCTTACATCACGTGATCTGTTTTCTAACATAATATTTTTAGCACCTTTAAAGAACGCTACAGTACTGAAGTTTTAGCAGCATTGGAGAGCGCTGTTTACTAAGGTAGGAGTTCCTAGAATTTTGACAACAGATAATGGTGCTGTTTTTGTATCGAATTTATTTAATGAGGCGATGAAAAATTATATTATAGAACACCTAAAAATATCAGTATACTGCGCTTGGTCGAACGGAGTAATGGAGTGCTCGCATCCGGGAATTTATAATCGAATTACAAGTTTGGTTTCAAATATAAATTAACGACATTTATATCTTGTCACAGTTCAATTTTCAATTAACTGTAGTTTCAGTTCGAGCGGGGTGGGGGGTCATTCAGCCAATTTTACGACATATGGACTAGATCTCAGAACTCTGATTTCATATTATAATTAAAAACAACAATTTGCTGAGTTTCCTTTAAAGGATTATGCAGACGAAAGAAGGCGTATACGCGCCAAAATTTTTAAAGAGGTAACGGGAAATTTAAAATTTTCCTACGAAAAGAACAGAGAGCGAAGTCTAAAAAAAGTATAGAAAACGTTTTCTCGAAGTTGATGATATTGTATTTTTGAATGAGCCAAAAATGAAAACACGCCCACATTCGAAATTACTTTTTGGCGCATCTCTACCCTGACGCGTGGTGAAAGGTTTTAATGATATTAATTATCGCATACGTGGAGTAACAAATCCAGAGAATGCGATGACAACCCATACTAATCGTTTAGTTAAAGGCGAAATCTGCAAACTTCATTTAATGGAGGTTAATTCATGTAGTCAATCAAATAATGAAAATTGATTTCATCAAATAATGAAGAAGAATCAAATAATGAAGAAGAATCAAATAATGAAGATTCATGTCGTCAATCAAATAATGAAAACAAAAATCATCAAGATGATTCGCAAAATGATATTGGCAACAGTAATTCAGGATTCAGCGATGATGAAAATGGATTTGTAAATTATACAGGTATATACGGTTTTTCCATGGCTCGTCATTCTAATCCGAGACGGGAAGAGACGTTTCCACAATCAGAGATACATCAGGAACAGAACAATCAGTCAGAGATTGAAAATGAGGATCGCACAAGATCAGTACCGTTGTAGAGAAATCAAAGGAACAAGATACGATCTAAGACCTCAAATAAACATTCCTACTCGTTATCTGGATGTAGAAAAACATATGCCGTTAATTTTATCACCTAAACGACAAGCACAGGCAGAAAGAGGTGCAATTAACAGAAGAATAAATTTGTCGGAATCAAATTTATCACCAAGGAGAACTTTAAAACGTTTTGTGAAACAGGACATACAAGATATAGAAAATAGGGCAATTTTGAATGCCAACACTGCCGCTACTGAGCCACTGCCGATTCCGAGTAATGCACGAATGGAAAATACAGCTGTTGAGCAAACAAACGTAATTGCGCAAGGTGCACATACAAATCTATGAAACGCTACAGAAAGTGCTGATAATCTGATACAAGGAGACAGTGCAGAGCACAGGTTTTCCCCTCAGAGAAATGAAGAAACGGATAGAATACAGAGTACCTCATCTATAAAATATTTTTTAGACAGTATAAGACCTTTTCAACGTAATTTTCTTGATAATTTCACAGAAAAAATCTCTAGGAAATTTATAAATTCCATTTTAAAATAAATATTACAAATGAAACAAAATACGTTATATTAAGGAAAAATCGATCAGCAAATCAGGCATAAATAAACATTGGGAAGATAAAAATAATAAAATTAATTCAGTTCAAAATAACGATGTCAAAATAACAACTTCTAAAAAAAGGAAAGAATAAAATATTTAACGTTATGACATAAATGAAGGATATTAAAATTATGTCTATTTCAATAACAATATAACTTAGTTAAGTTAATACAAATATTGGTATCGACTGTAATATATTAACTAATAACTTGCTAAGAATATATTTAAATAAACTAAATTTCGGAGATATATCACAAATATCTCGAAATTACTATAATCATAGGATAAAGGTTAACTCTAAGAGGAACCACAAAGATCATATCATTATTAATAATACATTATTTTTCATTACATCATTTGCCATTTTTTATAAAACAAAACTAATTAAACAAATGGTCGAATGAAAGTTTATCTTCATAAATTTTTATACAAGATAAATATATGAAAAGAAGTGTAACGACAAGCTAAAATAACATATCACATTTCAGCAAACTTCACAAATGAAAAAGTTGTTTTAGCTCAATAAATAATGGGAAAGTTATCATCAAAAATAAACATAGGCAATAATTACGTAATAATAGTTTAGGAAATGACTTACCACAATGAAGTTACTCACAAAGAACGTGTAATCCAAAAAAAAGTTCATCAATAGATTTCGTTTAGTATATTGAATACTACAATGAACATAAGAGCAAAATGATAAGATGCACAAATCACGAAGATCGCTAACAAAACACATTGAAAAGGGTTAAAACGAAATGTTTGAAAGTTTCAACGAGTTAAAACCAGGCGACGAGACGTCTAATGAAGATCTCGCCAATCACATCCTAATCAGTATCAATATCTTCAATTTCGAAAACAGCCCTAGCTTGCAACCCATCAAAAGAAATCCAGTCTCCCAACCTTCACTAGCGCGGAGAGGCAATGACGAACCTCGTACACCCCAACCATAGCATAAGAATAGATCCATGTGTACTGGACATGCTAGGAAATAGCGGTGACACGACGGGCGCAAAAGAGAACAAACTCATCATCTGAGTTTATACGGGAAGACTCAGATGCATGCAGATACAAATTCTTGGAAGCAAGGAGAGCTTCCTGAACGAAAAATGTATATAAAAGCTTTCCTCCAACGGACAAATCGCTATTAGTATCTATTTCAATTTCCATCTCAGTTTCAAATCCCAAACTCAAACTGACAGTCGTCAGTTCATACAGTGATCTAAGTAAATCACTAAAATAAGTTCGAACCGAAAAGAACCAATGCGATCTATTAGAACTAACATCTTGTAAAGTCCAACAGGTAACACGTCGCCAATTCATAATTCGAACCATTATGCCAATTTCCAAATCAACCTAATCTCACAATATATACACGTCTATACTGAATCAATTTCCAGTGCATGAAATTTCAAATAAGCAGGAAAAACGGCGGCACAGAATTATCGAAAACGAAATCGGCAAATTCATGCTCTTGTCCGAAAGATTTGAAAGACTTTCGACCATCCCAAGGAAGCAATTTAGGTCAATTAAACATAAATTTTGCGCTAAATTATTAACGCAAGAGTAAAGAAATTTACTTAGGAGGAATGTTACTATGCAAATAACATGGACAAAGGGAAAGGTAAAAGTCAAACTGGACAACAGGGATGAACCATTACAGGTGACTACAAACGAACGGAGGCCACAGGGAGCGAAAAAGGGATTCACACAACTTCACTGCCCTTTCTAAAGTTACCCAAACTTCATATAAGGAAGCAGGAAATACGGGAAGGAAGGCAAAGAATAAAGGGAAGGAAAAAGTTTGACGCATCTGTATTTAGACAGTAATAAAATTTAGTGAAATGAAAGGATTAGATCGTGCAAAGAGGAAAGTGAAAAAAGTTAGAAAGGCGAAAACCAGTTTCTTGACAACTTGACACACAAAAAGGAGTATATTTTTAAATGGCACGAAAGCGTCTTCCAAATCACGCTTCGCATTAACCGGAAACCAAAACTGACGAAGTCATTTTAAAGAAAAAGTTGGTAGTGTATATCGAATGAATAAGAGATGACGAAATGAAGATAAGCGAGAATTGTTACATTATATAATACTGTAAATACGTATATGTAAATACAATGTGATTAAATAATATAACAACACAAATGCAAATTTTATGAAAGAGGAAGGAAAGAATTTCAACGATAGTGATAATTATTAATCATAATAATTAAAAGTCGAGAGGGATTATTATATTTTGCTGCAAAAAATATACAAGCAACATATATGTTTACGAATATAATTACAATTATAATAATTTTATTATTTAAAAATCAATTTTAAAAATAAGAGGCTTCTTTTTTGAACATGTTTTCTCTACATAGGAGATACCTATGCTTATGATGACTGCTATATACACGCATTACAGTGCAGCGTACACCAAATGCGGATGGGGCCGTGGATGCAACTTTGGTCACCATATGTCTCATTCATCGTTCACTCAACAAAGTTTAGAATACTCAGGAGTTTCTCGATGTTACCTAGTTCCAATGACTTCCAGTTGTATAATTACTGACAGTATGCATTGCTTGTATACACAAGTATACTTGTATCCTGATTACACAAACGGTTACGAGATAAGAAAATTGACGAGTCTAGAATGTAAATATACACTGGAAGTGAAGGAATCTTCAAAAAATCACACAGAGACTTTACACGTTAAAGGAAGTGGAGAACACGGAGCGGAATCACAACGAGGATTTTAGAAGCATTAGATAGCCCAGTAACTCTATTCAACAGAGACAATTTAATCATAAATGTAGCTGACCCAACACTAGCATTTTTGGAATCTGCATCGAAGCAAGGACGCCCAGTTGCAGGAGAAATTGGATCCGTACAAGCAACAGAAGCATATTCCAAAAACATTTGTTTCCACAGAAACTATGGGAATGTATGATGTAGGAAGAACAGATATCGTGTCAGAAGTAAGAATCCTTTCTCAACACACACATTCAACAGAAACACAAAGCATTACCGAAAGTGCTGGGATACCATTATTTACAACTTGACGCAAAACGATAATTATTTTCCGAAGTATTATCTTCATCAGCAGTTGTCTACATTTCTACAAGTTGTCTACATTTCCAGGGATGCTCCATCAAAGTGGTGAAAGCAGAAGTAGGTGCACAATTCAGAGAGAGTCAAGCAAAGGTTTCCAGTTGCTTCAGCTGTGAAAGCTTTCCACAAATTATTCTACGAGCATATTCCACGTGTGAACAAAGTGCAGTTTAAGTAACAGCAAGAAATTTGGCTGTATTAACACCATCTGTTTTTCTGAGTAAAACTGAAGAAGACATAACAATAAAATTTCGTTCAGAAATTCAGTGCGTTCAAGACAAAATTTGTTTATCATCAGATGAACTATCCAGATGTAAGGATCTGGACTTTCGTTTAAACAAGCCGGACTTACAACTGACCTTTCTCAACATGACACACATCAAATGGATACCGTGTAACTGGAAATTTCCAATGGCCTTCAATTTTCGGACTTGGCTCATTTTCCAGTGTTAACAAAATCTCAGCAGGTGCAGGAAGGAGTCATACTCTTAGGTTTTATCTTATACGGTGCAGTAGCATCATTTTGTAGACGTTAATATATTTGATAAACGAACTAAACTAGTGAACGATCAACAGAACCAAGACTTTAAAACGAAGAATATTTGATTAAAATGAATGGCATTTTTCATATAACTATGCTCATTACTTACTTAAGTAATGTATTTTGTGGTTTAGTATTGCATTTATATGGTTTTTTGTCATGTAACCATATTTATTCCGTTTTCACTAGAAATCCAGGTTTTCAATCTTAAACAGGTAATATATGCTTTTCGCAGGCAGAGTGTCGACGTTATTTTTAGATTAGAATTTGTAGTTTAGTTTTGTGTTAGTATCCAAATTGTGTCATGATATAAAATGAAAAATATTTCACATTCTTTAGTCAACTCATTATTTTTCAAATAGGCAGGGTTGGAATGCATCATCATCAAAATTTTCCAAATTTTAAAATGCATTAAGGAAAATTTAAAACCATTCCAAAATTTTTCGAGAAACATGCAATTTTGGGTAAACTAGCAGATAGGCCACTTACTCGATCGAGCAATGTAAATTGCGCACCTGGCTAAAATTTTCTGGAGCAAGGGAGATTATGTCACGGTGATTTTTAATCAATGCAACATTATTCTTGTTTACTAATTGCAAAGGAGGGTAAAGGCGATTTTTTTCACATTTCCACGAGCGATTTGACCCTGTAAACAGAATCTAAAATTCTTATGTAAGAAAAGAGCGGGACTTCACAAAGCAGAAGGCAACTCAAATCCATAAAATAATAGTAGAATACCCAAAACTTTAACATAAAAACTTAGGACTAAAGAAAAGCAGAAACTAACGTGATCTTAAAAATAGGAAAATAATAAAAAAAAGTCACGAATGATCTTTTACAGCTGTGAAATAAAAAGTTATTTCTAAAGATTCAATTTTTGACCACTGTAAATTGCGAACCAAGTTCAACAACAACAAACCCGTAATTTTAGTTCAACCTGACATTTTCTCAGGGGGCAAAAGCAATAAGTTTCACGGTAATGCCGTTTCCCCAAGCCAATAGCAAAACGTCTCTCAAATGAAGTCACTCGAACCAGCCCAGAATTATTGTTTTCAACACAAAATGGAACCAATGAGATTTCGAGGTTAGAAAGGGAGCCGAGAGAAGTGACACTCCCCCTTGATTGAAAAGGCCAAGCAAAAGGAGAAAGAGACGGATTATGGCGGATAAAGTTGAGCTAAACTAATCCAAAAGATGAGCAGACGATGGCCTGGGAAAATGATATCTGAGCCAGTGAGAATGACACTATGAAATAGGAAAAAGACTATATATATATATATATATATATATACATTTTATGAAGAAATTAAACAGTTGCACACCAAAGGGAAACAACATATCAAGCTCATCATGGGGGATTTCAATGCAAGAATTGGACAACAGGAACAAGGAGAGACATCGGTTGGTAAATACGGATACGGGGAAAGGAATGAACGTGGCGATCAACTCATCGAATTTGCAGAAGCTGAAAATCTTAGCATCATGAATTCATTTTTTAAGAAGAAACCGCAAAGAAAATGGACATGGAAACACCCAAATGGGGGAACTAGCGAAATTGACTATATCCTGGCAAACAAGAAATCAATTATTGAAGATTGCAGCGTACTGAACAGATTTAATACTGGAAGTGATCATCGAATGGTGAGATGTAAAGTGCACTTAAATACTAAATTAGAAAGACAGAAGCTCATTAGGAAACAAGTAAGTAAGAGGGTGGATTTAATGAAACTGAAAGCAAATACCGAGGCATTCAAGTTGGAATTAAAAAATCGCTTTTCTGCACTGGAAGGACTTATTGATGAAAGTGATATCTCAGAAGCAAATGAAAACATTGTTAAGACAATAGTTGAAACTGCTGGGGAAATTGGTGGTGTAACCTGTAAAAAGCACAATAGCAAATTATCTGAGAAGACGAAACAGCTCATGAAAAGGCGAAGAGATATGAAGGTGGACAATCAAAATACCAGTTCCAGGATTGAGTACATAGAACTTTGTAAAACTTTGCGCAAAAGCATGAAAGAAGACATAAGAAAATTCAACTGTGAGTTAGTAAGGAAGGCCATTGAAAATAACAAGAGCCTTAGGGTTGTTAAAGGAAGTTTATCTGTTGGGAAGAAACACATCATTGCATTAAAAGGAGAGGATGGCACCGTAACAAGAAATAGGGAAGAAATACTTAGAAGAGTTGAAGAATTCTACAAAAATCTATACGAAAGTAACAGTGGATTAAACGAAGACTCTGAGATAGTCGAAGGAACAGCTCCTAAAATCTTAAAAGAAGAAGTTTCATTTGCAATAAAAAGTATGAAGAAAGGAAGAGCCCCTGGCGATGATGGCATTACATTAGATATCTTAAAAGAAGCTGGAGAATATGTAGAAGACATACTCGCAAAATTCTTTACCAAATGCCTTAACAGTGGTAACATACCAAACCAATGGGATTCTGCAACAGTAATTCTTTTGCATAAAAAAGGTGATAAAGAGGATTTAAAAAATTACCGACCAATTAGCTTGTTACCTGCTATTTATAAAATCTTCACAAAAGTGCTAACACA
This sequence comes from Dysdera silvatica, assembly GCA_006491805.2. Taxonomy (NCBI): domain Eukaryota; kingdom Metazoa; phylum Arthropoda; class Arachnida; order Araneae; family Dysderidae; genus Dysdera; species Dysdera silvatica. The sequence goes on from QLNU02015003.1 coordinate 164,279,655, forward strand.
TCGCCTGCAGAAAAAATTAGATGCAGCTCAACCAAGAGAACAAGCTGGATTTCGAAGTGGATTCAGTACAGTGGACCATATTCAAGTATTAAGAGAATTAATTGAAAGAACACATGAATATGAACTTCCATTGTGTGTGGCATTTATTGACTATGAGAAGGCCTTTGACTCTATTAAAACATCAGCAGTCATCAACTCTTTAAGATCAACAGACATTGAGGATGTGTACATTGACATGGTGAAACGTGTGTATAAAAATGCAAGTGCAAAATTTCGGTTACATAAAGATACCAAAACTATCAAAATTGGTAAAGGTGTGAGGCAGGGAGATACCATTTCTCCAAAACTTTTTACTTCAGCTTTACAGATGATTTTTCAGCAGATAAATTGGAATAACAAGGGAATAAAAATAAATGGTGAATATTTAAATCATTTGCGGTTTGCTGATGACATTGTTATTTTTTCAACGAACCCATTAGAACTCCAAGACATGGTACAGGAGCTCTCAACTAGAAGTAAAGAAGTTGGACTCAAGATGAACCTACAAAAAACTAAGATCATGTTCAATAATTTTGTAGAGGAAACAAAAATACAAGTTGACAACATTGAGCTAGAAATTGCTGATTCATATATTTACCTTGGCCAGCTGATTTCAATGGATGGCAACATTATGAAAGAACTCAACAGACGTATTAAACTTGGCTGGAGTGCATTTGGAAGAAACAGTTTTATCCTGAAGGGGAAATTGCCTTTATGTCTAAAAAGAAAAGTCTTCAACCAGTGTGTATTGCCAGTCCTCTCTTATGGATCAGAGACATGGAGTCTAACAGTTGGAGCAATACGAAAGTTACAGACAACGCAAAGGAGCATGGAGAGGTGCATGCTTGGAATAACTAGGAGAGATCGAAAAAGGAACACTTGGGTGAGAGAGCAAACTAGAGTAGAGGACATCATTGTTAAAGTAAAAGGGCTGAAATGGCGATGGGCTGGGCATATTGCAAGAAGAACTGATCAACGATGGACAACAGAAATTCTGAACTGGATTCCAAGAGACCACCGAAGACCTAGAAAACGTCCTCAAACTAGATGGGTGGATGAAATAAGAAAAGAGGTTGGGGTGACGTGGAAACGAATGGCCCAGGATAGACTTGTGTGGAAAGCATTTGGAGAGACCTTCATCCAGCAGTGGATAGATAATGGTTGAATATGATGATGATATATATACATCTCCAATCTCGAAGGGGTTCCCAAAACCGTAAACGTGGACAACGAACATGGAGGACTATTGGGTGAGCATGTTTTTCCATTAGCAGCCTCCTCATTTTATTACCATAGATTAATTAAGCAAATCGCTAACGATAATGAAATAGTTTTAAGAACAATAATATCACGGTGCAATGTCAGGAATTTTAAATAACTATTGCTGTTATTATTATATTATTTTGTATTAAATAGCATTATCATAGACTAAAATTATTGCATGTTAAATGAACCATATATAAGTGTAAACAGAAAACGATGATATGGATTAGCGAATTTTGTAATAGAAATCGACTCAGGTTAAGCGTAATTAAGAAAACGTAAGTTTAATTATCCTATCTGCGCAAATACTGTGTCTAGTAGCAGACCACTAGACCATCACGACCAAACCACATATTTAATCTAAATGTTTCAGTTTTTAATATTTGTTTACCACATAATAATTTCATTATCACATAAAAAATGCCGTGACATGATATGTGTTTCACTAAAGGCTTATTTTCCAATTTCAGTTTTTCAAGCAGCTCAGTTTTTTTGAAGTTACTAAAAAAGTTTTTCTCAGAAAAAGATTGCAAAATGGTTGATTGAAAGATTTAGATGTCTGGAGTGATTTTTATGGAATTAGAGGTGTTAGATGGGGAGGCCGGATTCCTGGGGCCTCTGGATCTTGAACTAATTGCAGGACGATTACAAAAACTGAAGAACTATTTTTTTTCATATTTGTTGTGCAAATTTGAAAAAAGTTTTTATTTCATGCGTGTGTGAATGTGCCCATAAGTAAATGCACTAAATTGAGAGATTTGGCATGTTAGCACAAATGCATACAGTTGCATATAACTTTAACAAGGAAGTTATTTCAGAGAGAAACTGTTTTCATATGGATTTTCAGGAAGAAATAAAGCAAAGTTCTTTCTCTCCCTTGAAGCAGAGTGATCTTTGTGATATAACAATATAATCAACCAGGGCTGATCCTGCGTTATTGACTTCCTGGGTGCAGAAACAGTATCGCCGCCCTTATTAATTTAATATATAATTAAGAATTTTATACCTATGCAGTGCTGACTTGTATATCTATATATACTATATATCTAAATATATTCAAACAGCTACCACGTAAAAGATATATTTTCAGGGTGTCTGAAAACCTGGAAAAGTCAGAGAAATTTTTTCTGACTGGAAAAGTCAGGGAAATTTGAAATACAAAGGCCCAAGTCAGGGAAATTTGAAATTCATTGTTATAATAAATAACTTATTAAAATAATTTTCCTGAACTGTGCTTTTCATACCACATTACCTACTGAAAAATTTGAAAAACTTGTACTTTTGACTAAACTTCTTCCAAAAGTTACCATTTTGCACCAAAACTAATATAATTTATATAAAATTATTAAGCCTATATATTTCTCAGGAGAAAATGTTTGCCAAATATATAACTAAAACTTGAAAAACAAAAAGTGTTTTTAGCTAAATTATCCAATCTGTAAGGGATTTTGCTAATACCAATCTCCTTTTTGTTATATATAGTCATACACATTTTAAATGAAATAGAAGATGAAGCATCAGCTTTGCGATTATATAGTTAAACTCTTTTATAATAAACTCAAAAGGGCCGAATGGAAATGTTGCTGTAAATATTTAATTAGTGCAAGTCTTTAGTGTAAAGAAATACACTTTTTAATACAGCTTTTGAATTTGTAAATTCACTATAATTGAGTTATAAATGGCGTTGGGGTTTGCATTAATCGATTTCATGGCCTTGAAACTTGTTTTGATTGGGCAAATTTTCGCGGGCGCATTGTGTGTTGTTTACTGTAATTAGCGACTGGAAATCGATTAAGATTTGGTCTGGAAAAGTCAGGGAAGTTTGAAATAGAATTTGGGTAGACACCATGCATTTTTTTTCATAAAACAACACACGGTTCCTTGGAATTTCTTTGATCTAAGGTAACATAATAAAAGGTCTGGGTTTAGCTGTTCAGGTGTGAGCATGAACCTATTCCACCCCATCAGGAACAGCGCTGCAATCAACCAATGTTTCTCTCCCAATCTCAGTCTTTCACTTCAACGCCATTTTTTCTGGGCGATATTGTTGCTCTTTGGTTTGTATCGGGATATATCAATTATAATTATTATTATAAGGCCTGCAAAAGTGTTGTTGGTATCTAAGTCGAAGGAGATTCACACGCTGAATGTGTATGACGGTGAGTGGATCCGTCCGGGTCAGTAATCCAGTGTCCTACCCAGTCTTCAAGTAGTGCCGGCCGGGTTTTCTGTTTATGAAGAAAATTTATATTTGCTTTACGGATAGTAAGGTGCAAGGGGGAGCTAATTCACCAATCCATCTAGCCAGCATGGTAAATTGATGGCTATTTCCTCCAATATGCAGACGTACCAAAAACTATTCCCCCTCTTCCCTGGGTGCTGGATTGCTCCTGATTAAGGCAGTGGTCAGTGTGGCATGAAAGCTTTTTTTCTGAAAAATTTCAAGAAACAAGAGCGGCAGAATCTCGAAAGTACTATGATGACCAATACATTTTACATATATTTACACACAATATATACACAATGGTGAGAGAGAGAGAGAGAGTGTGGTTTTTATTTATTTTTATTTTTTTTATTTAATTTAATTGTCCACCTCTGTGCTTATGTGTGTTTTATTTTGATTAGGCTTTTTTTATTAAAAAGAGAATTTTGAATTTTCACCTTAACAGCGTTCCTTTAATAAACAAAAGAATTAAAAGCTACCTTCAAGAAATTGAAAATACATCAGATAGAACAGTGAGACTTATTATTCAACTAACACAGCGATACCAACTTCAGATAGTACAAGCATATGCACCAACGTCAAGCCATACAGACGAGGAGGTTGAAGAATTCTATTAAGAAATCAAACAGTTACAAACCAAGGGGAAATAATATGTCAAACTTCATGGCCCAAACATGAGCCTCATATTTGGGCTATAAATTCCCCAACTGCATAAATTTGGCCATGGGAAGTTATTTTGGACTATAGTAAGTAGTGAAACCTTTTCCAATATGGTTCTAGGCTGGAACGGCAAATTTTCCAAATTTTGTTATATGATTAACTAATGTGGATGCAAATAATAACATCCCTGTAGTTCCAGAACGACTCATTTCGAATAACGGTTTACTGGTTGTTGTTGCGATTGTTTACTGGAGGTTGTTTCTTTTGATTTTCTTTACGTATTACGCATTCTTGACAATTCCCAATTACCCCAATATGGTAAAATTATCGTTTTCCATACCTTTGATGACTAAATGGCAACAGTACTCAGTGCCAGGGAAGGGAATTTTTAATTTTTTTTTCTCTGCTGCATTATTAGGTCAATCACTTAAATTATGTGTATATTTATATTAAAAAAATAGATGTACTGAATCACTTAAGTGTAATATTGTAGCTGAAAAAGGATATATTTTATAATGTGAAATCCAAGATGTGGACAAGCAAAGTATTAAATCATATTGGTTTAGATTTTCAGTAAATAATCAAAACTTTCAGAAACTTTCGCTTGCTTTCGAAAACTTTCATATTAGAGCTAACTTTTCTAATAGGAGATCGCGGATAACATCGTGGAAATTCGATGCCAGTTGGGAAGTCTCACAAATCCCCTTCCGTCCTGCTGCGAGGTACTTCGTCCGGATAATTTTACGGTGGGAACAAATATTGTTCGTTAAGGACACCGGACACTATCCCAAAAAGTATCTCCGGGGAATTCCGGAACTGATTTCTCATGGGAGAGTGCCGGAATGATTCGCCAAAATGAAAAACTGAGAAGAATATCTACCGGAACAACAGCTATTTTTTCCTGTTATGTTAGGTTGTTATTAATGGTTCAAAGCTTTCGGAAGTAGCCCTGGCAATAATTCTAATGCAACACAGAGGAAGTAATTAAAACATTTTAACAGTGAATTAATGGTTGTCTCAGATTTACGACAGAGAATAAAGGTTTACAGCAGAGGATGGAAGTAACTCAACAAATACTTTTCTAGAAGTAAACGAAATATGGAGTTTGGAGAATATGAACCAAGTTCCTTCACTTGTTTCATTTCAGGATTTTGGTATCCATTTAGAGGTTTGCGATTCAATAAATTACACGCCAAGTCAAACAAATTAATGCTTAATCACCGGCAAAAAAGTGAATAAATTATCGATGTCCAGTGGAGAAAATTAATTAAAACGGCGCTATTTAATTAAGTTATTTGTGCATGAGGTTCAGAATTAAATGTTCTCTCTTTGTAAGTTTAAATGTTTGGGATTTACAACAATAGTTTCCAATATATTTATTAACTTCTCGGCCAGTTGAGTATTGTTTACACCAGGCGTCGTTCATCAATTTCCTAAATGAAAGGTTCTCAGTTTCTCAGGAAGGGTCAATCGTTTTGTAAATGATAATGGGGAAACAGTCCACAATTTATCATCAACACATAACTCTTCGAAACTCCCCAGGACAATTAAATATAAAAAGAAAATGAGTGACAAAAAATCACGAACTGTGAACAGATATTCGCAGGTAAACACCTGCGCAATAGAAGTCCAAACAGCTTATTGGAATTTCAGGAACAAGGAAGTAGTCTGGACGCAGAAGGAAGGAGAATAAAGAATTATTCCATAATGAAAACGTATCGATGAGTGGGAAAGACGAATATTAAATTTTACCCAAACATAAAAATTCGGCTGCTGTAGAATTTATATAATTAATGTCTCGAGACAGAGCTAGGTGACATCTGGGATAAGATCTTCAGTTGTAAGTGACAGCCACACCATGGTACATTTACTCACAACCAGTCGTATTGAAAGCTGAACCCAACACAGTCCAATAGGCTTAAGGGGATGGTTATAACCAACAGACCACTTGGACGCTTCTATTGTAGAATGGAATAGGACAGTAGTTCTCAAACTACAGTATTATTCAAGAAACTAAACTCAAGAGAAATGTTCCCTATGGAATCCTTTTCGTGATATGACTAGTCACGGCACCACTATAAACATTATTTAAGAAAACCCCAAGGAACTATCACTTACCATTACTTGGAAGTAAACATAAAAACAAATAACAAATCAGTATAGAATTATAAGCAATATTTTTCTATTGTTGTAGGGTATTGATTAATGTTAGTTAGCTCTTCCTAAGGAGTTGTCACATGGGAAAAATTGAAGATTTCCTTGTAAACTTCTGCGATGTTTCATAATTGCTTGGGATTCCTTGGAGAGTCGTCGCGGCACACCGGGGTTCCATGAAACGCACTTTAAGAAACACTGGTTTAGAAGAAGAAGAAGAAGAAGAAGAAGAAAGAACAAACTATTAAAGAATATGGAATCATTTTAGGTAATATTGACAGACATTAGCGCAGGGATCGGTAATTTACGAGCTTGTACAATATACGGCATGCTGACCAACTTGCAATGGCGGACGGGGTGATTTAAAAATAGAAGTAACATTTTCAAAATGGTAAAATTCAAAAGAAGAATTTGATTTGTTTTCAAAAAACTCATTCCTGTTTTCACAACCCTTAAAGTGGAAAGTGAGTAGACATTGGTGTGAAAAATGTATAAAACAGTGATTTGCTGATAGACCTCGTAGAAGATTGTAAATTATTTGTTATGACACATGAAAAACTTGCTTTTTGCCCTCGTTTCAACCTCTATATAAATACTATAATTTATTTATATAAATCGAACACTACGCAGATTAAATCAAACAACAATATCAATCAACGTTTATTGGCGTAGTGATACCAACGCCGATGTTATGTCGTCATTAGACGCCATTAGCCATTCCTTTGGTAAAACGTTCGAAAGGAAATAAATATTTCTGGGTTCGGTGGGACCTGAACCTACCAGGTGAGTGAAAGGAAGTCAGTGGTTCCTGAAGTGGAAGGTCGTGGGTTCAGGTCCCACCGATTGCAGTCTGATTACAGTGTTGCCACCTTCGGCGGCCACCATTACCACTCCCCACTGCAAAAGAACAGGTCCCACCGAAGGCAGAAATATTTATTTTCTTTCGAACGTTTCACCATCTAACCACGCCATAACATCGGCGTTGGTATCACTACGCCAATAAACGTTGATTGATATTGTTGTTTGAAATACTATAATACTTATAAAACAGTGGCTTAGGAAAAGGGGGGGATCAGGTCCCCACTGAATATCAAAATATACTATTTCTCACATTTCATAATATAACCTTATTTATAGCCCCCTATATTTTTTTTGCTATGCTACTGATGCTCAAGTTAGCTTGTCAGACCATAACATGACAAGAATGGTATGGCGTTGTTTGTAGAGGATAATATTGTGAGTAATTAGAACCGTGAAAATGTATGCTGTACAAAAGAAATAAAAATGGTGTTCGTTCTTTTAAAAACTATTGGAATGTATAGAGAACGTGGATTCATGCAGAAAAAAGATCGTGGTTCTTGAACTTTATATTACTTAACTCTTGTAAACCATGCACTTTTTTGAAAAAAGAAATAATAATCCGATCATCTCAAAATTTCGCATGCAAATTCCTTTAGACCAAGTATGCAAATATATGAATTTTCAAAGCCAATGAGTGTTAACTTCGTTCATAGCAAACACTTCTACTGCACAACTGGCATCGTACAAAAGAGGTAAAAATTGCGGACGGTTTATTTTTTCTCATTGACGGCGTGGTAGTCCTTTGAAGGCACGACCAGTTACGACCCGTTACGACGTTATAGAAGACCTTATAGCCAATTGAACGACTTCAAACGTGGTCGCATAGTCGGGATGCGTGAAGCTGGCTGGTCCTACTGAGCAATAGGCTGCCACCTGCACCGTACGGACACTGCTGTATAAAGGTTGGCAGTAATGGTTGCTGCGAGGAACTTATCGGCAGAATGAAAGCTCTGGAAGGCCAAGGTGCACGAAAGTGAGGCACGATCGGATTGGCTGTGTGATAGGCCCGAGCTGATACAACAGCATCATTGTTCGCCACCCAACGTACTATAGTCTCTTCCATACCAATCGTGGCACCTTCCACCATCTCACGACGCTTGGCTGAGGTGGGGTTACGTTCACAGCGGCCTATTCAAGACGTTTGCCTTTAACCCCACACCATTGATAGAGTCGTCTGGAGTGGTGTAGCTGATCATCGGGGCTGCCGGCAAGTTTGCATGGCCTAGTGTTCAGCGATGAATTCCGCTTTAATCCTGGAGTAGATGACCATGGGTTCTTGTGTGGAGGTGCCAAGGCTAGCGATCCCGACCATCCTTTGTCTTACAGATGTACGCAACTATTTCCCCTAGTGTGATGATGTGAAGTGCTATTTAATACGACAGCAGGACACCCCTAGTCATCCTGCGTACAACTTTAACAGCTCAACGATATGTTGATGACATCCTGCGGCCGTTTGCGTTACCCTTCATGACACAACAGCCTGGGAACAACAAGATAATTGCCAAAATAGATAATCCAACATAATTTCAGTCACCATACGGCTCACATATCCGTGAGCTGCTTCCATGCTGTTGATACTTTTCCTTGGCCAGCAAGGTCACCAGACCTTTCGCCAATCGAACATGTATGAGACATGGTAGACGGCCAGATTCAGGCGCCGCAAAATGTCGCAGATTTGGTGCAACAAGTGGCCTCACCAGTGAACAAACCTGGCAGAATGTGTCGTTTGTTTGTTTGTTTGTTTGGATTTTTTATGGCGCAAGAGCATCTGGGCTATACTGCGCCAAGAATGTGTCGTGGGAATGGCATTAGGAATCTTTATCACTCCTTACCTCGACGTATAGAAGCATGCATCGCCGCCAGGGGAGGGGGATTACCGACTATTGATTTGAACATTCAATGTGCAATTCCTAGCCATTGATGGGTCCTGTGGCGTTGAATTTTTTTATCATTTCCTTACCTGCGTATGTGCTGGATATATATTTAATTTTAATAAAAACAGATAATTTCCTAATGGTGCTTCATTTCTTTTTCTTTTTTTTTTCTTTTTGCAAAAGAGTGTATATCAAATGTGTAAAGACATATTTAACAAAGGATGTCTTTTAACACATCAGGAATATAACAAACATTTACTGAATTTACATTAATAGTTGGACAGTATAGTAGCTTAGCAATTCAAAAATTATGGAGGTCTCAAGTGGCTAGAAGATTATGTGATGAGAAATGTGAGAAAATAATGCGTTTTGATAGCCAGTGAGGCAGGGGTCTTGAGCCCTTGAACCCTCCCTTTCCTAAGGCCAGTAGGAAGTAGGAGACAGTAAAAGTGGAACAGCAAAATGAACCTTTGCAACTTGGTGTGTTTGGGCTGTCACCAGGAGTGAAACTGAAAATAGTCCTTCAAAAAGGTTGCCGGTCACTGACATTTGACAGTTTGTTTCGATCTTTTTATTTGTGGTTATTCCATCCCTTCTTAAAATTTGGAGAACTCCTTCAAAATGATTTATGGGGAAAGGAATTTCAGGAAACTTTGTGTTAGGGCGTAAAATTTTCGGGGTATATGAACTTCTATCGCCTGGGAATACCGAGGCATACAAATTCAAGAATTCGGCATAAGAGGGGTTCATACCAATGTCTTCTGCTCAATAGGGAAATGCGTTACCTCTTCGCTACCGTGCGGCATATTTATAAGGAACTCGGGGACATCCCTGTACAGAAGTGAGTAAATAAGGGTTGAGTACGATATTTGCACTGTTATGATTTAAAAAAATGGTCGCATATGAATCAAAATGTAATTTAAAAGTTAGTGGGGTATTACTGAGACAAAGAGGGTCTTACAGGGACACTCCTATACCTTCTTAACCTCTACTCGAGGACTTCCGAGAAAGCTGATGAAAGAAGTGGAAGCCACATAAGAAGGAAAATGTAAGGGTTGAAGCTGAAGGGCAGAGGCTTTCCATCTCTCGAAAAAACTACGGAGCGTTGGAGCACGCAGATCCCCGTATTTTTTGTGATATTTACCGCTGGACCCAGAACTTGAACGCCAAGGCTGTGGTAGGAATAACACAGTGGAACCGTAAGCCCAGCAACCGGAATGCATTGTATAGAAGTTTCTAAGGAAGCAAACAATAATATCATAATGTCAGTGGTGCCAGATGGACGTGTTTTTTCAAACGTTGGCAGCATTATGGTGTGTGTGTCCTTATTTCCTCTGTATTCTAGTCCAGAACGCATTTATGCAATAAATCGGTCGAAGTGAAGTTCTTTCTGCTCTATAGAATGCAGCTGGCTGAAAATGGAAAAGCAGTCAGGTTATTCGCCCGTAAATGAAGATGCTGTAGGAAAGTTTCTTTGTCTTTTAACAGCCTTTCTAGTTTTTATTAGTTCCAGGATACAGTCTCTTTATTGATGGATTAGATCTGAAATATTAAACAAACATGAGAAAAGTACGAAAAACAACATAATATAATTTGTACAATACTTAAAGCAAAGGTAGATAGCTAGCTAGCTAGATAGCTAGATAGATAGAGAGAGAGAGAGAGAGACAGACGGATATAGAGAGAGTGTGTGTTTCTGTTTTTCTGTCTGTTTATACATTATTATTATTATTATTTATTTATTTCCTAAAAAATATAATTTTCAAATTTCATCCTAAAAAAGTAAGTCCAAATATAAACGCAAGGAACCTTAGATTATTACTATGAAATTATGCTTTTTTATGATGCATACATAGATCAGTACAGCTATATATGGGAGAAAAATAATAAGTAAAAATTAAAGACGTGATATGGAAGGGTGCAAGAAAAACTGATTGTGTCTAAGCTTTTTTAAGATCTGAATGCTTTGAAAATCTGATTAACGCCCGAATCAGTATGCAGTGTAAAGTTACGTCTAAAAGAAGTAATAACATAGAACGAAGTCGAACGCACATACACACAAAATGATAAAAAAGGTTTTTTCATCATTTTGTGCATGAGTTCTTTTATCTTGAGATAGAGAGAAATATATAAAACCAATTTCTGTAAGGATGGAAGGAAGAATACGAACTTGAGTCTCATTTCGTTACTAAAAATATATATTCAGTTATGCCATTATACGAAAAGAGTTATTAATCCTCCATGAGTCAGCAAAATAATTCGACCTATGGCAAGCTAAAATTCTGGCAGCTTTTCCGCAAAACTTTTCCGGGGCTTGGTAAAATCGTAAAGCTATCAAAGTCGGATTAGATATGTCCACGGTGAAGCAAGAAAAAATTCCAAGGAAAGTTCCGTAGCGTGAAAAAGTTTCAGCCCATTTCTATGCCCATGGGTGCCATTACACTTTCTCAGGAGGGAAAAAAAGAAAACTTCTGATGCTCTTCGATGACGAAAGAAAAAGTTTTTTTTTTTTTTTTTTTATACGCTAAAAATGTCGGGGGAATCATGTGTGTTTTTATAGAAATTTATTGAACAATGTTAACTGCATTCGTATATTCTCTTTTAAATAGCGGAAGTAATTTTTTCGGGCAACTTGTAGATTACGTATAATAGAAGGAAGTATTTCTTGAACAATACCTTACGTAGGGTAAAAAAATTCCCCATTGCCTCAAATTTACGGTTAATGAAATCTTAACCGCTTTAGCTTTTTTTATTAGCAAAAATGCCAGGAAGCTTAAAAAAAAAGGGCAATATATCGAAAGTGGAAAGGCATAGGTCTAGAAGGCTGAACCTTTTCTTTAAAAGGATAAAAAATGGAGGGCTATTGTCTAAATGGTATATCTCCCAAAAAGAAAAAAACATTCTAGGCATGGGACGATCATATTAAAATGAAATACAATGTTACTTTTTTCTACCTATATAACAAGCACTGGCACTTTTTTGATGCATAATAACAAATTTATAATATATATGTAGCGTTTAGTAAAAAAAGAAGTTTTTTAAAAATATGTCCCCATTTATTTTTCTATTCAACTCAAAAATTCTTCTTCCCCTCCAAATCATCTCCTGCATATTTGTTTACGATTCTTCTCCGTCTGCCATTTGTACATTGCAATTATGTATGTACACCACAGAACCTTATTTTTATTCAGTCACGACAGTACTGAGCCAGACCGTATAGCCCAGATGCTCTTGCGCCATAAAAAAGCCAAACAATCAATCATCAATCGGTTCTTAACCTCTCCTTCAGCACGGAAACGGAATAAGAACAGGGAGGATTACACGATAATTTAGGCAAAAGCAGAAATAATAAATTTAAGACATTGTACTGACAATACACAAAAAAAAAAGTTCAGTTTCCTAATGCCTTAAATTAATAGTAAGAAGCGCCCATTTTTAGAGAAGATGACAAAAATATTCATAACACAGTTTTTATTTAATTGTACAAAATGTTCTACAACGATTTCGATGAGAACAATTTGTACGTAAGAATTATATGATATTAAAATAATAATGATAATAAAAAAAATACGAAAGTGCGGATTAATTAACTCTATGTCAGAATTTTCTAATTAGACACTGCTCAATAAGAAAGCAGGTTTGTAGTTAGACGCTTGTTAGAGGGGGCTTAAAATTCGTTAGTGTAAGGATGTATTTTATTAATATATTTAATAATACTAAATGTATCAGTCAGTGAATAAATTTCTTAATATAAACTTTGCATTGAAAACTTATAGAGATATACTAAAATTTATAATTTCCCTTATCCTTACTATAGTGCAGACTAAGATTCAAAATTCTGTAAAAAAATATGGCCTATACAAGATCTATATTAAAAATCTATTTCAAATGTATTTTTGAAGTCAAAAAGGATGATTTACATTGTTATGTACAAGTTTACACAAAACAAGAAGTTAAAATAAAATTCTAAAATAATTTATTTTGAAAAATTTTTTTAGGTGGCTGATTACATTTTTGGGAGTGGGGGCGAGCTTAAACCCCTACCCCATTCTGTTTTAGCTCTGTACAAACCCACTAAAAAAAAAATTACCCCAAGCATAATCAAATAAAACACACAATCACACTACAGACTCAATAGAAGGTGAGATGTCGGGAATTGCAAATACGAAAGACAATATGTAACTAAGACGAGGTAATTGTTAAATGTAGGCTAGCGAAAATGAGTTGAAGGTGGGGGAAAACATGACTACAACAAAAGGAAAAGAGGCAACAGGCCATATACGAAGTAATTAGTTGGTCTGAGCAAGAGAAACGTAGGGCCAATGGAGCTATGGTGGTATTATTTACCGCAGTTTGTAATTCTAGTTTTCCCCAACAGGTGGCGATACTTGTTCACGAAACATTTCTTTGATTGACTTTGTTTCATTTATTCTGCTTTACTTCTTTTACTGTTAGAGGTGGCACCAGAGAAGACCGCACTAACTTTTTATTTTGATGATGGCGGGCAGTTTTCCGCCGAAACACTTGTAAATGGCACGCTAACTATTTGAGAATTTCCATTTTAACTAAATATACCGTTTAATATAAACATATATATACACACACAGGATTAACCGAAGATTCGTCTATAAACTTTAAAGATTCATGCAAAAAACGGGAAAATCACATTTAAGCACAGGTTGCGTGATAAATCTTGTCTGGATATGCCTTTTTTTGACGGAATACATTTTTTAGTTAAAAATCACTAATATGTGGCGCTGTAGACATTTGAAAGACAATGAAAATGATTATTATGTGCTCAGTTTATGCATTACATTAGTGAATATTCAACATGACCTCCATCACAATGTATGACACAATTTAGACGGGCGACAGTATCCGTAACCTCAGAGTGCAGCATATCCGGATGGACAGAACTCCTCTCGCGCTGAATGGCCCCTCTTTCGGTTCCGATAATATTAACCATCTAGCCTCTAGCCATTTTCGTCCATTTCTCCTAACATAACTAAGAAAAGGAAACTTTTCTTACCATTTCTTGGAAACAGATATTCACAGACCAATGAAATCACTCCCAAATTTAATGCGTAACAAAAATTCAAGTCTTCGACTGGGTTTAAAAAAATATGGGTTGTTCTGCGCACAAACCAAAGTTGCTAAGAAAAACTGGATTTTAGGTGCAACAGGTGTGAAGTTTACTAAGTTTAATTCAGTAAAGATTACGCAATCAAAGATCAGATTGGCCGAGTAAAATAGTTACGTATGCGTGTTTGCTTTCGAAGCTTTATTATCCAATAAATTCGCAATGTGCTATAATTGGCTTCTAACTGAGCAAGAAAAGACGTTTATGGCTCTACATCAATTAATTAACTACAAAAACAAGGAAAAGCAGTGTAGCAAAACGTATATATACGGCACCGGAGGCAAGGTGGTTGAAGAGCCTGATTGATAAATTAGAGACTGTAAACACTCCACAGTCAGGAATCATTTGGTGTTACATCTGGAGGAGAAGGAGGCTGTATATGATCCGGTCGTATTTACTGATAATTGCGCCTTCACCGAGGGTGTTAATCTGAAGTGTGTTTACTGGAATTGCAATGTGAACTGGTGATTCTATCGGTGCTTAAATGCAAAGATTTTTCCATTTTCTTATGAATTTTTAAAGTCTATACAGATTTTTGGTTCATCCTATATAATACTCAGTGTTAGAAAAAGACTTGTACGGTAGAAGGGAGGTAATATGATTGCTTACCCTTGTTCGAACCCTGCAGTTTGCGTAGCGCTTGTTAAACCAATCCGCGGGTTGATTTCCCGAGTGAGGTTGTGTGAGTTTCTTAATTCCTGTCCATGTTTGACCCTCCTCTTCATATTTCCTTCTTAAAGTTCTTCTCCAGATATCTGTTTGTCTACCCCTTCTCTGTTCTCGAGAGTTCGCGTCGGTCGACATCGTTCAGTTCCTTACTGAGTGCACACCCTTATCCAAAAATATTTTACAGTATCATTAACTGCGATATAAGTTTTTGACTACAAATATCTCATAAGTCTATATCGTATTTTTACATAATATTTCTATATATTAATAATATTTTTATATAACATTTTTATAATTTCATAATATTTTATTACACATTTCTATATAATATTTTGTCCAGTAATATTTTTATACATTTCTATAATATTTTATACATTTCTATATATTTTTACATTTCTATATATATTTTATACATTTCTATAATATTTTTATACATTTCTATATAATATTTTTATACATTTCTATATAATATTTTTATACATTTCTATATAATATTTTATATATTATTTCTATTTTCATATATATACATATAGTTATTTTGATTGATTATGGAGTGAGATATGAACAAATATGAATCTTTAAGCTTTGACGAATCCGTTTTCGGTAGAGGCGTTGAAAAATTTTCTTTTGGAAGCGTTTGGGGAAGGAAAAATATTGACGGGATATATATATACGGATATATATGTTTTATTTTTTTTATTTATTATTTTTTCCCAGGCATATGGATTTCCTTCATGGCGGCTTGAAGATGACTCTCTCTCTCTTTCTCTCCTCTGCAGTAGGATTACTTTTTTTTTCTAGCTTTTTTTTCTCATTTCTCGAGTTTGGAAGAGAAAGAAGTTTGGGGGTTGGACTACGTTTAAGTTTTCCGACTCTTGTGTGCGTTTGTGTGACTACACATCTGTCCTTGTCGGCTCTATTTCTTTTCCGGTCCACAAATTCTCTACGAAAGAAATTCTTAAGGAGTTAGAGAAAAGTTAAATTGTAACCATTCTAAAAGACATGGAATCGAAAGCAAGTTGAAGAGTGAGAGAGTAAACTTATTCGACTTTGAGGACGGAAGGTTTGGGCTTATAAAATTGAGATTTTTTAAGACTAAGACTTTTTCATATTTGCATGGTCCCGTCGAAAGTAAATGGGACATAAAATAAAAACTGCTATTTTGAGAAACGTTGTTTTGCATACGATATAATGCGCATCCATCCATCCATCCATCTCACACACACACACACACAAAAAGATACTTAAAAATGGGAGTTGGCCCATATCCGCCATTTTGTTGCCATTGTATCACGTGATCGTGGTTGCAAATTGCATTTATTGGCGACATTCTAAAAGTTGCGCCAATGTTTACATTAATCGGATAATCGCGGATTGTTGATTATTTTTATGCCAAAATAGCGATCATTGCGCCAATGCGGAAAACCTTTATCGCCAAGGTAAATGAAACCAAAATTATGAACAAATGCGTCGGCCTTCAATTTTAGGGTTCTATTCTCACATACATACATACA
>QLNU02015003.1:164308320-164320467 GCA_006491805.2 Dysdera silvatica
CACGGACCCCGCAAGAATGAACTCGAAGTTTAAAGCCAGGAATTTGCATTATACATAGTTATATTTAATGTTTCATCACTTATTTTCACCGTTTAAAGAAGGAAGTGTTTTTCTCCCTCGTCATCTATTCTTATCATTAAAGACTAAATGCTCTTGTCTTTGTATTTTTCCGAACCTTCGTGGAACACTGGTAGGGTCTGCAGACCACAGTTGAAGAACCGCTGGTATAGGATATTTGAATAAATGAAATATTATAAGATATTGTTTAAATTTTATAGTTATATTAATTTAATTATTATTTTGTATGAAGTTGAGATTTTTTAATCTTGCCATCTGGCAACATTGACATTAGATTGCAATAATCACGCACACCTTCCGCTCGCCTTTCACATATACTTAACACTGAACTTTAAAAAAAAATGGTTACCTTCAAACGAAAACTAAGCAATTTAAAGAAAGCAACTATAGGAACTAAACAAATTAAGACGTTGTTTAATGGAATTAGTAGAAGTAAATCTGACTTAACCACGGATATTCATCATGATTATCTATGTACTGAGAACGCCAAAAAATTCCTTTTTGTCAGGCCATGCGTCCTGCCCTAATTTTTTTCTAGATGAAACGCTACTTTAACGGGGATATTATGCTTGCTGCGTTTTATCCCCACCTTGTAGGGATAAATATTTCTCCTACAATGCCGTTTTTAAGGGGGGAAAAAAATCCCCATTTCCCTACGATAAACGTTTGTCGTTGTTTTGAAAGCGACGAGTTATAAAAGCGTGGATGTCAATTCGCAAACGCTCCAGGCTTTGTGATGTCAGGTGCATTCGTGACGTCATCGTTTACTGTTACTGAAACGCCAATTTCCATTCATATAACGAAATGGATATTAAAAAAACCTCTTGGTTATAAATACTTCGCAACAAATTTGTGGGAAATCGTAACATACAAAAGCATGTTTTAAAGTAGTATTTAACAAAAAAAATTGAATTATATTGTTTACGAAAGTCCCATATGTAGTATTGTAAACAAATGCCAATATAAAGATTCCAACCGCACACCCTTTGTTTGCGCCCCCCCCCCCCACCAATGGCGGCGAATCCAGGATGTTATTACTGGTGGGGGGGGGCGGTTTCGGGGACCCTCACAGAGAAAATTTTGTTTTGGACTATTAAGTAGTTTAGGTAAATGTTATATTACTAGCCTTCTTAAATGCCAGGGTAGTCCAACATACTATACTGTCCACAATGGGACCCGCGAAAAACTTTTTGAAATAAAAATCCCAAGCAAAAGTTTTCGATTTTTTTTTTTTTTTTTTTAAATATGGAAAAATTGTGGGGACAGCACAGGTGAGCCTTTATATATCGAAAGTACACAAACAAATAACTGGAAGAAACTCTAAAGGGAGGCTGTTAAATGTAAGGTTTTTTTTTACTATATGGTTTTTTCACTGTATGGTTTAGGGCAGATTATAGTCAAGTATGACAGAAGGATAACTTAGCAAAGGAGATATATACAATAACCAAAAACGATAATTTACAATGTAATTAATAGAACAAGTTTAAATTTAAACTACAAAAACGTTGTAATTATTTTACTTTTTTTTTTGTAACAAACAACTTTTTAAAAAACTTGAAGTTTATAGTGCAAAGTCGAGCCATCTTGGTTTCTTTGAAAATTTGTCAATCACTTTATTTACATCAATATGAATGTCTCTGTGGGTGTCTGTTAAAAGTCTCTTCTGTCATCCGCGTTCGAAGCAAATTTGACGGGGTTTCAACGATAAAAAACTACGTTTTGCTGAAGCAACACTTACTGTAAACGTAGTTTGAAAGGCAAGTAGCTTATAGATTCGTGGAAAAACGTCTTGATCGCATTTCTCCAAGACTTAGAGACTTTGGACGCCTGTGTAAGACTTTTATTTATTACAGTCGTAACAAACAATACATAAGATATTCTTCATCGTCTTTATTTTTTTCCTATTTAGTCCTGATGAGGGGGGGGCGATCGCCCTTCCGCCCCTCGCGGGTTCCGCCAATGCACCCTTCATTTATCATGGAAGTTGGAATTTTTTACAGTGAAAAATACATTTAGGGTGTCATGACCCCTGCGTCCGCGATTGCGCAGATCCTATGTACGCCTTTCTAGGTTTTTGTCGCACTGATTACCTATTCTTTCTGGAATGGCATTCGTATGTCGTCCGCTGTGTATTTTAAGAGGCGATCCGCCTAGATAATCTTTTCCAGACTATTCCACTACAGGTATCAAACCCAAGATTACGAAGGTGCAGAGAAGCTTACATCCGATAATAAATTCTGATTTTCTGCGTGGCAGAAGACCTCCTTACTCCCTTCCAAAGGAGCGGTTTGTCAACAACACGTCAGAGGGTTGGTTCCATAGACTGAAATAGGTTCGGATTCCTCAGTAAACTGTTGGTCCCAACACAATATGACCTTTGCTGTCCTTGCTCCGTAAAACCACAAATGAACGAACATTTGGAATCAAGCCCGGGTTGATGACACGATTGACGAATGCTTTACTACATCGCACCGTAGGTAAATGGACCTGCATTTTCCCTTCAGATGCATACCCCTTAGGGCCTGGGGAACATATCTCCGGCCTATAGTAATCAGTCGATAAGCAATTCTTTTCTTTTTCTACTATTGGGATTAAAACCTGGTTCAACGGCACGTTTAGTGAATATTTTAGCATTGCACCAACGTAAAACTATTTTGCACAAACGCTTTATATACGTATTTTATGACGCAAGAAGATCGATCATGATCCAACCGAGGGCGCGCAATTTTCAAAGGGATCCAACACCCGTTGCCATGGAAATCATATGCCAGTATAAGCATTGGTAGCGAGGATAGTGAACTCTGGGTACCAGAGAAATTCTAATTCGCGATTTTTCATACAGTAGACAAATGCGTTTCTTCTACACCACCGTATAGATTTACACAAACGTACATCAATTCATTGTTAAACCTCATGGCCCTCGCTGCCCTTGCACCGTAAAATGCGTTATTCTACACCACGGTATAAATTTATACAAACGTACATCAATTCATCGTTAAGAAGCAAAACCGGTTCTGTCCTTGTGCCGTAAAATGCGTTATTTATACACCACTGTATACATTTACACAAACTTACACCAATTCATCATTAAACCACATGAACCTTTCAATTCTTGCGCCCTAAAATGCATTATTTCTGCACTAGCTTATTGATTTACACAAACGTACATTAATTCATCGTTAAACCGCATGACCCTTTCTGTCTTTGCGCCGTAAAATGAGTTATTGCTACAACGCTGTATAGATTTACACAAACTTACATCAATTCATCCTTAAGCTGCATGATCTTTTCTGCTCATGCGCCGTAAAATTCTTACTTCTATACCACAGTAATGATTTACACAAACTTACACCAATTCATCGTTAAGCGGCATAACCTTTTCCGTCCTTGCGCCGTAAAATGCGTTACTTCTACACCACCGTATAATTTACACAAACATCAATTCATCATGAAGCTGCATAATCCTTGCGCCGTAAAACACGCACAAAAAAACAACAAAATTTACCTTTAATTTAATAAAACGCAACGAATTATACCGTCTTTCCTGCTATTTTCGTTTGATTTTTTAGCCTTTAAAATTGAAGGAAAATCTGAACTTTAGTTTCTGAAGTTTTATGTTTTTCCATACTTAACTTTCTACGTTTTATGGAATTAATAACTTAACTGCCTTTGCAAACTCCATAACTTGATACTCGGAAGGTGTGAAAGATGGACGGGTAACTTAATCGTAGAACATATGAAAGGCTACCTTTCAACAAGTCCAATGAAACCTGGCATTTCCATTAAAGGCATATTTTTTGAGCTAATTGCAATGTTATTCAGAACATAATGATCAATTTAAATATAGAATCATTAATCACTAGCTCATTTAGAGGAAAACGGCAAAAACAATACTTTTCAAATATGCGAAATCTACACTCTGTTGTTCACTTTCATTCAGTGATTGTCATAACCATCATCTCTTCCCTCCCATTCTGACTCGGTCTTGTTTGGCACAAAATGGCTTTACAGTCCTCTCTCCATAAAAGTCCGGCCAACCAAACATTTTCTTTGTGTTTATTTTTCTGAGGTGTTAGCTTTTGACGTAAATCATCATCAACAACAACAACAACCATTGTCAATCCACTACAGTATGGAGGTCCCTCTGTTATCATACATACACAGTAGTACGGTGAAAGAAATATAAAAGCAGCTGCCTTAAACTAGCCACGTTGGCCAGACGGCGGTTTTGAGGCTTTTGACGTGAATACGTCTGTTGATTGAATTACTCCAATACTGGATGACATCTCAGAAACCTTGATGTAACGTTTGCTTGCCTATACAAAACCATTATATGACTCCGAAGCTACAAATCGGACTGGAATGATTTTGCTATCATTCTAACCGGTATGTAATTGCGTTCCTGTCAAAACATAAAATCCCCGCCACTCATGTTCATTACACAAGGGACGGGGCTCGACGCAAAACGGCCAATTTGGACGTCCGAAGAGCTGTTACGGCGCTGGTATTATTATCTCAAATGATAGATCTCGATTAGATCTACACGTTCCATGCGCATTCCAAAACGTTGAACCAGTTTCAGATGGTGAAAAAAATTAAAACACGAAAATAAAATTGCAAATTTTCACAGCGTCAACGAAAATTCGCGCATATGCCAACATGGAATATAGAGGACGCATATCATCGGGAAGGACATGTAGGATGCTATCCAGGGATATGCGATTGTCGGAGGCTGAAAACGTCGGGAGGCGCTGGGATCTCAAAATTTCGAACGTCGGCAGAGAGATCAACGGTGACTTCAGTGTAACAAACGTATCAATCCATTTCTGAGTTCCATTAAACCCCTCTGCCACAAACGACGTTGGATTGGAAACGTATTAACATCAATCTTTCGACTGTATATCCCGTCATAATTACAAATTTTTTTTATGTAGCATACTGAAAAGTGAAACTAATTAATTTCAATCTAATACATTCAAACTTCCTATCAAAAACCGCCTCTCGAATCAATCATATGGAATGATGAAAAAATTCCTCTCTAGAGAATTACAGAAATTAGATTTGGAAATATAAGTTCGAAACGAATATGAAGTGTCCAATAGGTCTGTTTCCCCTCAAAAAACATTTTATTTTCTATCTTGCTTTCCGGGAGAGGTTTTTGTAATCGAAAGCGCTTTTCTCGTTCATTTTCAATCAAAGCTGAAGAAAATGCCAGTTCTCACCGGAAACTCAATAAAAATACTTAATTTATTGTTCAAAATAAAACATATTTTCCAAAAAAAAATGCAATTGAATGCAAAGCTCTTGCTTTCAACGGAACGAAACCCTATGCTTCTTTCTTTGAAGGGGGAAAAGGGAATTTTTATTCCCAAAAGGGAACAGACAGGGAAACATTTTTCGAGCACCCGGAAACCCAACCCAAAAAAATCATTAAAAGCAAAAGAATTCAAAACTAAGGCCGAAATTTAATGAAAAGAACAACGGATGGTGAAATGGTGACACAGATGGCCATAGAAAATCAAATTTTAGTTCAGGACTCCAAGGGAATTGAATTATATATTGAGGAAAATATTAGCTTAACTTAATATTTGTTATTACTAATTAATATAAGAACCTGGTGACGGTGATTAAAAATTCACTGATTATTATTATTCCTAATAATATATTTATGATAGTCATGCTGTAGAGCAATAATATCACAATTGTAGAAGGTGAAAACTTTCATAAAAAACATACTAATTTCATACTTTATAACTGTAGATCAAATCAACTAATCTTGACTAAGTCTTTATATCTGGTGTAGTTCTATCACATTTAAACATTTGTCTTTTTTTTTTTAGTTTTATGTAGAGATGAAAGTTTTTAAGATGCGTTTTCTCGGGGTTTCATTTGTTGAACTTAATTAACATTTGCGCGTTGCACCATCTAACGATTAGGGGCTGTTCCAAATAGTCAGCTCTAACTGGTCTAAAATAACTATAACATCTCCATTCGAACTTTAAAATTCATTACTCAAATACTTGAAAACTCTATAACATCAAAATAAAAACTTAGTGGTAGCAACATTAAAAGTTTCTTTTAATTGTAGGGACTCATGAATCAACGGTCATTGATACACCAACCCACATTTCCAAAAGGTTTAATCATGATTTAATGTTCACCATTTTGTTTCCCCGCACATACGCTTTTCCCATCCAGAATTCAGATGGACCGACTCATCAGCAGTTCGCTCTGTTCCCGGCGACGGAAAAGATATTAGCTGCAGGCGACGATTGAGTTTAGTGTACAACACGGTACGGTGCAAGGATAACTTAATTGTATTTCTTCAAACTCCTTGACAGACATTTTCTGCTTATAAGTACCCCTACTGGACATGATGATTACGACCCTCCGAGTGTGACACCACGAACCCTTGAGTGGAACAGCAAATCATCAATTAGTGTTAAAGGGGTAACCAATGAACATTTGCGTATGAAAAGGGTGAACAGCCAATAAGATCATTGCGAGTGTAGAGACGATGAGGCGAACACCAATAAAAGACATTCTTTCGGTAGGACTCTTAGCGAGATGGTCACGCTGCCCATGATGGACATTCATAATGTCTTACAATAATAATGTCAATTCTTAATCGTAACAATTTAAGTTATTTTGCTATGTGATTGTAAATAATTTGTGTAACGTAGAGACATGCTGTCTAAATAGTTCATCTGTATCTTGGTATTGCTGAGTCAATTTCGATAAGGTTCCAGGGTAACAATCCACATGAGTTGACGCACGTGCTAAAACCCTTCTGATATAACTTATAATCTATCGGTGATATTATGGAGTCTATCACCGCTCCATCGTTCTGCAATCCGTCATAGAACGATAACCAAATCTATAAATGTAGAAACCGCAATTGGTAACCCTACATAATAATGTTGTCTAACGTGCTAATATTTAATAAATAATACACTAAAAAGCAAAACTTTAGGGTTATTAAATTGGTATTAAATTTAATTGTTATTAAATTAAAGCTATAAAACTAAAATTGGTATTAAATTTAATTGCTATTAAATTAAAGCTATAAAGCTAAAATTGGTATTAAATTAAAGCTATAACGCTAAAATTGGTATTAAATAAAAGCTAAAATTGGCATTAAATTTAATTGGTATTAGATTTAATTGGTATTAAATTTAATTGCTATTAAATTGAAGCTACAAAGCTAAAATTGGTATTAAATTAAAGCTATAAAGCTAAAATTGGTATTAGATTAAAGCTATAAAGCTGAAATTGGTATTAAATTAAAACTATAAAGCTAAACTTGGTATTAAATTAAAGCTATAAAGCTAAAATTGGTATTGAAGCTATTAAATTGGTGCAACTGTGCAATACCAATTTAATAGCTTTAAACCTTTTTCAATGGCTTTCGGCCGTCTCCAGAGAAGCGTTCTTAATAGCAAACGTGGAATCTGGTACAACAGACAAGGTTATGGGTATTGTCCGTGAGTTAGCGCCTTCTACTGGCAAAAACAGAAAAAAGAATTAAACGTTAGCTGCATGAGAAGACATGGACGAAATTTGAGAATAAAAAGGTGGAAATTAAGGAAGAAAATTGATATGGCGAAAACGCGACTCCTGCGGATGTATATTAGCCGTAATAGCCGTATCGTTGCCTAGGTGCTCAATGTTTTTATACAGATGTTTACAGATTATGTGGCTGATGTTTACAAAAAATTTGAATATCCTAGGTAAGTTCTTGTAAGCGAGTTTCTACACAAATATTGCTCAGAATTTATTTCCAAAATGCAATGTTTACAATTAATTAGACTGTAAATATATTACCTCTTGCTAATATTTTTTCGGAAAATGCTCACAGTTGTTTCCAAACTTTGTTTACAGATTAAAAGAACAGGTTTTAACCAAGCTTATAGACCATAAAATTATTCTATGGATGCATAGATTGCTTAGCCCTGTTCCTAAATGTTTATCTGCTAAATTTTAAGCAAGGAACTTTAGGCTTTACAATTGCATAATCTTCCTCTTTTAGGTCAAATTTACGGACTAGAGACGTTGTTTAAATTATTTTTAACTTCGCATTTATTTCCTTCAAATGCTAGATCTTGATGTTCTGTAGCTACCTTATAAAGCAAAAAACTTCAGCAAGCAAATCGGGGTCCAAAACAAAGAAAATGGCTTCTCCTCTTCCCTCCAACCTCCTTGTAATCTCTTGTTATTGGTTTCCGGAAAAATTTCGTTTCGCTTATGTGGCAACAAGAAAGAATCTACTGGAACTCGCTCGAAACTCGAAAAGAGGTTCGTTTAATAGATTCCAACAAAAGATTACGTATCTAAAGTGTTGCCCTCTTAAAAGACCACCTTTGTTTTCTCCCTTGCCTTTACTGTGATGCTTTGAGTAGGGTAAATTCGATGTTTGAACTAAGCTCGTAAGTCGTAGCACCAAAGTCAAGAACTTTTTTCCTAATACTCTTTTCTGGACCATAAGACAATGCAGTTAAGACTTCTATACAACATTCTCTGACACAGATGAGCTTACTTTTTCTCATGCTTATTTCAAACTCCACTTCGTTACCTATTTGGTCACGGCTTAGTCGCTTTTGTCCAATGTCTCCAGATCAAATCTTTAAATTAAAAGAATTCATTCAGCAAACGCCCGAGTAAAATCTTCTTCAGTTCGAATTTAGCTGACTCGGGTTGAAAAAGAATATCTTTTCGTGAATAGCTTTTCACAGTATTTTAAAGCGAAATGCTTCGTTAGGGAAATTTTTATACCTTGAATGGGCGCAATTACCGTAGGGACTTTTAAACTGCGCGTAGGGATGTTTTCATGACATGATTACTTCAAATCTAAACCCTTTTTCCCCATACCTCCGTTGAAGTTGGCAATTTTGCTCAATTACTTTTTCGTTATTCATTATTTTATAATTTTTCTTAGTTAACTTTGAAAATAAACGCATTGTATATCGTTATAATAACCTGCTGATGCATTATTGACTCAACCTGGCACTTCTTTCCGGATAGACCAATATTTATCCTTCATATGATCCTAGTTGTTAATCTTTAAAATCGCACTGAATTTTGAAGTTACACACCTTTGAATTTACTCGTCGCACATTGAATCCTTTATTGCTTGCTCTATGGTTTGCTTTTAGGATTATCTTTTTACATGGCTTCGCTTTTACCTCATTACAGTTTACCTCAGCACAGTTTACCTCCTATTCGCTTTTACCTCAGAACAGTTTTAAGTGCAGCTTGCATCCTGAATCGAAACCTATATCAATAGAAAGATCTTTATGAATAGTAATGGGAGCCGAAAGAATTTTTGTGGAAATGAATTCCTGAATTTTTATGAATTTAAAATTAACAAGGATATGAAATTTTCCTGTTACGGGCGCAAGAGTTATACTACGAAACTTTCGATGAGGAGTAGTTAGTTCATTCATGTTATTTGGCGCGAATATGGAATTTTGGCCTTGCTTCGGCATTCGTGAAAAAAAAAAGAAGAGTGATACTTTCTTATATAAAAGCAAGCCAGTAATTTCTCACGCTTTTATATAATTCGTAATTGAATGGGCGAGTTGTGTAATTTCTTGATGACGTAATTCAAAACATAATCAATATTTTACAGTCAGCTTTAATATTAGCTATAGAAACACACAGTGTATTTCCTAGTGAAATATCTAATGAAAATTTATAAAAAAATCAAAAAAAATCCAAATTTTTTGATATAGTTATAAATAATCCAATTATTGGAAAGAAAGCAACGTTAGAGTTTTTAAAGATATCAGAAAGAACAGCAATTTAGATTTAACTTATAATTCAAATGATGAAAACTTCAGGGTAAGTGTGCAATTTACAAGAAATGAAAATCATCGTCGGCTATTATAATTTAATCAAAAACAATAGATTAAAAAATAAAAATAATTATTAAGAAGTTGCTGATTTTTAAACAGTAAGTCGTTTTGAAAAATATACAGCTAAGTCAGGTACCGAAAGAGAAAAGTACAAATTAATAAACTGTACAACACACGTTGAAACGCATAGCCGTTCAGGTTATAGATTAAAAAGAGAAGCATAGGGATAGCAAAGGATCTAAATTTTACAATGTACAAATTTTCGTCATCTTTATAGCTAGAAAAAAAAATCAAACGATACAATTGCCCGAAAAATTACTAAATCTACAACAGTATGAAAAAATAACCGACGCACTGCGTAATACACTAATTTAGAAACGAAACTACACATAAACGTAGTTTAATGTGAATTGAATAACTTTCTACAATTGTTTCGATGGGAAAAAACTTGCCAATTTTCTGATGAAGGTGGGATGTTTTCCCCCACCGAAACAATTGTAAAAAATCGTTGAAGCTCATATTAAACTACATTTATGTGTATTTTCTTTCTAAATCTGCAAGGAAAAAATAATGTTCTATATAATAATGTCCATTAAAAAATAATGAAACTGTCACAGATAATGCCCTAGAGAATTCGTTTTACCTTCATGTGATATATTTTTACACTGTCAAAGCAGTCAAACATTTAATACTGATCAAAGCGGTTTTGCCCACTGAGTTTTGTATACTGAGTTTTTTTGTACAATGAGTTTTGTATACTGAGCAAACGAACGTTATCCCATAAAGGTAATAAGAGTACCACAATACTAGTCGAGTCAGCATTTGCAGTTACATGCTCATACATAATGTTCATATTATCAATGGGTAGAGAATTAAACAGAAAATTATTCATATGTGTCCTTGAGACCACCAGGTATTTTTGGACCAATTATCTGGCGTAATTTTTTTTCTTTCTACTAAAATTTATGACACATGCTCAAAATCTGGCAAAGTGACCAAAAAAACTATGAAAGAATCAGGCTTGTAGCTATATATATATATATATATGGCCTGCAAAAGGGTTGCTGGTATCTAACTGGAAGGAGACCCACACGCTGAACGTATGTGACGATGTGTGGAACCGGCCAGGCCAGTAACCTAGTGTCCTACCCCGCCTTCAAGTGGTGCAGGCTGAGCTTTCTATTTATGTGGCAAATTAATATTTGCTACACGGATAGAAAGGCGGAAGGGGAGGGCTAATTCACCAACCCGTCTAGCCAGCGTGGTGAAATTATGGCTAATTCCTCCATTATGTTGACACACCAGAAACCATGGCCCCTAGTCTCCAGGTGCTGGAGTGCTCCTGATCAAGGCAGCGGTCAGTGTGGCATGAAAGCAGGGGGTGCTAAGAATCACTGGAATGGCCCAGGCTGCCGTTTGTTATTGACCTTGGCTACGTTTAATGGACGATCCCTTGCTTCTGAAGCAAAACTTCAGGAATTGGAAGAAGAACTTGACAAGATCAAATGGGACATTGTAGGACTCAGTGAAGTTAGAAGAAAAGGTGAAGAGTTGGTGGAACTTAAAAGTGGACATTTGTTTTATTATAGAGGAACGGAAACTGGAAGAACAAGTGGTGTTGGCTTCTTAATCAACAAAAGAATTAAAGACTACCTTCTTGAAGTCGAAAGCACGTCAGATCGAGCAGCGAGGCTCGTTGTTCAACTAACCCAGCGATACCAACTTCAGATAGTACAGGCATATGCACCAACATCAAGCCATACCGACGAGGAGGTTGAGGAATTCTATGAAGAAATCAAACAGCTACATACCAAGGGGAAACAACACATCAAGCTCATCATGGGGGATTTTAATGCAAGAATTGGACAACAGGAACAAGGAGAGACATCGGTTGGTAAATACGGATACGGGGAAAGGAATGAACGTGGCGATCAACTCATAGAATTTGCCGAAGCTGAAAATCTTAGCATCATGAATTCATTTTTTAAGAAGAAACTACAAAGAAAATGGACATGGAAACACCCCAATGGAGGAACCAGCGAAATTGACTATATACTGGCAAACAAGAAATCAATTATTGAAGATTGCAGCGTACTGAACAGATTTAATACTGGAAGTGATCATCGAATGGTGAGATGTAAAGTGCACTTAAATACTAAACTAGAAAGGCAGAAGCTCATTAGGAAACAAGTAAGTAAGAGGGTGGATTTAATGA
>QLNU02015003.1:164329630-164347404 GCA_006491805.2 Dysdera silvatica
ATTAGCCAAAATAAGGTACATACAAGTAATTACAAATATACGTACTATTCTACGTACCTTACACTATTTTTCCACATAGTCCCCACACCGGTTCAGACATTTGTCCCATCGCAGCACTAAATTTGAGATGCCCCTGTGGTAGAATTCGTCCGGCTGACTGTGGAACCACCGTCAGACTGCTGTCTTGGCTTCATCGTTGTATGTGAATCACTGTCCTGCCAGAAACTTCTTCAGCGGACCGAAAACGTGGAAATCACTAGGGGGCGAGGTCCGGACTGTATGCAATCAGAACCGCCGACAAGCTCCGGTCATTTCACTGGGAGAGTC
The DNA here is from genome assembly GCA_006491805.2 of Dysdera silvatica. Classification (NCBI taxonomy): domain Eukaryota; kingdom Metazoa; phylum Arthropoda; class Arachnida; order Araneae; family Dysderidae; genus Dysdera; species Dysdera silvatica. The sequence goes on from QLNU02015003.1 coordinate 164,329,958, forward strand.
TGGACCACCCACCATACAGTCCGGACCTCGCCCCTAGTGATTTCCACGTTTTCGGTCCGCTGAAGAAGTTCCTGGCAGGACAGCGATTCACGTGCAACGATGAAGCCAAGACAGCAGTCCGACGGTGGTTCCACAGTCAGCCGGACGAATTCTACCACAGGGGCATCTCAAATTTAGTGCTGCGATGGGACAAATGTCTGAATCGGTGTGGGGACTATGTGGAAAAATAGTGTAAGGTACGTAGAATAGTACGTATATTTGTAATTACCTGTATGTACCTTATTTTGGCTAATAAAAAATAGGGGCAAAGACTTTCTGATTCGCCCTCGTATATACTAGGTAAAAGGTCCGGTGTAAATACACTCTGGTATATAACTTGTTTCAGGTCCTATTTTGACTCGATATCTTTACCTCTCTCCAAAAATCTACGGTTCTCCTCGCAGTCGCTACTTAATGAATTTTATTAAATAAATTTAAATGCTTTATTCCTTTTATTTCATCTGGTAAATTTTTCTGGTATTTGTGTCCCTTATAATTAATCTGATCCAGAGTGTTCTCTGCCCTGATTCATTGTAGATGTAGGTCACTTTGAAAGTGACCTATACTAATAAACCCTTTAAGTGACCTCTATAATAATAAGGCCTTTAAATGACCGATAACAATAAGATCGTCAAGTGGCCTACAATAATAATAATAATTATAAAAGAAAGTGACACTTTCCTTTCTCAAATTATTTTCATCCTTTCTTTCCTTTATTTCGATTGATGCAGCATGTTTATTTTCAATTATTTTTTCAACGTTTTAGCTAGCACACAAAATATTCATAGACAACCTTCACTGGCAATATTCCATATTTTGTGCTCATCATTTCCCAAACACATTTTTTATTCGACATTCTTGCATATCTCTTCTACGTTACCTGCAATACTAATATTTCGTGAAATTGGCTTTATTTCTATCGACGTGTTATATATTGCGTCATTGCCTGCTTTATGTTATGAACGCAAGTCATGAACTTACGTTTCTCCAATTTTACAAAAATATGCCGAAGCATAAACTATAAAATCAAATTTTAATTTTTTTCTTTATTTAGGCGCATTGCTCTAACCGGATATAAATGCATTCCAACACCGCATATAATCTAAAAAAGGAGACTAACGCAGTACAAAATTGTTATACTTTAATGTATAAAATGTTGAATTCAGAAAAAAATGTATAATATCAGAAAATATAACTTTTTGACATATTATTTCCCGTATTATTTAAAATCATTTAGACAAAATGGATAACAATATGATAGCCAAACAAAACAAAAATTTGAAAAGTTTAATAATACAAAAAAATTAAGTAAACGAATTATGATATAATACTAAAATTCATATAAATATGATGAATGGAAATCCTATATTATTTGATTTTTTAACAACAGAACGAAATTCAATACTTTTTTTTGCAACATTTTCAGTTACAAGACCAATGGTAGTAATTTAAAGTCCGTCGTTGTTTCTGTGTGTACTTTATTTTCACGATAATTCCCTTTTCCCAAATTTCTCTGTTTTGTATAACCGAAATCCCGAAACCGGTATTTCATATCCCTAATAATAGGGAATTTTGCGGATAATGATTAGAATTCAGGTAAATGTAGGGAAATTGAAATTATTGTTTACAGTCACCTCCACAATTTGCAAAATTTCTTTATACGCTTCGTTTCCATAGACGAAAAATCCATAGATGGATTTTTAAATACTAATTTGAAATAAAAGTATGTTAAAAAATATGATAGACGTCTACTTAAGGGTTTTTCTTCAAAGTGTATTCTTGGAATGGGATGAGGTGGAAGACAGAAGCTTAATTATACGATCAAATTTCTCACGGGGTATCTATCACCAATTCCTATGAGGATTTAGACCACGTCTCATGTTAACAATGATTAAGAAGGTTAATTACATCCCCGAAGTATGAGCCGTTTCGGAACTAGCCGAGATAACGAACTAAGCCTAACTAGAGTGGAGTTGTTAAACTGGCTCGAAGTGAACTTTTGGGCAATAATAATTCAGTCGATCTTGAGAGTTGGCTTATAAAGGATGCAGCCAAGATCAGATGACTTACAAACTGCATTATTCCGAAATGATATTTTGGAAATTCCAAGAAAGTGAGATCGTATTCTATGAGACATGATTATTATCTCCTCTCTCTCCCTCTCTCTCTTCTCTCTCTTTCTCCTTTTCTCGTAAAATAGCATGAACTACAAGAATACGCAAACTCAAGCAGTTGTTTATATAAACAAATAAATAAATAAACAAAATAAACGAAGTTATTCAAATTATTATACGGTGATAATCCTTTTAGCCGAAAAAAGCGCACACTTATTTAAATGAAAGGTTATTGTCTTCCTTAACACGGAAATACTACTCCAGGATTTTCATGGTATTTTAAAACTTGTTTTAGCGATGACTGAATAAGTTAACGACGTTAAATATATGAATATAATTGCGCAGGCATACTAGTTTTGACAACTATGATATACAATTTAAAAGTAAAATTATCATAATCTCAAAAAAACAGGCAAACAAATTTCACAGTGGAGAACATTTCTCTCTATGGCAAATAAAAAATGCATATAAAGGACTAAAAATATGGCTGTTTTGCAGTAAACCTTAGAAAAAATATTTTTTGGTCATTTCTTGCTTTGTTAGAATATCTCTTTCTTTGGATTTGAATGTGTTCGAAGCACTTTCTTTTGAAAATAAAATTACAAGCAAAATATTGACCATTTTTTATTTTTTCAAAGCTCAAAACTCTTCTAAAATTTTCGTTATAATGTGCTATTATTTTTCGGTATTTCTTTCGCAATTTCAAGCAAAAAATGTTGGTTCATTTTAGTGTTTAAAGAATGCTGTGTGTTTATCTAGAGAAAAAAATTTTACTTTACCAGAAAAAGAGGAGTACAAAGAAGTATATTTTCACAGATGTCTCCTTTGAATTTTTGTATTTCTTTTCAAAGGGTACAAGGTGGAAAGTTTTTGAGGGATAAAATATTTTTAAGGAATTATACACAAGGTTTCATGTCTCACAACTAAATGATTGTGGAGACACAAAGTTGTATCTTTAATTTAAAAGATTAGCCGAGATCGATTTGATATTCAAAGTATCAAGAAATTTCTTCTTGTGTTTATTGTCCTAGACTTTGTGTTTTCCATGGTACATATCTCCAAGTTTATAATTTGAAGGGGAGGAGGTTTATAAATAAACATTTATACAATACGGATATTCAATATCGATGTCTATATTGACATTGAAGCACCTTAGAAACTCAATATCAATCTACTAATTGATATTGACATAACATTGAGATTTAATATAAGACAATAAACTCACATTGAGTTAACATGGAGGTTCAATAACACTATATGGATAATATATTAAAGTAACATGGAGATTCAATATCAATCTATATATTTATACTGAAGTGACTTTGAGATTCAGTATCAATCTACGGATTGTCATTGAAGTAACATGGAAATTCAGTTGATTTCTCTTGATACCCTTTATAATTTTTACAACAAATGTGGACTTAAGAAAAGTTCTATTTACAATGATATGCATTGACTTACGAACGATGCTACTTGTAATAACAAGCTTTTACTTACGAAATGTGGTACTTACAACGACAAGCACCGATTTACGAAATGTGATACTTACAACGACAAGCATTAACTTACGAAAGGTTCTATTTACAATGATATGCATTGACTTACGAACGATGCTGCTTATAATGACAAGCTTTTACTTAAGAAGGGTGGTACTTAAAATAACAAGCATTGACTTATGAAGGGTGATACTTACAACGACAGGCGTTGACTTACAAATTACATTAATTCAAGTTATAATATTTTTGAAAGCGGAAAGAAGCAAACTTTTATGTTTTACGAAATATGGACTTTCTGTATGTAAAACATAATAGGTTAAATTAGATTTTAGACATTTTTGTTAAAGTATATTCTTGAACTGAAATCAACTAGGAGATGCCACATCCAAACGTTTAACTGTACGGTTCAAAATCCGGGACATCTCTCACGGATTTCTACGAGGATTTAGATCGTGTCTCCTCTTAACAATGATGAAGGAGGTTAATTATAGCTCCAAAGTATGAATAGTGCCAGAACACATCGAGATGACGAACGAAGACTAATTGGAACTAATTGTTTAAACATAGAGCTTTGAGCATTTTTTCTTCAGTCAATCTTCATCTTGACAAATAAAGAATGCAAACAATATCAGCTAACTTAAACTTACGCTATTCCAAACGATATTTTGAAAATTAAAAGAAGGTTAAATTGTGTTACCGTCACTCTGTCATTAACAACGTTCGGTGTACGAAGAAAAAGTCTTTAAACAGAAAAAGGCTTTAAAAGAAATGAGTTTAATTCTATGAAACATTTGCCAGGACTGTAAACTATCGTCGTAATACAGAAATAGTCTTTAAAAAGACAGATGTTATTGAATTATTGAGAAAGATAACTGTGTCTGAAATGTGTGTTTTCTCTTCATAAAATATTGTAGATGGAAGTATTCTGCAACAATGTATTTGTGAGAATAACCCATTAACAAATTTGCTGAGAATTTGGGCATAAAACTAGAAAATCTTTAAATATTAATAAAGAAGTTGTGATTTTAATGATTGTTAAAACGTCCCTAGTAACACCATCGCCGAAGAATAGTTAGTCCTGATGTAGAATTTGGTTGGTATCATAGGATTATACAGGAAGCTCTTAAAGGGGGTTACAGACTTAATGGGGATTACGGAGCTACAACTCCCTATATTCATATGTATATTGTATATACAAAATTTCATCGCAATGGGGTTACGACTCCCATCAACACCCCCCCCCTGCGTACACCAATAGTTGGCAGGGTTGGAGAATTATCGGAAGTCAAAATTATTCGCAATTATTCAAAGAACCAATGACGGTCCTCCCTTGAACTTTTGCTGTCAGATGAAAACACAAACACTTCGGCCAATGTCGACAATGCCATTAATTAAATAGTTGGGCCAATTATTGAAAAACGCAGTTTGGCCACAAAAATTAAAAAATTACTCGAATAATTAAATGAATAAATAAGGAAGATCTTCTTTACATATATTCTGCGTATATTTCCAACATATAGCATGCTCATTAATAGGAATTCCTATGTGGAATAATTAGCCTGCGAATTGATGGGATACAATGTGCCTGCAATCAACAATTACCTGCCCAACAATCAAGCCATCATTTCAAACTGACAGTCAAAACGGCGGTAGGCCAACTATCATGGTTAGCAGAACTGCAGTAGGGCCCCATCATTTACCAAGAACTTGTGTTACTAGGAATATTAGGCAATTCAAACGGATACCGCTGTCCTCATAGGAGTAGTCAGGGGGGAAGTTTTGGGGGTTGTAACCCCCCATCGCAATGAAATTTTGTATATTTAATATAGGAGTATAGGAGTTGAAGCTCTGTAACCCCTCACATTAAGCCTATAATCCCCCCCTTATGAACTTTCTGCTTCCGCCTCAGTGGTGGCTTGTCAGGCCACTTCACCTATAATTTGGGTGGTCGAACAGAGTTTGTTTGTTTTTATTTAATTTAAATTCCAAATCCTTTTTATTTTTTATCAAATTTAAAAGTTGATTAGAAAAATAAAATTCAAAATTTTATTTTGAGCCCACTATTTTTTTTTGAATTTAATTCCTTTAATATAATTGGAATTACATTCAGGAACAGAAGGCTACGTTTTTAAGTCAGCGCTTTAAACGCGTTAAACGCACCAACGAAATATTGCCCGCCGAGAAAAAGGGCCGAATGAAGCGACGATAGAAATTCAGAGCTTCGCTTCAAAACGGAAATGCTTTGCGAACATGGTTACCATGGCGATGGAATATTTACGGCGAAAGCAAGTACTGTCAGAGAAGAGAAATTTTTATCGCATCATCATGTCAGCTAGTATTGCCAGATCAGAGGTTTTACCTCTGAATCTAGAGGTTTTGCATGGGGAAAGAAGTAAAAATTACCAAAACAGAGGTATGGCTTGATCAGAAATAAAAATTGAGATTTTTGATTACCACAGAGGTTTCTAGAGGTAAAAAATTTTCTGTGGGGTGTGTTACTGGTCAAAGAAAAAAAATTAAATCAAAGAATTGAATAAAACTTTGATTCAAACTACAAACAGTTTAGTGTTATATCTGTTAGAATTATTTAATTACCCTGAAGTATTTCGAGGCACGTTGAGTGGTAAGAGTAGAAGAGTATAATTTCGTTGTGTTTTTGTTTCTTCAGGGGACATAAGGCATAAAGAGAGTAAAAGAAGGCATTAATAAGCATGTGAAATGAGTAAATTCCGCCTTTCTTTTCCCCCTTTCCTTGCAATTATATGCTACACTGTACCGCACCATGATCGTTTTAACACACTAGAAGAATATGGAAAAGCTTGCTAGGAATTATGGAACATCCTTTCTACTTTCCTCACCTGACCAATGACGTAATTAACGTCACGTGATGTGGAGCCGCTCGAAGAGCAGTCGTTAAACTGGGGACACCGTTGTGTCTATCCTTTATATGGTCTAAAGTTCAGATATGCGCACTATGCTATACCAATTGGCAGAACATAGGCTGGTGGTAGCAGTGTCATGGTCTAAAATCCTGTTTTTCCCTTTTAAAAATTTTCATGAATCTTACTTCTATATTAGTCCAAAACATTAATTTATGAGTACATGAAATTCTGTTCTGTAAATATACGAGGGTTGGAACTTTAATAGTGGCAACTATTTGTTTACAGTGGACACAAAATGGATGCATGTTACCAAGTTTTACTGCCCCTAAATGTAGTCACCCGCATAGTGCACAACCCGTTGCCAGCGATGTGGAATTTGTAGGATATCTTTACCAACGCCTGTAGTGTTGATAGTTCGAATGGAACGGTCTACTGCCTGAAGAATCTCTGGAACAGTTCTGAAGCGAATGCCATGAAGGTTCCTTGATCTAAGGAATCAAGTCATACTCCCCGGACTTGAGTCCTTGTGACTATGACTTGATTTCTAAGATGTCACAAGTCATCAGTTCGTTTATTCACATTATGTTGATAAGGTATAAAATTTATATGAAAATTGGTTGAAAATTGTGTCGCAAGTGTCGCAAGTGGTGTCACAAGTGTATAATAGCAAGGATCATTTTCCATTGTAAGGAAGAATAGTCGAATAATGCGTTTTGAGAAATTTTGCGAAAACTATTGAACTTTACCATGATTAATGATTAAATTACAATTACTAAATTTACATCATGTTCTGGAAGCTTTAGAAATGGACAGCTTTCAATTTTTTCACCAAACAGTAAAGGAAAGTGGATTTAATATTTTAAAAAATTAAAAGACAACATTTTTCAACAAAATTTGAAATTTCCACGATAGGTCACTTTAAGACGTATATTCTTTTTCAGCTTTTCCAAATTTCGTCTTTTACGAAGTTTTTTGCCAAACAGACTTAACTTTGCTCAGTTCTGTAACAAGATGTTGGAGGTAAAAATTGCTTTTGTCCAAGCTTATTAATAATTTATTTTCCAGGCTGTTTAGAAAAAGGTTCATAAAACTGAAAAGATTGCGTTAAATTTCGCTTTTTTAATGAAATCGCGTCACCAACACGTGTTAAAGATGAAGTGTAAAACGAATTAATGGATCTGGGTGTTGTAAAAATGACGTCAGAAAAATTTGGTACGAGCTAATAGATTTTTATATTTTTTCCTGTTTTCACACAAAGGCTTAACACGGAGTTAAAACTTCCGAGAATATAAAAGGATTTTGTTGAGTGATGACTTAAGATCTTCTGCATTTTCTGGTCTTTTAATGTAAGCTTTATTGTATGCATTTAAAAAAATATTAAAAACTATTTTTTATAATGTCCCTTTAAACTTTTGGTCCACATTTTGGGAGTCTATCAGAGATGTTTTTAATGAAATCCGCTTACCAATCGAAAAGAACAATTAAATTGAAAATTGTTATTGTTGAATATGAAATTAACTAATTCTACATGAATAACATTTGATCGAATTTTTACTCCTATAGAAGGAAATTGCGATCAAGCTATTCATTCAGATCTTACTAATTATGTAATTAAATAATTAAAAATAAGCTACAATAGAATTTTTTGCTAATAAAAACACGAATAATTAAAAATAACAATTTTATTTAAGTGTTTAATTAGGCAAGAATTTAATTTCATAGACATTGTCGAGAATACCCCTCTTGATCGTTTGTTTCAAGTTGAGCGAGGCCTGCATTAAAAGGTCCTCCCCTTTAACGGACAATGGTTATGAGTGCCAAAATTTGTCTTATATATTCATAATTGGAATTCATATTTGTGCAATATCATGTCGATTTATATCATTTTTACTTGCGAAAGGTATATCCATATAATTTTATATAATGTGTTTACGTTTGTTTCGTTATGTGTTACGTGAATTTCGTTTGATAAAAAGAACAGTAGTTCTCAAAACGTTACGAAATTTTTTCTTATACGTTGGATTAGGGAAAAATTTTACTATGTCAAATGAGAACCTCCTCTCGTTCTCTTTATATCCTTTATCAGAGTGGCTGAAGAAGTGGCAAAGAAGCCATTTCATGCGCTCGGCGGCCAAATGGCTTGGCTGAAGAAGTGGCAGAGAAGCTATTTCGTGCTGTCGGCGGCCAAATGGCTTGGCTGAAGAAGTGGCAGAGAAGCCATTTCGTGCGTTCGGCGGCCAAATGGCTTGGCTGAAGAAGTGGCAGAGAAGCTATTTCATGCGGTCGGCGGCCAAAGGAACAAAATTAAAATACATTCGGTTCCACTTAAACGAATATTGACGGCTGCAGCACATATAAATGGAAAATAAACATACTGGAATAATAAAACCCAACAGAGAGAAATTGAAAGTAATATAAGTAGAAATTATAATAATTATTATTTACCAAAAATAAGAACAGAGTTAGGAAGAAACAGTATTTATTACGGAAGGGTTGAAATTTTGAATGACTTACCTATCGAAAAAAGGATATGAACAATATAAATTTATTTAAAACAGAATAAGGGAAAAATTACTAAATAGTGACTTAAAAACTGGGCTTATTAATAAATAAGAGACAACTAGAAAGGTCAAAATCTCTAAAAGGTCATGAGCTTGTTATGTGCTTACAATATGTACCCGTCACCTACTTCATACCGTAATTCATGATGACTGTACACATGTATATACTGTATATAAGAAATATTATATAGTGATCAAAATACGTATGCATATGTTTGCAAAACATGTATGCTTGCATTTTAAAAATGTAACCCATTACCGTCGGTACTAAATAAAAAACTATTATTATTATTTTTATTATTAAAAAAAAATAATATCAATATTATACTTATTTGATTACGCATGGTATTTTATTATCCGAAGAAACAAATGTACAGCTACATGTGTGCTTAAATGTGCTAGTGCAGTAGTATCTCCTGCATACACAGTAAATATGAAACAGTATCGGAAAGAATAGCATTATGTACGAAAAAAATTATACGTACGTGTCCGGTTTTTAATCACAGAAATCTTACAGACTGACGTGCACTTACTATATTACTTATGCTGAAAGGGATTTGTTAACGCTTTTATATACCACTTGTTCATAGAGACAGCTTGAAAATCCTTCAACTAGAAGAGGGGGGGAGCGTTTGTAAAAAAAAGGGGGGGAGGAAGAGGACAAAACAAAAATTATAAAAAGAAATTTCTTCTGCACACTTTTTCCGTTCGAATATTGATTGCCACGATAAGATTGTTGTCTCTTGTCAATTATCCGAGGATGACCTGTGAAGATTATTCGCTAAAGCAGGAAAATTTAACGTCGATCCTATGGGAATAACTTTGGTTATAATTGATTTTATTCCTATAAGCGGGATGTTCGGTTATCCATGGCTTGATTAGGTGGGATCGACTACGTTTGTTATAATCTGTTTTATTCTCATGCTCTCTGACGTATTACATTTTCTAATATGGTGAAATATACCGTGGGCTGAACTCACATGTGAATCCGTGATCTGAACCGTGAATCTCCGTGAATCTGAACTCACATAAAACAGATTACTCCATTCATATTAATCCACGCTACACATATGTAGAAATTAATGAAAAAGAGCTGTTCATCAACAGGGATTGCTCGTCGAATGAATTCTTCAGGGTGATTCCATCCATGTCTGGAAACACGTGCATTTGTTAAATCACCTATTTATTATAAACACAAAACAGGATCGGCGAAAGGAAAATGATTGGCTAATGATCCTCTTCAAAACATGTTAAAAATACAGTAAAACCTCTTTAAGCCGACCACCGCCAGTTCCGTAAAAAACTGGTCGTTCGGGGAGATGGTCACTGAATAGATTTGGTCGTTGGGAGAGGTTCTAATTAAGGACGATTTCCATTTAACGACGATGTATTAAGGTATCGGAAACTACTTCATAGAATTATACTCAGTGACGGATTGACGCATAGGCCAAGTAGGCCCTGACCTAGTGGCCCCGCGTTTTTGGGGGACTCCCACAAAAGATTTAAAGGGACTTGGTGCTAATTAAATTTGTGCCATTTTAATCTTGTTTATTTGCAAATGACCGAAAACTTTTCGTTATTGATATACCAAGATACTAAAGATAAGGAACCTCAAAAAAACGTGATTTATTGACTCTGTATCGCGAAGGGACGCACTCTTTGGGGAGGGCATTCTGTCTTTCAGACCTAGGGCCCGCAAAACCTTAATCCAGTACTGATTATACCCATTCTGATTAGCGTCTTTCCCTGTTTAAAGGCTTTTTCCGTCGTTAATTGGAAAAATTAATTTTAAAATGGAATTAACTATTATCTCTACATTAAGAGTATTACTATTCCATGGCATCCTCCTAATTATTGGCTAAGCGAAAGGTATTGTGTAACCAATAGCGCCAACCAATATCGTTTATTGGCCCCTCGTACATTTTGAAATTGTCATCTCTGCCCGAAATGTAGCCAAACATTGAAACGCGCACATTTTGCATGCATGTGCATGTATGATCATGCATAGTCGTGCGTGCGTGATGACGCATGTGTAAACATGATGATGCATATACCCTTTATTTATGATTTTCCTCTCTATTTACCACAGCATTGCATCTTAAAATGTTATGTTTTATTATTCGAAAAAATGAAACTTTTGAACTTTTATTTACGAACTTAATTGTGAACTTACTTAATTGCGACTCACCAGTAAATTTATTTGTGAATGCTTATTTGAATCGGAATTTGAAAATAGGGTATATATATGCTATTCATTTTACACACAACATATCCCTTTTTTACAAATTCTGATTTAATTTTGAACCCTTTATTGCCAAATTTGTTCAAAATGCAAAAATTTCGGCGGCATTATTATTCTTATTTAAATTTTAAATTAATTTCTAATTATTTGATTTTGTTAAAATTCTTATGAAATGGGGAGCTTTTCCGCACTGTTTCTGAATAGTTCAGACCGAGCTGTCGAACCTCCAGTGATTTATAGCGTTTTAATTAAGATGGTGCTCTTTTAAATGACTTCGGTTTATGCAAATGCACAAATAGTACTTTGGGGACGTCAGAATTTTGAACATTACGCAGGGATTACAGGACCATTGGTGCGCACCGTGGTTTATGTTCTGAAGCCTAACTTCGAGAGGTGGTGAATATTTGCATCTGAGATTAGTTTGTGTTTATTTTATGTGTTACCAGGCAACAGGAAACTCAATCGGGATTTGATTGATTATATATTTGAAGTCGTAGCTCTTCAAACTGACTTGTTTTCTGCGATTATATATTTACATATTCAAATTTGAAAGGCAAAGTTGTTGCCTTTTCGAACTGTAATTTCAGCATAGACGTAATGTATATGTAAAATGTTTGCCAAAAAGGAAGATAAGGTCACGCGATTTCATATGGTGATCCATTTGGTAATGGGACAGAAATCTCGGGGTCAAAATATCGCATAGACAAAATATTGAACGGAAAAAATAATCGATTATTTTTTTCCTCATTTTTTGAAGGTTTTTATTTGAAAATAATTTTTAATTTATAATAGTTGTTATTACATGACATTATTCAAATTAAAGAATATTACATCTGAATTACGCAAAGCAAAACAAAAATTAAACTTGCAGCTGTAAATTGTAGGCAATGCCATAAGGATAGTCTTGCACTGATCGACTAGCAAAATCTTCAAAAATATCAGAGCCGGATCCAGAGAGGGATTTGGGGGGGGGGTGGTATGTAAAATACAACAGCACCCACTTATAGCGAGTCTGCATTTAGCGATTTTCCGGATTTACCAAGAAATATATAGATTTTGTTTGGTATAAGGATTAAACGTAATACAATTTAACCGCTTTTAGCGAAAAAAATTTTGGACCACGGATTTAACGAGCAATCAAAGAAATAAATTAGAAAATCAAACTTTTTGTAAAATTTCCATCGTTATATACGGTTGATTCTTATAATTGGCGCACGTTATCAGGGTCGTAGCTGGGAGGTGGTGTGGAAGGCGCACTCGAGGGGCGCAGGCGAGGAAGGGGGTAAAATTGGCTGAAATAATTCACAGCGAAAGAATATGTCCGTGGCTCAAGGGCTCAACGATTCTGCCAAGGGCGCAAGATTATCTAGTTACGGTGCTGCTCGTTATAACCGATTTCCATAATTTTTTATTTTTGGATTTGGGAGGTTAATTTCAGAATACAACCCCTAATTTTAGTAAATAAAGTATTTATATTTTAGTAAATAAAGTATTTATAATTTTAGTAAATAAAAGTATTTATAATTTTAGTAAATAAAAGTATTTATAATTTTTAGTAAATAAAAGTATTTATAATTTTAGTAAATAAAAGTATTTATAACTTTAGTAAATAAAGTATTTATTTTAGTAAATAGTAATTTTAGTAAATAAAAGTATTTATAATTTTAGTAAATAAAAGTATTTATAATTTTAGTAAATAAGAAAGGATTTATAATTTTTAGTAAATAAAAGTATTTATAATTTTAGTAAATAAAAGGATTTATAATTTTAGTTAGGTTTATAATTTTATAAAAAGTATTTATAATTTTAGTAAATAAAAGTATTTAACACGTACATTTTATTTAATATACGTAATTAACACATACATTTTAACAAATAAAGTATTTAGCACGTACATTGTAGTAAATGAAAGTACTCAACACGTAAATGCATTCGAGAACGACTAAAAATTTCCTCTACGCTCTATTTCCTGGATACAGTAATAAACGAATAATTATAAATTAGTGAACGTTCAGTAAGCTATAAACCCATGCAGCGAAATTCGAACTCTTTTCAAAAATTCCAACTATCGAATTTTAGAATACAATAAGCATTCAGACGCGATTCCTTCGCCGGGAATAATATTTATTCAAGGCTTGTGTAAAATTGAACTTTGTCATTAGCGAAAATTCTTCTGGAGCTCTTAAAGAATATTTGCACTAACTTTCTCCGTACTTGATAGAAGGTCATGACCGACATGATTAAGTGCATTCGTCAATACTGAAAACCTGATCTTGTTTAACGACTAAAATTCCACCAGGGAGTTGTAAACTCCAAAAATTAACGTACGTTGTTACCAGATACAATGAAACAATTACGATACTACCAAAGTACATTATACCAAACCTTCTCAACCCGTGAATCGTGGCTCCCTAAGGCTCCATCGTTGTCGGTCAGGAGGTCGAGGAGGTTTGCTAAAATTTAATGTATTTAAGAAATGAACCATTTTAATTAATGAGGTTATAACTTAAATCTAATCCCTTTCACACACGTCTTTATAAATTTGCTACATATGAAAGAAGTCATTTCTGTACCCTATTGGGGAAAAAACGGGCTTTAAAAATGAGGAATTGTTTCGTAGACATGAGAAACACGAATATATATTTAGAGGTAAGAAGAGCCTTGAAATCTAAAAAATTTTACATGACTGCATTACACGCTGAAGTACCGATAGTACATGCTGCCTTTAGTAGTGACTGCATTATATATGCGATTAAAATATAATGAATTTTACTTGCGTATTTGAATGGGAAAATTTTCTTGCATTTTGATTATATTTCCGATCCTTTTCTATTCTGCGCCTAGATAAATCTGCCTGTATACATACAAATATATAGGTACGTCTACAGTATAACTTTTTTTTTTAGCGGTACAAATAAACAATCTTTAAATCCTGAAAATATAAACAGATGATAGCTTTAACTACTAAAAATGTAAACAGAGGATCTTTAAGCACTAAAATCATAAATAGAGAATCTTTAGCCGCTAAAAATATAAACAGCAAATTTTTAACCACAAAAATATTAAGAGAAAATCTCAACCCATTAAAAAAGCAAACAAAGAATCTTCAACTACTAAAAATATAGACAGAGAACCTTTAACTACTAGAAATATAAACAGATAATCTTTAATCGCTAAAATATAAACGGAGAAGCTTTAATCACTAAATATATTAAGAGAAGCTTTAATCACTAAATGTATTAAGAGAAAACCTCTAACCACTAAAATATTAAGAAAAAATCTCTAACCACTAAAAATATAAATAAAGAATCTTCAACCACTAAAAATATGAACAGAGAATCTTTAACGACTAGAAATATAAATAAAGAATCTTCAACCACTAAAAATGTGAACAGAGAATCTTTAACTACTAGAAATATAAACATAGAATCTTTAACCGCCAAAACATAAATTGAGAATTTTTAACCACTAAAAATGTAAACAGAGAATTTGTAGTGACTAAAAATATAAAGAACATCAATAATCTTTGCATGACTTACAATGATGCATTTTAAAGTTGTAAGCAGAAAATGCCATTTATGCATTTAAATAAGATGTAACTGGCATGCAAATTTGACCTTTAAGGAATGTCAATGTTGATAAAAGTGGTAATTGATCATTAATATAAAATTTCAAAACTGAACCTTTACGTAATATATAAGTCCTCAAAAATTGTAATAAATTCCATAGAGTCAATTAAAATAAAAGTTGACGACGTATAATAAATAAAATTCGTTTTGCATAAAACAGTTTTGCAAACAACCGCAATTTATATACAGAAAAGACAAAATCCAGAAATTGATGAAAATTCAAAAAAAAATTTAAACTGCGTATAAATAAAAAACATAGTAAATATTAATATAAAACAAATAATCCTAAAACCGTTTCTTTTTTTCCCAAATGCAATCTCAAAAACGGAAAAGGAAACGTTAAAATGTATTATTAAGATCAATTTCATTCGTTGATTTCGCGATCCGAACCATCGTTTCAAATATCTCTGCTATTAATTATCCTTCGAAACTCAGGAAAATTGATATAAAAATCAATTATACATAAGGTATCCTCTTACTCCCATCGCATGTCCACAAATTCGCTTTTTTACTTGTTTCTGCGTATCAAAAATCAAACTGGCGTTTAAAATATTTTCTGTAGTTTTTACAACCTTCCGTGGGCGTCTATATGAGAACACCTAGGGAAGATGAGAAAAATTATTACCTCCTGCTCAAGGCTGTCACACATGTTAATGATCGTTCAAGATGCAAAAATTGCTTGACCATTAGTAATGAACTAAAAAGTACCTTATTTTAAAATGTGACTGTAAATTTTTTAAAGTAAATGCATAGCAGAATCGGGCAAATCAAAATTTTGAATGGCTAGGGGCTCGAGCCCCCCCCCGACCACTTAAACGGGAGCCTGTGCTGCCTTCATTTGAAAAACTAACTTCCTTATTATACATTGCATCAATACCTCGCATAGCCCGGCTTCAATCAGTCCGATATAAAAGGTCCAAAACAAATTAAATTTTAATTGAGCAAAATAAAAACAAATTTTACAAAATTATTTTTTTAGTACAAAAATGGTCGTTTTTTTCTCTTTATACACTCAAGCCACTTTTTGTACTATTGTTTTTTGCATATACACTCTATAACAAAAAAAATCGACGCACCAAGAAGGAATTGTCGGATAAAAATTGGTGGATTTGAAGAACATACATAGAAAAAGAAACGATTAAAATTTCAGAATAACTGAATGATTTATTGCAGAGTTTGACCGTTATAAATTGAGAAAATCGTTGGTCCACCTCTGGCCTGGATGCAAGCTGTCACACGGCGTGGCATAGACTGATAAAGATCCCGGATGGTGTCCTGCGGAATTTCTTGCCAAATTGTCTCCAACTGTCGGGCTAAATCGTCAACATTCCGGGATGGTTGCAATCGCCTTCCCATAGCGTCCCAAATGTGCTCTATGGGAGAGAGATCAGGAGACCTAGCTTGCCAAGGAAGTGTTGGGCAAGCTTGAAGACAATTCATAGCAACACTTGCCGTATGCGGCCGGGCATTGTCTTGTTGAAACGTGAGTCCAGGGTGTCGCAAAAGGGGCGGTAACACAACCGATAGTAGAATGTCGTCTACGTACACTTACAGCACAACGATACGTAGAATGTCGTCTACGTACCGTTGTGCTGTAAGTGTGCCAGAAATGACCACCAAAGGGGTTTGGCTATCAAAGAAAATGGCACCCCAGACCATAACGCCCTGTTGTGGGCATGTGTGTGGCATGCGATAGTAAGGGCGATATAAGGTGCGATATAAGGAACCCCACGCTGCCCTGGACATCTCCAAATACGTCTGCGGTTGTCATCAGGACACAGTTGGAAACAGGACTCGTCATTAAAGACTATATGTCCCCAGTCAGCGCAGTTCCAAGTTGATCGAGCCCGGCAAAACAGTAATCGGACTTGACGAGGTAAAAGCGTGAGAGGTAAGCCGCTTAACGGTCGGCGCGAGCGTAAATTCTGCTCTCTCAGTCGTCTGCAGAGGGTCATGTTGGGCACATGTGTCAGATAGTTGATAACTACGAATTCGGTGCCATGACAATCTCTCTGTCTTCCCGTTCTGTTGTGACCCTAGGTCGACAGCTGCCGTTCCGACGCTGATATCTGCCGTTGCTGACACTCTTGCCAGCACTGTCCAATCGCCGCTTCGCTTCGACACACACATGCCCAGAGATTCTTCGATTCGTCCAACCAGCCTCTTTTAATCCGATAGCATGACCTTTCAAACTCTGACATATGTTCGCAATGAGTACAAATCTTTCGGCGAGGCATTGTTACAGTCGACGTCAGAAATCCGCAGTCAAAGTGCAACAGAAATTTTGACTACATATTGAGAATCGCTCCTTATATACACCTGCTGAATGCGCAGTTCCAATGCGCTGGAATACCCGCTATTCATTCATTGGACACCAGATTTTAATCAATTTGCATGTTCGGTCAAAATATCTTCGCATACGAAATTTCATTAAAATCGGACAACTCCTTCTTGGTGCGTCGATTTTTTTGTTATAGAGTGTAT
>QLNU02015003.1:164347504-164359921 GCA_006491805.2 Dysdera silvatica
CATTTGTTTAAATTTAATTAAATTTGATTCCCTTTCGAAAAAACAGTTTTTTACATCAGCTTTTTGTATTATGTTATGATATAATACAGAATTACAAATATTGTTTCACTTTAATATTATTCATTACATTATATATACACTCTATAACAAAAAAAAATCGACGCACCAAGAAGGGGTTGTCCGATTGCGATAAAAATTGGTGGATGTGAAGAACATACATAGAAAAAGAAAGGATTAAAATTTCAGAACAATTGAATGATTTATTGCAGAGTTTGACCGTTACAAAGGGAGGAAGTCAATAAGGCGTTGGTCCACCTCTGGCCTGGATGCAAGCTGTCACCCGGCGTGACATAGACTGATAAAGATCCCGGATGGTGTCCTGCGGAATTTCTTGCCAAATTGTCTCCAACTGTCGGGCTAAATCGTCAGCATTCCAGGAAGGTTGCAATCGCCTTCCTATAGCGTCCCAAATGTGCTCTATGGGAGAGAGATCAGGAGATCTAGCTTGCCAAGGAAGTGTTGGGCAAGCTTGAAGACAATTCATAGCAACACGTGCCGTGTGCGGCCGGGCATTGTCTTGTTGAAACGTAAGTCCAGGGTGTCGCAAAAGGAACGGTAACACAACCGGTCGTAGAATGTCGTCTACGTACCGCTGTGCTGTAAGTGTGCCAGAAATGACCACCAAAGGGGTCCGGCTATCAAAGGAGATGGCACCCCAGACCATAACGCCCTGTTGTGGGCATGTGTGGCGTGCGATAGTAAGGGCAGGATCCCCACGCTGCCCTGGACGTCTCCAGACACGTCTGCGGTTGTCGTCAGGACACAGTTGGAAACGGGACTCGTCACTAAAGACTATACGTCCCCAGTCAGCGCAGTTCCAAGTTGATCGAGCCCGGCACCACTGTAATCGGACTTGACGGTGTAAAGGCGTGAGAGGTAAGCGGCGTAACGGTCGGCGCGAGCGTAAATTCCGCTCTCTCAGTCGTCTGCAGAGGGTCATGTTGGACACATGTGTGCGGGCCACACGTTGGATAGTTGATAACGACGAATCCGGTGCTGTGACAGCTGCTCTGACAATCGCTCTGTCTTCCCGTTCTGTTGTGGCCCTAGGTCGACCGCTGCCATCCCTACGCTGACATCTGCCGTTGTTGACCCACTCTTGCCAGCACCGTCCAATCGCCGCATCGCTTCGACCCACATGTCCAGCGATTCTTCGATTCGTCCAACCAGCCTCTTTCAATCCGATAGCACGACCTCTTTCAAACTCTGACATATGCTCGTAATGAGCACGAATCTTTCGGCGAGGCATTGTTACAGTCGACGTAAGATATCCGCAGTCAAAATGCAACAGAAATTTTGACCACATATTGAGAATCGCTCCTTATATACACCTGCTGAATGCGCAGTTCCGATGCGCTGGAGTTCCCGCTATTCATTCATTGGACACCAAATTTTAATCATTTGCATGTTCGGTCAAAATGTCTTTGCATACGAAATTTCATTACAATCGGACAACTCTTTCTTGGTGCATCGATTTTTTTGTTATAGAGTGTATTTTTAGTTCCTCGATTAATCCGGTTTCAAATAGTCCGGAATATTGATGGAACCAATTACTTTACATTACTTTCATCATGAAAAAATAACTTTCTTATTACACATTACTTTCATCGTGAAAGATCAACTTTCTTATTACACATTACTTTCATCGTGAAAGATCAACTTTCTTATTGCAAATTACTTTCATTATAACAAATACATTTTCTTATTTTACATTACTTTTATTATGAAAAATACATTTTCTTATTTTACATTACTTTCATCATGAAAACTAAACAGCTTTCTTATTACATATTGCTTTCATCATGAAAAGCTAACTTTCTTATTACACATTATTTTCATCATGATAAACTTATATGCAAAGCTAATCATCGTCACCTGGCTCTCAGTGACGTAGTTGACACGACGCTTCGGTTTCTATAAAGAGGTCGCTTGTTCAATTCCGACCGGGTTTTTTTTTTTTCTTACAACCGGCCAAAGCTTATGAAGGTGTGTTAAAAAGGCTATACTTTAAGCTATAAAGCATGGGTATCAAGACCTCCTATTTCATTAAAATATTTTATAACCTTATACACCGTTTAGAATTGATTTAAATTTTCGTGTCTTCAATGTAATCGTCCACTTTTATAATAACTTTAAAATAATGCGTGTATATAGAGCTTACGTACTCTTAACATGATGCAAGGTAGTTCAAATTTTAGGTTAACTAACGTTCACATAGATTATTAATGAATCTAAAAATATACTCTAATAAACTATATGTTAATATATTCTTATTACATATGAATGTGTTCTTTTACATGGGTATAGTGCATAAGTACTCAGCATTTGAGGAAAATCTTCAAAGCATTGGCGTATACGCAGGTCTGTTAATGGAGGGTATTATAGCCCCATTCAGCAGAAATATACTCGTATAATATATATATATGTGTGTGCATAATTTCTCTCTCTCTCTCCTGGTACGCCATTAATACAAAATAGTGCATAATTCATATTTTACGAAATGAAGTATAATTCAATTTATTCACAATGCGAATGTATCTACTGTTTCAAGAGCTGATTAATGATATCATAAACAGTATGAGAAATTGTGCTATGAGCTGTATAATTCTGCGGATGGTCATACGCGTGATCAGCTGTAGTTTTTAGCGTCAAAGCCGTATATGCATTATCTACAAATAATTATCAAAACATACCTATTAATCGCATAATAATATCGCATGCACTTACGTAAAACAGGGTAATTTAATATTCAGTGAAAAGTATTTGGGTTTTACTATTCACAATACTGGGCAACCCAGTTGAATTACGTTCATTATTTTTTGCATGACTAATGTCCACTACTATTTACCTTAATTAAATTCTTTATTTTTATTCATCTAATAGTCTTCATTTTATTTTTTTTAATCCAATCAATTATTCTATTTTTTATTTATCTATTCTTTCGTCTATGGTTCGAGATTAGAAAATTCCTTTATCCTTTTACTTCCTTTCTTTGGTGGCCAAGGCATCATCATCATTACAGCATCAGCCAGTCTACGTTTCTCACCCCTCGCAATTAGATTTGCAAACAAGTAAGGAAGGCAAGAAATAGATGTTGCTATGTACTTATGAACCGAAAGCCTGGTCAGTTCCTGCAGCGACGTAACCACTTTGCAACAGAGGTCAAATAGGTCACCTCTGGCGTCATCAAATCGTACACTCGAGGAAACATACCTTTGTCCAGTACAACTTTGCCGACAATTGAAACTCGAAGTGATACCTGAAGGCAAGTTATAAATTTTCGCCCAAATTCTGAGAACTGACCAGCAGTTTTGGTGAATGTTGGCGTTAGCGGGACATCAAAGAATTACGCCACTCACTTGACTCGTCCTGAGCTTCACTATAGAGCAACTCGTTCTACTTGGTGGTGTGCTGGCACCATTTTTGGCGATTTTTGGTATTTCTGTCTCCAAAGCTGGTCACCAAAAAAGTTACTCACTTTTCGCCAAACTGATACAACATCAGGATGTCCACTTGAGTTTTTTTTTTTTTATATTTGAGTATTTCCCCCTCACGTCCGTTGGATCCCTCATGATGGATCAACCTAATAATGTAAGCATCCTTTTTCTTCTTTTCCTTATTCAATTACTAATATTTAGTGCCCTACCTAACTTTAATTTTATTTATTTATATAACTATTAGTTTGATCTAACTCTATGTCTAATAATGTTCGAAACGTCAGTGAAGCGTTTAAGTGTGGGGGGGGTCTACTTCAATAGGTTGATAATTAATTTGTTTGGTCAAGCGTTGTATAAAAAATGTCTGGTGTTAAGTTATTCCCAGTACTGAAGTCAATTTTTGCAAAATGGTATAATCTACCACTGTAAAGTAAATTAATATTGTGCACCAGAAATAAAGTTTATATTTCGCGACTAAATTTCTATTGTATAATTTGTGTTTCCTAGTTATATAATTCTGCAGTTTTTCATAATAGAATAAATTAGCTTCGGTCTCAATTTAGTACCCCAAGTTCATTTATTAATTGGGGTGTTTTTCACCCTGGTTCCCTTTGCTTACCAGACTTGCGGTAACCTTTCTATCAACTATATGTTGGAAGAGAGGTTATTTAACACAACGCGTAATTTTTGCAAAAATTAATAATTGAAATCCACCCTATACGATCTCTTTGGTTTAAATAAAATAAAATAAATGTTTAACGTTGACATTTTCTCTCACTTTAGGTTCATTGCGAACCCAAACCAAAAGTAAATAACGAACCAAAAAAAAACTTATAACACAACAAAACTTCCTTTGTGCTCCTCGTTTTTCCCGTAATGTAATCAGTTAATGCAACTATGTAACATGTGGATTACTTCAGCGACGATGAAAACAAAAAATAATACTACATCATCCCAAAAAAAATCTAGTAAAAATCGCGTTTACACCTATGCATAATATTCGCTAAACCTAAACAGCAAGAGGGAAAAAATTAGAAACAGATAAAAAGATATATATTCGCTAAAAACTTAGGCTACAAATAACAGAATGCGTATTTATTACAAAATATTCACAAATCCAAAAATAGGTTGGCGAATTGATCGTAAATTAACGAATTTATCACAAATTAACGAATTAGTCACAAGTTAACGAACTTATTGCAAACAATGCTTAGATTTATTACTAATAAATTTGACATTTTGAATTTATTAGTAATAAAAAATCCCCTACGAAAAACTCACAAACAACTCACACCCGTGGCTTGTGTGTTGACCATTATTTGGCAATTGTGTTATCCCTGTGAAGGGTAATAATATCTTACATCCTCATATACGGAGAAAAATGCGTTTGTTCTTGTTCTCATTCGTCTAGTAGGTCAAGACACCGCAGGCTCAACGTGGGGACCCTGGTTCGAATCCGGGATGAGGACGGCGTCTCTTTTTCTCCTAAACAAAAATAGCTCTAGTTTGAGCTACTAATACGTGGGTGTCAAATTTATTTGTAATAAAAAATCCCCCACGAAAAACTCACAAAAAACTCGCCCCGGTGGCTTTGTGTGTTGACCAATATTTAGCAATTGTGTTATCCTTGTGAAGGGTAATAACATCTTGCAATGCTTATGTTTTTGTTATAATTGCCGACCCTACAATATAGATAGAGAATACTTCTATTTAATCTTTAGTAAAAAGTAATTCAATTTAATTTAGCTTTTAATTATTTTTGTGTCTTTTTAATTTGTTCTTAATTTAATTTTTATTATTGTGGATATGACGACACACCCTGTCGCGCAATAACGCACGAAACAGACCCCCTTAGGAATTCCTGAATGAATGAATGAAGGAAGGAAGGAAGGAAGTCTTAGCACACAGAGATATTTTCGACGAGATTGATAGAGATCCTGAAGAGCAAGCTGTGAGGACACACGCTCGGTGCTCAAGCTCCAGTGTCGAGCTTTAGCTATTCTTGTTCGAGATGGAAGTTTCCACCAGATGTATATCCTCCCGATTTTACATGCACGATTTTCCTCCCGATCCTCCTCCCGATTCCTCTTCGATCCTCCCGATTTTTGCACGTTTTTCGCTTTGAAGCAGCAACGCCTTGTGAACACCGTCATTAAATAAACGTATTGTTTTTATTTCGGAAGGTGTCTAAATCGTATCTTCAGGATTGTAATTCTGCGCACAAACACCTACACTTCGGGTGACGACACCCATTAAACGCCTTAAAGGGATTCTACGAGTTACACTTTCAGAGGTCTACCGCATGTAACTCTTTCGGGAACCACAAGTATACTCACACCTAAGCCGAGGGGGATGAAAAACCCCAGCCGGTCACAACTATTTTTTGATTTCCCAATAAAATTTAAATTTAATTTCTTAGTTTAATCTTTGTTTAATTTTTATTTCATTAAATTTGAAAATTGTGTCAGAACAAGTATTTCTGCGTAGTTAAATAATACAAATAAAAGGTAATTAAAATTTATCAGGAATTTGATGATATTTAAGCAATAGCTCTAGTTGGAACTTATACGCAAAACACGTGTTTTTGAAAAAATTGTCGAAATTAATTTATTGTCTGAATAGCAATATCATCAGTTGACATGACTTGTCATGATATCATTCGGTTACCTTCCATTGATTTGATTTGACATATTTATTTTATGAATACTCTATACATTTATTAAAATAAAGAGTTATTTCAACACTCGCGTAAGGTTAAAACCTTACGCCTATGTCGCAATAACTGTTTTTATGGAATTTCCTAGTAAAACTTTGTATTATTTCATTTATTAAAATACTGGTCAAAAATGCTAGTATCTCTATCTTTCAAATTTAAAATATTTAATCGCAGAAAATGAGTTCATTTAGAAAGCCACAGCTCCAAATATATAATCAACCAAATCCCGGCTGAGCTTCCTGTCGCCCGGTAACACATAGGATAAACACAAACCAATTGCAAAGTCAAATATCCCCTGTCACCTCTTAAACTTGGGCTATGGTGTACAGACCAATGTACGCACCATTGGTTTTGTAATCCATGCGTAATCTTCAGAATTCTAGCGTCCCCAAAGCATTAAATGTACATTTGCATAAACCGAAGTCATTTAAAAGAGGGTCCCCTTAATTAAAAGGAGATAAATCACCCGGAGATGCGACAGCTTGGACTGAACTACCCTGGGATAATGCGAAAGGCCTCCCTTTTTCAGGAAAATTTTAAAGTTAATCAATTAAACCGAGTTGAATAGAAATTGCTAACAAATTTCGGATTAAGTACAAGCAAACTAGTTTGAATTTTCGTTTCTTCAAAAATAATGAAACAGTGTATTCTAAAATACAATACTGTAAAATCTTCTACCTTATTGAGCACTACTATATTTCTACTATAAGATATTATTGTCCTTCACAAGGGTCATAATATCTTACATCCTTTTATACAGAGAAAGAGTGCGTTCGTTGTTCCTACCTTCACTCGTCTAGGGGGTCAAGACACTCCGGGCTAAACGGAGGGACCCCGGTTTGAATCCAGGATAGAGACGGCGTCTCTTTTTCCCCTAAACAGAAAATAGCTCTAGTTTGAGCTTATTTACATGTGAGTGCTGAAAATTGCTATAATATATTTCTACTATCATTAAATTACTACGTTCATGGGAACTATTCTTGCGTGTAGACTCTCTCGCTAATTGCGTTCTACTTGAAACAAACAATTAAGAGGTGTATCTTCGACAAATTCCACGAAAATAAATGCCGCTCTAATTTTTATTTTCATTCCTTATATGAGAACTGGCAACGATAATTATACAACAATAGCTCAAGACAAGCTTTCAACAAGCTAGCCTAAGGAAAATTGTAAACAGAAGAGAGTTTTGTTAACTGCATCAGTTGTTGAGTGTTGATGGATTGGATAGTGAATAGAAAAGGAATTATTTTGCCTCTTTTACGCTTCCCTTTTAACCCCTTGGGTACAGATTTATTTGAAAAATTCTTGTGTATAGAACGGATTTAATTTGCCGATTCGCACTGGAAGAAACGTCCTCTTACAACTGATACAAATCACTCTTGCCATGAACAAGAATGTACATGTTTAATTTTGTCCTAGTTTGAATGACGAATGAGACTCGTCATCCATAACTTAGGCAAGACAAGTGCATGATGAGTCTCAGTCGTCAAATGTACCCAAGGGGTTAATTTGTACCATATTTGCAAATGAATGTAAGTTGTTTCTTAAAGGGAGCATCATTGGACTTTCTACACCGTCAACATCTCTCCAAGGCTGATTGATAGTCAAGAAGTCTCATATACTAGAGCAGTGGTGCGTAAACCGTGGGTCGCGACCCCTCTAGGGTCGCGAGAAAATTTTTGTGGATCACCAAATTCAAAGAAATTTTTTTGACTAGTTTATTATTAAACTTATTTGATTAAGGAGGGACCATGGTTCGAATCCAGGATGAGAACGGCGTCTCTTTTTCTCCTAAACAAAAAACAGCTCTAGTTTGAGCTTCTTTCTACTTGGGTGTCGAAAATTATTAATAATTTATTTTTAAATTTATTATATTTAAAATTATTAATAATTTTTTAATTAAAAATTTATTTTATAATAAAAAATATAAGGCTTTTTTTTCAATAGCGATCACTATACACAACAGGCTTTCGTATAGGCAATAACTAAGTCCCTACCAGTTCTCTCTTATAAAAGGTGGCCGCTTTATTCAGGTGGCCACTTTACCAGGTTCCACTGTATATATAATTAATATAACTTAATTTTATATTTAACGTATATTCTTTACTCTGTTAAAATTGCTTTTATTGTGCAAAGGTGACGGCGACAAAAAAAAAAGGGGGAGTCGCAGATCTTCTTGTTACTATAAAAGGGGGTAGCAAATTACTTGGCTACTATAAAATGGGGTGGAAAATTACTTGGCTACTATAAAAGTGGGTCGCGGATTACTTGGCTACTATAAAAGTGGGTCGCGACTTGAAAAAGTTGCAAACTACTGTACTGGAGTCAAGGTTGAGTAATAGTTAAACGTATTCAATCATCTGTTCTCTACATCTTATATAAAGAGAATTGGCAATTAATTATTTCATTCATTGATTCATTTTAACTAGTTCTACTTTCATTCCTATAAATAATTTTATTGCAAACTGCAACAAACTATAAGGAAAAAAGAAAAAACAGTAGGAGAATAATAGGTAGACCTAGGCTAACAGTAGAAAATGACGGTGCTTGAAGATATGGCTGACCTCGGTCTGACACCCAGCGATGCCTCAGACTGGAAAGGATGGAAGTGTCGCAATCATGCCATCTATTGAAAATAAGAAAATGGCGAGTAAAAACAAGAAAAAGAAATAATTTTATTGCATAATGTATTAAAATAATTAATTTTATAATTTACGAACATTGAACGAATTATTTGATCACAATTCTTCTCCTTCTATTAATAACGAATTCTATTAAATATTTTGCAGAATTAATTAATTTTATATTAAACGCGAATAAAAAAGGAGAAAATTTCATTGAATAATATTTCTGAAAAAAGACCCCAAATGTGAGCAAAAAAATTTAAGGTATATTATAAAAAAAATAACTTTTAATAAATTTTTTGTGTGTATACAATTAAACTCGCTTTAAAAGACCAGGAAATTTGGCAGATGTTAAGCCATCATTCAAAAAAAAGCATTTTTCCTTTCTCGGATGCTCGTTTCTCCTGTTAAGCCATTGTGCGAAAATAGGAAAAAACATACAAATCCATTAGTCAGTAACAAATTTTCCTGACGTCATTTTTACAACACCGAGATCCATTAATTTGTTTCACACTTCATTTTTAACACGTGTTACTGACACATTTTCATTATAAAAAGTGAAGTTAAACACCATCTTTTCAGTTTCATGAAAAGAACCTTTTTCCAAAGAGCCCCAAAGAATAATTTCTTAATAATCTCCGCCAAACACAATTTTTGCTCCCAAAATGTTAAAACCCTGTTTACTCTCCAAGCAAATTTAAGGCGGTTTAGCTAAAAAATTATTTTTACGATGAAATTTTAAATTCTTTGAAAGTACTGAAGAAGGCAACATATATATAATAGCACGCCGGGAATATTGCCGATTAGGTTTCAAGCTGTCGCAATAAAGCGAGCCTCGCGAATTTTTTTGCTTTCCCATATTTACACTTTAATGTAGCCCATTAGAAGTCCAATAGTATTACTAATTATTTTATTTATTTATTTGAGGTTTTACGATGTGAGGAAAGTAAAGTTCTTGCTCGGTGGAGGCCTACAGTTTTCCGAAGGGTCCGAGGCTTTTCTGCCCAAAGTTATCAAATATTCCACTACGGTAAACGGAAAATTACAAGATGTTCCACACTGCCATGGAAGAATCTAACCAGCGCCACCTAGATTAGATTATCTAGGTGGCGCTGGTCGAACCCGGGTAAATGACGTGGTGGACTGTTATCCTGCGCCATCTTACGGCGATAGGCCTACATTTTTTCGAGGATTCCGAACCTCTTAGACCTGGTGAACTAACTCCGAACTCACAGTGAAGAGTTAGTCGATGAGTGTCCTACTATTATTTTTCCCTGAACCGTTGGAAATTGAAGCGAGATTAATGGAACGCTGGGTAAAGGGGAAGACGAGGCAATGCAAGGTGGGTAGTTGAGAAAGGTGGTCGCCGGAGTTGGCTCTGTAATCCCTGACATGCCGATTACGCTGGATAAACTTGTTATCACTGCACTACTGCACGTCCAATTATTTTTTTAATTTCCAAATTGCGACATAGAGAAACTAAGTGAGCACATTATAGTAATACAACGACGTTATACATGTGCACACACTATGCTAAACATATTAAAAATATAAACCCAAATCTTTAGGCCCAGTACCCAAACGAAGTTTCAACTGAACTTGGTCGTCCTTCATCAGAAATAGAATTCACACGTATTCTTAACGGAAGATGGCTAAATCTTTGTTGAAACATCATTCATTAATTGTTACTGAGACCATTGGCGTACGCAGGGGGGTGTTGATGGGGGTTGTAACCCCCATTGCAATGAAATTTTGTATATTTAACATAGGAATGTGAGTTGTAGCTCTGTAACCGCGCCCCCCCATTATGCCTATAACCCCCCTTACGAATATTCTGCGTACACCTATGACTGAGACCATGCTGTTCTAAAAACTGCGCCAATAGATTTTCTTGATGCAGAGTTGTCATAAATATTCGATTTATAAAATACGCAATGAGATTAAGTGTGCTCAGAGACAAAGCCAGTGGGTGGCGTGGAAGGTTCACGCTAGGGGTGCAGGCGAAGAAGTGCGTAAAAGCGGCTGAAGTAATTCACAGTGAAGAACATGTCTGTGGCTAGGGGGCGAAATCTGGAAGGTTCTGTCAGGGACGCAAATCATCTAATTACGGTGCTGGGGTGTGCTTATACTTATATATATATATATATATATATATATATATATGGCCTGCAAAAGGGTTGCTGGTATCTAACTGGAAGGAGACCCACACGCTGAACGTATGTGACGATGTGTGGAACCGGCCGGGCCAGTAACCAAGTGCCCTACTCCTCCTTCAAGTGGTGCGATCCGGGCTTTCTATCCAAGAGGCAAATTAATATTTGCTGCACGGATGGAAAGGCGGAAGGGGAGGGCTAATTCACCAACCCGTCTGGCCAGCGTGGTGAAATGATGGCTAATTCCCCCAATATGCTAGTACACCAAAACCATGGCCCCTAGTCTCCAGGTGCTGGAGTGCTCCTGATCAAGGCAGCGGTCAGCGTGGCATGAAAGCAGGGGGTGCTAAGAATCACTGGAATGGCCCAGGCTGCCGTTTGTTATTGACCTTGGCAACGTATAATGGACGATCCCTTGCTTCTGAAGCAAAACTTCAAGAATTGGAAGAAGAACTTGACAAGATCAAATGGGACATTGTAGGACTCAGTGAAATTAGAAGAAAAGGTGAAGAGTTGGTGGAACTGAAAAGCGGACATTTGTTTTACTATAGAGGAACGGAAACCGGAAGAACAAGTGGTGTTGGCTTCTTAATCAACAAAAGAATTAAAGACTGTCTTCTGGAAGTTGAAAGTACATCAGATCGAGCAGCGAGGCTTGTTGTTCAACTAACCCAGCGATACCAACTTCAAATAGTACAGGTATATGCACCAACATCAAGCCATACCGACGAAGATGTTGAAGAATTTTATGAAGAAATCAAACAGTTACACACAAAAGGGAAACAACATATCAAGCTCATCATGGGGGATTTCAATGCAAGAATTGGACAACAGGAACAAGGAGAGACATCGGTTGGTAAATACGGATATGGGGAAAGGAATGAACGTGGCGATCAACTCATCGAATTTGCAGAAGCTGAAAACCTTAGCATCATGAATTCATTTTTTAAGAAGAAACCGCAAAGAAAATGGACATGGAAACACCCAAATGGGGGAACTAGTGAAATTGACTATATCCTGGCAAACAAGAAATCAATTATTGAAGATTGCAGCGTACTGAACAGATTTAATACTGGAAGTGATCATCGAATGGTGAGATGTAAAGTGCACTTAAATACTAAACTAGAAAGGCAGAAGCTCATTAGGAAACAAGTATGTAAGAGGGTGGATTTAAAGAAATTAAAAGAAAATACCGAGGCATTCAAGTTGGAATTAAAAAATCGCTTTTCTGCACTGGAAGGACTTATTGATGAAAGTGATATCTCAGAAGCAAATGAAAACATTGTTAAGACAATAGTTGAAACTGCTGGGGAAATTGGTGGTGTAACCTGTAAAAAGCACAATAGCAAATTATCTGAGAAGACGAAACAACTCATGAAAAGGCCAAGACTTATGAAGGTGGACAATCAAAATACCAGTTCCAGGAT
>QLNU02015003.1:164360021-164385579 GCA_006491805.2 Dysdera silvatica
GCTCATGTAGCTTTATTTTATAGCTCTTAGAGGTTTTTATAGTGCTTATAGTTTTATCTTTTATAGATTTATAGTTATTAAAGATAAATCTTATAGCTATTATAACTTTATCTTATAGCTCTTGTAGCTTTATATTATAGCTCTTGTGGTTTTATAGCTCTTAGAGCTTGTTTTTATAGTGCTTATAGCTTTATCTTTTATAGCTCTTATAGCATGTTTTCATATTGTTTATAGTTTTATCTTTTATAGTTTTATAGCTCTTATAGCTTCATCTTATAGCTATTATAGTTTTATCTTATAGTTTTATCTCATAGCTCTTATAGCTTTATTTTATAGCTCATATTATTTATGTTAATGTTTAAATTTTATACTAATAGGTCTGATTGCTTATTTCCTTGTTGAACCACTAATAGATATATATATATATATAAGCACACCCAGCACCGTAACTAGATGATTTGCATCCCTGACAGAACCTTCCTGATTTCGCCCCCTAGCCACAGACATGTTCTCCACTGTGAATTACTTCAGCCGCTTTTGCGCGCTTGCTTCGCCTGCACCCCTGGCGTGAACCTTCACGCCACCCTCTGTCTTTGTCTCGACTTTGCCTTAATCTCATTTGCGTATACAAATCGAATATTTATGACAACTCTGCATTAAGAAAATCTATTGGCCCAGTTTTAGACAGCATGGTCTCAGTCATAGGTGTACGCAGAATATTCGTTTGTTGAGAACACACATGTAGCTGTACATTTGTTTCTTCGGATAATAAAATACCATGCGTAATCAAATAAATATAATATTGATATTATTTTTTTTAATAATAGAAATAATAATAATAGTTTTTTATTTAGTACCGACGGTAATGGGTTACATTTTTAAAATGCAAGCATACATGTTTTGCAAACATATGCATACGTATTTTGATGACTATACAATATTTCTTATATACAGTATATACATGTGTACAGTCATCATGAATTACGGTATGAAGTAGGTGACGGGTACATATTGTAAGCACATAATAAGCTCATGACCTCTGAGAGATTTTGACCTTTCTAGTTGTCTCTTATTTATTAATAAGCCCAGTTTTTAAGTCACTATTTAGCAATTTTTCCCTTATTCTGTTTTAAATAAATTTATATTGTTCATATCCTTTTTTCGATAGGTAAGTCATTCAAAATTTCAACCCTTTCGTAATAAATACTATTTCTTCCTAACTCTGTTCTTATTTTTGGTAAATAATAATTATTATAATTTCTACTTATATTACTTTCAATTTCTCTCTGTTGGGTTTTATTATTCCAGTATGTTTATTTTCCATTTATATGTGCTGAAGCCGTCAATATTCGTTTAAGTGGAACCGAATGTATTTTAATTTTGTTCCTTTGGCCGCCGACCGCATGAAATAGCTTTTCTGCCACTTCTTCAGCCAAGCCATTTGGTCGCCGACTGCACGAAATGGCTTCTCTGCCACTTTTTCAGCCAAGCCATTTGGCCGCCGACCGCACGAAATGGCTTCTCTGCCACTTTTTCAGCCAAGCCATTTGGCCGCCGACAGCACGAAATAGCTTCTCTGCCACTTCTTCAGCCAAGCTATTTGGCCGCCGAGCGCATGAAATGGCTTCTTTGCCACTTCTTCAGCCACTCTGGTAAAGGATATGAAGAGAACGAGAGGAGGTTCTCATTTGACATAGTAAAATTTTTCCCTAATCAACGTATAAGAAAAAATTTCGCAACGTTTTGAGAACTACTGTTCTTTTTATCAAACGAAATTCACATAACACATAACGAAACAAACGTAAGCACATTATATAAAATTATATGGATATACCTTTCACAAGTAAAAATGATATAAAGCGACATGATATTACACAAATATGAATTCCAATTATGAATATTTAAGACAAATTTTGGCACTCATAACCATTGTCCGTTAAAGGGGAGGATCTTTTAATGCAGGCCTCGCTCAACTTGAAACAAACGATCAAGAGGGGTATTCTCGACAATGTCTATGAAATTAAATTCTTGCCTAATTAAACACTTAAATAAAATTGTTATTTTTAATTATTCGTGTTTTTATTAGCAAAAAATTCTATTGTAGCTTATTTTTAATTATTTAATTACATAATTAGTAAGATCTGAATGAATAGCTTGATCGCAATTTCCTTCTATAGGAGTAAAAATTCGATCAAATGTTATTCATGTAGAATTAGTTAATTTCATATTCAACAATAACAATTTTCAATTTAATTGTTCTTTTCGATTGGTAAGCGGATTTCATTAAAAACATCTCTGATAGACTCCCAAAATGTGGACCAAAAGTTTAAAGGGACATTATAAAAAATAGTTTTTAATATTTTTTTAAATGCATACAATAAAGCTTACATTAAAAGACCAGAAAATGCAGAAGATCTTAAGTCATCACTCAACAAAATCCTTTTATATTCTCGGAAGTTTTAACTCCGTGTTAAGCCTTTGTGTGAAAACAGGAAAAAATATAAAAATCTATTAGCTCGTACCAAATTTTTCTGACGTCATTTTTACAACACCCAGATCCATTAATTCGTTTTACACTTCATCTTTAACACGTGTTGGTGACGCGATTTCATTAAAAAAGCGAAATTTAACGCAATCTTTTCAGTTTTATGAACCTTTTTCTAAACAGCCTGGAAAATAAATTATTAATAAGCTTGGACAAAAGCAATTTTTACCTCCAACATCTTGTTACAGAACTGAGCAAAGTTAAGTCTGTTTGGCAAAAAACTTTGTAAAAGACGAAATTTGGAAAAGCTGAAAAAGAATATACGTCTTAAAGTGACCTATCGTGGAAATTTCAAATTTTGTTGAAAAATGTTGTCTTTTAATTTTTTAAAATATTAAATCCACTTTCCTTTACTGTTTGGTGAAAAAATTGAAAGCTGTCCATTTCTAAAGCTTCCAGAACATGATGTAAATTTAGTAATTGTAATTTAATCATTAATCATGGTAAAGTTCAATAGTTTTCGCAAAATTTCTCAAAACGCATTATTCTACTATTCTTCCTTATAATGGAAAATGATCCTTGCTATTATACACTTGTGACCACTTGCGACACTTGCGACACAATTTTCAACCAATTTTCATATAAATTTTATACCTTATCAACATAATGTGAATAAACGAACTGATGACTTGTGACATCTTAGGAATGAAGTCATGATCACAAGGACTTAAGTACTTGCGACTATGACTTGATTCCTTAGATCAAGGAACCTTCATGGCATTCGCTTCAGAACTGTTCCAGAGATTCTTCAGGCAGTAGACCGGTCCATTCCAATTATAAACACAACAGGCGTTGGTAAAGATATCGTACAAATTCCAGATCGATAGCAACGGGTTGTGCACTATGCAGGTGACTACATTTAGGGGCAGTAAAACTTGGTAACATGCATCCATTTTGTGTCAACTGTAAACAAATAGTTGCCACTATTAAAGTTCCAACCCTCGTATATTTACAGAACAGAATTTCATGTACTCATAAATTAATGTTTTGGACTAATATAGAAGTAAGATCCATGAAAATTTTTAAAAGGGAAAAACAGGATTTTAGACCATGACACTGCTACCACCAGCCTATGTTCTGCCAATTAGTATAGCATAGTGCGCATATCTGAACTTTAGACCATATAAAGGATGGACACAACAGTGTCCCCAGTTTAACGACTGCTCTTCGAGCGGCTCCACATCACGTGACGTTAATGACGTCATTGGTCAGGTGAGGAAAGTAGAAAGGATGTTCCATAATTCCTAGCAAGCTTCTCCATATTCTTCTAGTGTGTTAAAACTATCATGGTGCGGTACAGTGTAGCATATAATTGCAAGGAAAGGGGGAAAAGAAAGGCGGAATTTACTCATTTCACAGGCTTATTAATGTGCCTTCTTTTACTCTCTTTTTTTAATGTATATCTCTCCTCTTTTTTTTAATGTATCTTCTGTTCACACTGTTAATGATACGGTTCCCATTATCACGCATAAACATTTCATTCACACATACACACACACAAATTACCAAGAAAGGTACCAGCTTTAACCCAATACCAGAAAATATGGACAAAATAAGTCATTAAAATGTATAAAAAATAATATATAGCAATTATATAAAAAAATCGACATATTTTAAATATCGTACTTTTTTTAAATTATTGAAAATATATTTTTACTTTGTCAGTTGGTTTTAAAATATAGGTATTTATGATATAAAAGCATATTAAAAATTTCAGAACTCTAGTGCGCATAGATCTGAAGATAATCTCTGCGCAATATAGAAAAAGTGATTTTGAGAAAAAAAGTGTTCAAGTTGGAACTTGGTAACAAGGTAACATGTAATAGTTATTTTTATTTTATACAATAGTGCAAGAAGTAATTGAAGAATTTTGATGCGGTTTGTTTTAAAACACTGCCAAAAATCGATATTATTTTTTAAACTAATAAATAAAAAATCGATTTTTTAAAGATTTAAAGGTCCTGTGTCCCCTTAAGAAACAAAAACACAACGAAATTACACGCTTCTACTGTTACCACTCAACGTGCCTCGAAATACTTCAGGGTAATTAAATAATTCTAACAGATATAACACTAAACTGTTTGTAGTTTGAATCAAAGTTTTATTCAATTCTTTGATTTAATTTTTTTTCTTTGACCAGTAACACACCCCACAGAAAATTTTTTACCTCTAGAAACCTCTGTGGTAATCAAAAATCTCAATTTTTATTTCTGATCAAGCCATACCTCTGTTTTGGTAATTTTTACCTTTTTTCCCATGCAAAACCTCTAGATTCAGAGGTAAAACCTCTGATCTGGCAATACTAGCTGACATGATGATGCGATAAAAATTTCTCTTCTGATAATTCTTGCTTTCGCCGTAAATATTCCATCGCCATGGTAACCATGTTCGCAAAACATTTCCGTTTTGAAGCGAAGCTCTGAATTTCTATCGTCGCTTCATTCGGCCCTTTTTCTCGGCGAGCAATATTTCGTTGGTGCGTTTAACGCGTTTAAAGCGCTGACTTAAAAACGTAGCCTTCTGTTCCTGAATGTAATTCCAATTATATTAAAGGAATTAAATTAAAAAAAAAAAAAAAATAGTGGGCTCAAAATAAAATTTTGAATTTTATTTTTCTAATCAACTTTTAAATTTGATAAAAAATAAAAAGGATTTGGAATTTAAATTAAATAAAAACAAACAAACTCTGTTCGACCACCCAAATTATAGGTGAAGTGGCCTGACAAGCCACCACTGAGGCGGAAGCAGAAAGTTCATAAGGGAGGGATTATAGGCTTAATGTGAGGGGTTACAGAGCTACAACTCATATATTCCTATGTTAAATATACAAAATTTCATTGCGATGGGGGGTTACAACCCCTAAAACTTCCCCCCTGACTACTCCTATGAGGACAGCGGTATCCGTTTGAATTGCCTAATATTCCTAGTAACACAAGTTCTTGGTAAATGATGGGGCCCTACTGCAGTTCTGCTAACCATGATAGTTGGCCTACCGCCGTTTTGACTGTCAGTTTGAAATGATGGCTTGATTGTTGGGCAGGTAATTGTTGATTGCAGGCACATTGTATCCCATCAATTCGCAGGCTAATTATTCCACATAGGAATTCCTATTAATGAGCATGCTATATGTTGGAAATATACGCAGAATATATGTAAAGAAGATCTTCCTTATTTATTCATTTAATTATTCGAGTAATTTTTTAATTTTTTGTGGCCAAACTGCATTTTTCAATAATTAGCCCAACTATTTAATTAATGGCATTGTCGACATTGGCCGAAGTGTTTGTGTTTTCATCTGACAGCAAAAGTTCAAGGGAGGACCGTCATTGGTTCTTTGAATAATTGCGAATAATTTTGACTTCCGATAATTCTCCAACCCTGCCAACTATTGGTGTACGCAGGGGGGGGTGTTGATGGGAGTCGTAACCCCATTGCGATGAAATTTTGTATATACAATATACATATGAATATAGGGAGTTGTAGCTCCGTAATCCCCATTAAGTCTGTAACCCCCTTTAAGAGCTTCCTGTATAATCCTATGATACCAACCAAATTCTACATCAGGACTAACTATTCTTCGGCGATGGTGTTACTAGGGACGTTTTAACAATCATTAAAATCACAACTTCTTTATTAATATTTAAAGATTTTCTAGTTTTATGCCCAAATTCTCAGCAAATTTGTTAATGGGTTATTCTCACAAATACATTGTTGCAGAATACTTCCATCTACAATATTTTATGAAGAGAAAACACACATTTCAGACACAGTTATCTTTCTCAATAATTCAATAACATCTGTCTTTTTAAAGACTATTTCTGTATTACGACGATAGTTTACAGTCCTGGCAAATGTTTCATAGAATTAAACTCATTTCTTTTAAAGCCTTTTTCTGTTTAAAGACTTTTTCTTCGTACACCGAACGTTGTTAATGACAGAGTGACGGTAACACAATTTAACCTTCTTTTAATTTTCAAAATATCGTTTGGAATAGCGTAAGTTTAAGTTAGCTGATATTGTTTGCATTCTTTATTTGTCAAGATGAAGATTGACTGAAGAAAAAATGCTCAAAGCTCTATGTTTAAACAATTAGTTCCAATTAGTCTTCGTTCGTCATCTCGATGTGTTCTGGCACTATTCATACTTTGGAGCTATAATTAACCTCCTTCATCATTGTTAAGAGGAGACACGATCTAAATCCTCGTAGAAATCCGTGAGAGATGTCCCGGATTTTGAACCGTACAGTTAAACGTTTGGATGTGGCATCTCCTAGTTGATTTCAGTTCAAGAATATACTTTAACAAAAATGTCTAAAATCTAATTTAACCTATTATGTTTTACATACAGAAAGTCCATATTTCGTAAAACATAAAAGTTTGCTTCTTTCCGCTTTCAAAAATATTAGAACTTGAATTAATGTAATTTGTAAGTCAACGCCTGTCGTTGTAAGTATCACCCTTCATAAGTCAATGCTTGTTATTTTAAGTACCACCCTTCTTAAGTAAAAGCTTGTCATTATAAGCAGCATCGTTCGTAAGTCAATGCATATCATTGTAAATAGAACCTTTCGTAAGTTAATGCTTGTCGTTGTAAGTATCACATTTCGTAAATCGGTGCTTGTCGTTGTAAGTACCACATTTCGTAAGTAAAAGCTTGTTATTACAAGTAGCATCGTTCGTAAGTCAATGCATATCATTGTAAATAGAACTTTTCTTAAGTCCACATTTGTTGTAAAAATTATAAAGGGTATCAAGAGAAATCAACTGAATTTCCATGTTACTTCAATGACAATCCGTATATTGATACTGAATCTCAAAGTCACTTCAGTATAAATATATAGATTGATATTGAATCTCCATGTTACTTTAATATATTATCCATATAGTGTTATTGAACCTCCATGTTAACTCAATGTGAGTTTATTGTTTTATATTAAATCTCAATGTTATGTCAATATCAATTTGTAGATTGATATTGAGTTTCTAAGGTGCTTCAATGTCAATATAGACATCGATATTGAATATCCGTATTGTATAAATGTTTATTTATAAACCTCCTCCCCTTCAAATTATAAACTTGGAGATATGTACCATGGAAAACACAAAGTCTAGGACAATAAACACAAGAAGAAATTTCTTGATACTTTGAATATCAAATCGATCTCGGCTAATCTTTTAAATTAAAGATACAACTTTGTGTCTCCACAATCATTTAGTTGTGAGACATGAAACCTTGTGTATAATTCCTTAAAAATATTTTATCCCTCAAAAACTTTCCACCTTGTACCCTTTGAAAAGAAATACAAAAATTCAAAAGAGACATCTGTGAAAATATACTTCTTTGTACTCCTCTTTTTCTGGTAAAGTAAAATTTTTTTCTCTAGATAAACACACAGCATTCTTTAAACACTAAAATGAACCAACATTTTTTGCTTGAAATTGCAAAAGAAATACCGAAAAATAATAGCACATTATAACGAAAATTTTAGAAGAGTTTTGAGCTTTGAAAAAATAAAAAATGGTCAATATTTTGCTTGTAATTTTATTTTCAAAAGAAAGTGCTTCGAACACATCCAAATCCAAAGAAAGAGATATTCTAACAAAGCAAGAAATGACCAACAAATTTTTTTTCTAAGGTTTACTTCAAAACAGCCATATTTTTAGTCCTTTACATGCATTTTTTATTTGCCATAGAGAGAAATGTTCTCCACTGTGAAATTTGTTTGCCTGTTTTTTTGAGATTATGATAATTTTACTTTTAAATTGTATATCATAGTTGTCAAAACTAGTATGCCTGCACAATTATATTCATATATTTAACGTCCTTAACTTATTCAGTCATCGCCAAAACAAGTTTTAAAATACCATGAAAATCCTGGAGTAGTATTTCCGTGCTAAGGAAGACCAGAACCTTTCATTTAAATAAGTGTGAGCTTTTTTCGGCTAAAAGGATTATCACCGTATAATAATTTGAATAACTTCGTTTATTTTGTTTATTTATTTATTTGTTTACATAAACAACTGCTTGAGTTTGCGTATTCTTGTAGTTCATGCTATTTTACGAGAAAAGGAGAAAGAGAGAGAAGAGAGAGAGGGAGAGAGAGGAGATAATAATCATGTCTCATAGAATACGATCTCACTTTCTTGGAATTTCCAAAATATCATTTCGGAATAATGCAGTTTGTAAGTCATCTGATCTTGGCTGCATCCTTTATAAGCCAACTCTCAAGATCGACTGAATTATTATTGCCCAAAAGTTCACTTCGAGCCAGTTTAACAACTTCACTCTAGTTAGGCTTAGTTCGTTATCTCGGCTAGTTCCGAAACGGCTCATACTTCGGGGATGTAATTAACCTTCTTAATCATTGTTAACATGAGACATGGTCTAAATCCTCATAGGAATTGGTGATAGATACCCTGTGAGAAATTTGATCGTATAATTAAGCGTCTGTCTTCCACCTCATCCCACTCCAAGAATACACTTTGAAGAAAAACCCTTAAGTAGACGTCTATCATATTTTTTAACATACTTTTATTTCAAATTAGTATTTAAAAATCCATCTATGGATTTTTCGTCTATGGAAACGAAGCGTATAAAGAAATTTTGCAAATTGTGGAGGTGACTGTAAACAATAATTTCAATTTCCCTACATTTACCTGAATTCTAATCATTATCCGCAAAATTCCCTATTATTAGGGATATGAAATACCGGTTTCGGGATTTCGGTTATACAAAACAGAGAAATTTGGGAAAAGGGAATTATCGTGAAAATAAAGTACACACAGAAACAACGACGGACTTTAAATTACTACCATTGGTCTTGTAACTGAAAATGTTGCAAAAAAAAGTATTGAATTTCGTTCTGTTGTTAAAAAATCAAATAATATAGGATTTCCATTCATCATATTTATATGAATTTTAGTATTATATCATAATTCGTTTACTTAATTTTTTTGTATTATTAAACTTTTCAAATTTTTGTTTTGTTTGGCTATCATATTGTTATCCATTTTGTCTAAATGATTTTAAATAATACGGGAAATAATATGTCAAAAAGTTATATTTTCTGATATTATACATTTTTTTCTGAATTCAACATTTTATACATTAAAGTATAACAATTTTGTACTGCGTTAGTCTCCTTTTTTAGATTATATGCGGTGTTGGAATGCATTTATATCCGGTTAGAGCAATGCGCCTAAATAAAGAAAAAAATTAAAATTTGATTTTATAGTTTATGCTTCGGCATATTTTTGTAAAATTGGAGAAACGTAAGTTCATGACGTGCGTTCATAACGTAAAGCAGGCAATGACGCAATATATAACACGTCGATAGAAATAAAGCCAATTTCACGAAATATTAGTATTGCAGGTAACTTAGAAGAGATATGCAAGAATGTCGAATAAAAAATGTGTTTGGGAAATGATGAGTACAAAATATGGAATATTGCCAGTGAAGGTTGTCTATGAATATTTTGTGTGCTAGCTAAAACGTTGAAAAAATAATTGAAAATAAACATGCTGCATCAATCGAAATAAAGGAAAGAAAGGGTGAAAATAATTTGAGAAAGGAAAGTGTCACTTTCTTTTATTATTATTATTATTATTGTAGGCCACTTGACGATCTTATTGTTATCGGTAATTTAAAGGCCTTATTATTATAGAGGTCACTTAAAGGGTTTATTAGTATAGGTCACTTTCAAAGTGACCTATATCTATAATGAATCAGGGCAGAGAACACTCTGGATCAGATTAATTATAAGGGACACAAATACCAGAAAAATTTACCAGATGAAATAAAAGGAATAAAGCATTTAAGTTTATTTAATAAAATTCATTAAGTAGCGACTGCGAGGAGAACCGTAGATTTTTGGAGAGAAGTAAAGATATCTAGTCAAAATAGGACCTGAAACAAGTTATATACCAGAGTGTATTTACTCCGGACCTCTTACCTAGTATATACGAGGGCGAATCAGAAGGTCGTTGCTTCTATTCTTTATTAGCCAAAATAAGGTACATGCAGGTAATTACAAATATACATACTATTTTACGTACCTTACACTATTTTTCCACATAGTCCCCCACACCGGTTCAGACA
Source organism: Dysdera silvatica (assembly GCA_006491805.2). NCBI lineage: Eukaryota > Metazoa > Arthropoda > Arachnida > Araneae > Dysderidae > Dysdera > Dysdera silvatica. The sequence goes on from QLNU02015003.1 coordinate 164,370,665, forward strand.
TTTGTCCCATCGCAGCACTAAATTTGAGATGCCCCTGTGGTAGAATTCGTCCGGCTGACTGCTGTCTTGGCTTCATCGTTGCACGTGAATCGCTGTCCTGCCAGGAACTTCTTCAGCGGACCGAAAACGTGGAAATCACTAGGGGCGAGGTCCGGACTGTATGGTGGGTGGTCCAGACTCTCCCAGTGAAATGACCGGAGCTTGTCGGCGGTTCTGATTGCATACAGTCCGGACCTCGACCCTAGTGATTTCCACGTTTTCGGTCCGCTGAAGAAGTTTCTGGCAGGATAGCGATTCACATGCAACGATAAAGCGAAGACAGCAGTCCGACGGTGGTTCCACAGTCAGCCGGACGAATTCTACCACAGGGGCATCTCAAATTTAGTGCTGCGATGGGACAAATGTCTGAACCGGTGTGGGGACTATGTGGAAAAATAGTGTAAGGTACGTAGAATAGTACGTATATTTGTAATTACCTGTAGGTACCTTATTTTGGTTAATAAAAAATAGGGGCAAAGACTTTCTGATTCGCCCTCATACATCAGTACATCATCAATATTCAATGTCATTAATTTAATTAACAAATTTATGTGTTAATGATAATAGATATGTGTTCTATATCAATATGGAAATTGTAATGGCGTGTACACACTTGTAAAGAGTAAATACAGATTAATATTATACTACCTTTTTTAAATTAATATGCTTAAAGTAGTACTATTTGGTTAAAGTTGTATTTTCTGGGACATACATAAATTTTTTGTGGCGTTACCCTTTCCATTTTTTGTTGTTCAAATCCGGTCTAAACAAGCAGCACCATACAAAGATTATTCATAAAAAAAATCCGTATTATCTTCCGTGGAAAGGGATATCGGTAGAAAAACAGAATTATTCAATCACGTTTCCTATGTTTTGGCATTGGGTTTGTCATGTTAGCAATGGAGTTGCGTTATACTTCTTCCAGGTCGACGGAAAGATTTTAGACATGATTTAAAACTGCTGAAAACTAATCAAAAATTTTCTTCTACGTCACAACTGCCTTCTGAAAAGGGGAACTAATTTTTGATACTAAAAATTTAACTAATTATTTATATTCAAATGAGAAAAGGGACATGGAAGTTCACTAAATAGTATATAAAAATTCTATATTAATAATTGCATATCTGTCAGCGTCTAGTAGAGTATAAATGAAAAATTCGTTAAAGGCTATCACCACTCCTCTTACCTCTTTTATATCATGATAACATTATTTTTTATGATAATAAATATTGCATTATTTCATTATGATCACAAATCACGCATCATTTCACTATAATAACTATATGAATGAATATGAAACTAAAAAGAAAGAAATTTGCATTATTTCTGAAGGCCTCTAGTGGTAGCATCTTTCAACTACAATAAACGTCAGCCTAAATTAAGGTAATTGCATTTTTGGACCAGAATGGTCACGTGGTTTAGCAATATTTTGGTTCAACAGGGCCGTGGTTCGTGTTTGAATCATAGGGCTTCGTTTTTGAACTGAGGTAGCCTTATTTTCTTGGACCACGGTGGTCACATGTTTAGGCTTAATCTACGCATTCTGGATCGCTTTCGTCACACGCTTAAAATACATATGGAGAGAACTGTGAATTGAAATAAGAAAACAAGAAAGGTCTTCTCTTTTCTTGCATATGACTTAACTCTTTCACTGGCACCAATATTTCATAATATTTATTATTATTATTTTGTTTTGTTTTATAATTGTGGCGAATTTTATAATCTTCGAAAAGGAATTTATACTTTGTACACCAGGATAATTCTGAATTTTGAAAGTTTACTTCAAATAAACATCTGATGCTCATCAAAAATTTTGTTTCTAATTGTTTGTTACAGATGAGAGCACAATCTTTAACGAGAATACGGATATGTTACAACCAGACTTGGGAACGATTACAATCGGTTCATGTGAGTAGGAATATGATTACGATTACAATTACCTAAGTATCAAAATTTGGATCATTATTTTGACTACGATTACAGTCAATTTTCATTTTTCGATTCTGACTAGGATTATGCATACACATAGAAAACATGATTACGATTACAGATTTTAATCACGATTACCTGCGCGCAATCAGAAATAATCAGTTCGATTACGATTATAATCATGGAGATTACGATTATAAACATAGCGAGTATAACTCTCCCGTATTTGTTACTTTGGCTCTAGGGTGTGGAATCTTCTTCCAACTCAGCTAAATCTATTTACAACTTTGCTCAACATAAAAAACTTACCCCCAGATATCTATTGAATAGAGAATTATGATATCACTATACCTTTTTCTTAATTTATACATTCCATACCTTTACTAATTAACAAGATCTTTTACCTTATTGTACTTACTTATTTATTGTTTACACTTTCATTTATTAGCCTATATTCTATTCTGGGCAGCAGGGGCTTTGTTAGACCCCAAAGCCTTTCCCCTTTGCTTTCTGGATGACTTACCCTAAATAATAAATTGTAAATCATTGTCACATCATGAAAAAAAATTGAATCCGTCTAAATAAAGTTTGATTTGATTATGATTACGATTACCTAAGAATTTTAAAAAATGATTACGACTGTGATTATGATTAAATGAAATTTAAAAGTGTGATTATGATTATATTGCAGATTACAGCTACTTCAAAACATTCAATTACAATTACAGATGTGAGTACGCGAAAATGTAATCTATTATAATCACTCGATTATGATTAATCGGAGTTTTGTTACAACCAGTTTGATGTGATGTGTTATTGATCTATACCTAGACTTTCCTTTCTCCCCTCCTATCTTTTCTTTCTTTTAACAACTGAAACTATCTTCTCAGTCATCACGCCCATTTTTCTGAACTTGGCATAACTTGTTATACAACATTCTTCACTCGTCTAGTTTTTAAAATTTTTTTAGCTCTTTTTAGTCTCTCTATTTGAGACCATTTCAATTTTTCTTTCCTGATCTGCTTTTTTTTATGCTCTGTGTGTTTACGTGTCTATTCAGTTCTTCTAATAATAGATGTGTATTTATGTTATGGAAATCGGAAATTGAGTTCTGAAGGATTTAATAATCATTAATTTATTTAAATGACATATATGATCAATATATATATGATGATATATCAATATGATATATGATGATATATCAATATGATATATGATGATATATCAATATGATATATGATGATATATTAATATGATATATGATGATATATCAATATGATATATGATGGTATATCAATATGATATATGATGATATATCAATATGATATATGATGATATATCAATATATATATATGATCAATATATATATGAATATAATAATATATTCATAAGTTATAAAAATTTGACATCATGAATATATTATTATAAAAGCGCATTTATTATGTACCAATTGCATTTAGTCTATAAAAATATGCACTTATTGTGTAAGAGGTTAGAGTTGCAACTCCCATATCCGTATAAAGTATTACCGAGCTAAAGCATAATTATACTGATGGGAACCATTCATTCATTCATTCATTCAATCAATCAATCAATCAATCAATCAATCAATCAATCAATCAATTAAAAATGCAATAAAAGAATGCGTTTTTGATGCTGAAAGCTTGTTTTATTGTTTAGAATATAATTATTCATTAGCAAATTTGCTTTCTCCCTAAAACAGATAAAAAAGGATCCCCATTTATTCTGTATATTAACTTTGTCCGTAGTTTATAAAACAAATCAAAACTCCCATTCTGATTTTTCAATACAGATAAATTGTGAAGAAGTTTGTTGTGAAAATCGGATGAAAAATTTATCCTTTTTACCATAAATTTCTGATACATAAACACCATTCTTCATAGTATACGCATGCCAAAAGGAAAATATAACAAATGGTTTTTGGTAATTTGTTTTGACACCACGTTAAGTTCCCAGCGGGACTGAAGACACAAGAAATCAGTTTTGTTTTGAGGCCATTTGTTCCTCAGGTAAGTGCCCTCGACCGTGGGGAAAAGAGTGCTTCAAGGTAAAATTGCCGGAATAAGATTAATCATGGTCTGTAAACTATTGGACTTTCATGAGAGAGCTTTCGGGAACAAAATCCTATTCTCTTTTTCTATTTTGCCTTATTTTTCCCAGCCAATTTATCACTTGAGACTCTATTTAGTTCGTGTGGTGCATTACAGATCCAATTAAGCATAGAATCTATCCATCCATATTAACAATTTTACGGGATACGCGTTCTATTCATTGTATATTACATCAAAACCAATTCTATGATGGGAAGAATCTTTATCTATATGCATATTGCCGGCTTTTTAAATTAATAAACACAAGTGGGAGCATGCGTCAGACCGGCCAGAAATTTGTAAATTAGAATAATTACGAGAGGACATAGAAACGATTTAAAAGTGCAGCATAAATGTAAATCATAATCAAATGAGATGGTAATGTGCACTGGTAAAAGAATGGGAGAAGACAAAGCGTCGGTATTTTTTCAATTCTGATGCTGTTAGAGAATCTATTACGCATTTATTTTATTATAGAAAATACAGGGTGCTCACTTGAAAATAGAAGTCAGATAAACGTAACTTATATGAAGAGTGGTATCATGCAAGAAGAGATTAAAGATTATTGGTGTAAATTTGATTTAAACAGTGACCTTAATAAAATAAGTTAAATAACACTTTGATTAACAAAATTACATTAAATTCTCCAAATGCCCTTCACTAATCTTCCAACTATAAAATAATCTGTTAATTATAAAGTTAACAAAAATAAACAATGGAGGTTTGGCTTTCAAGTAAAGACTGTATATATAATAGAATACGTAACAGATTCTATATATTACATACTATCTTCAACAGACTTTGTTGCATATTTTTCCATTTCAAATTCGCTTATAAATTCCACTAATACAGATTGTATTATATATTCTTTTATTATAGATTTATTTTTTATAAATTTTATTTGTGACAGATGCTGTATATTGGGAATTTAAACTAGACAGATTTTGTGCAATGTATATTTTATTTAGTAGAATAATTTTAGAAATATTAATTTAAAAAATGGAAAAGCAATTAAATTTGTAAAAAATATGATATATATAAATGCACAATAGATCTAAGATATGCAGTACAAAGGAATTATTTTGGCACATATGCACACAATTTCCTTTACTCAAAAATTTATTTTCATTAAACAAGAAAATGATCAATAGTTAAACGGCGATCATGAAATTGAACAGAAAATAGAGAGAAGATTTTACAGCAATAAATGATTAATTCAAAAACGATACTTAAAATTAATTTTTATAATCAATAAATCATGAACATTTTTTTGTATATTCACAGTTTCTTAGAAAATATTAGAAATTTAAAGTCAACGGCGTTAAGTTTTTCATTAATTAATGCTTTTTTGTTAGGATATCTTTTTTACCTAATTTTCGTTTTAGCTCAAGATAAATCCTAATAACTAAATTGGATTTCCCAATAATTGGGGAATTTAATTGGCGATGATAGGGATTTTTAAAAAGTAGGGAAAATGGTTAGTGTTTGAAATCGTCCGTATAATCTGAATTTCTTGTATTAAATAAAATATGCTTTCGATCTAGGCGCGAAGGAATGAAAATTATAATAAATGAGAATAAATGGTATATTCTTTATAAACTAATTTCATTTTAATTCAAAAAATTAAGAATAAAGAAAGAAAAAAGAACACAGGGGTGGCGTTATTTTGCACAAAGGCAAAAACATCCAAGATGAGTGTGTTTGGAGTCGAGAAATTTCTTATACACCTTGATTGTATTTACTATGGACCGGTTTCAGCTCCAGATTAAGTTACGTTATGGTAATTAAATTAAATGATAATTTTAAACAGAAAATGTAACGTATAGAATTATTACTTGCATGTTATGTATAATGTTAAATAACTGAAGTTAATTATGTCTACTCTGGATTAATATATACATGATGTTAATCACATTTAAATAGATGTAATTATGCAATTAATGATCGTGGTATATAAGCGTAACATACGTCTGAAACCAATAATAATAAATATTATTATTAGAAATGATGACGGAAAATCGTTATTCAAGCATAAGAGAGAAAGCTCAGGATTTGCATATGTATCACCAACCCGTCCGTTGCATTTTAGTTGATGTTTTGGGCATGAAACACGTCGAGGTGCTGCTTGTTCCAAAGGAGCTGAATTTTTTTTGGAAAATATATAATGATAAATAAATAAATAAATAAAAGAGAATCGCAAACAAGTCACTGAAGACATATTTGAATGAGCCAATTCGGATCCCACATTCATAAAACGTAAAATAACGGGTGAAGAGACGTAGATGTATGAGTTTAACAAGAAAACCAACCAACAAACTTTGGAATGGCGTCGCAATGACGAGCCGAAATGAAAAAAAAACACGTCAAAGTCATTTAAAAAGTCAACGTTAACTGTTTTCTTTGAATATCGTGATGTTGTTTATTCAAAATTCCTTTTGGAGGGGCAAACAGTCAACAAATAATAATATTATATGGGATTATGAGGTGTTTGAGACAGACTGTTCGTCGGAAAAGGCCAGATTTATGGAAGAATACTTCTTGGATTTTGCAACACGATAATGCAACACCCCTTTGCAATATGGACTTCTGTGCGTGAATTTTTGAGCAAAAACTCAACGAATTCATCGACCAACCACCGTATTCTCCAGATATGGCCCCGTGTGACTCTTTTTGGTCCTCAAACTCAAATTACTCTTTCCTAGAAAACGTTTTGTGTCCATTGAAGCAATAAAACAAAACTCGCAGAAGAAACTGCAGGCTATACCGGAAAGTGCCTATAAGAAATACTAAATATTTATTTGCATAAGTGTATCGTATCAAATGGGGCTTATTTTGAAGGCAACAAAAGAAATTTGAACGATAAAACCAATATTTTGTATTTTATGGAAAACTCAGGGTATTTATTGACAGGAGGTACTTTTACAAAACGAACAACACTACACTAACCAAACATGTAGGCTAATAAAAACGTTTGGTAAAACAGAGAAAATAGGCAATACAATTTTAAAAATGCAAAGTAATCCATACAAAACGGCAGATGTAAATCCCTTTTTATTTCGTTTTTTTAACAAACGATATCCAACATGGAAGGTTTATAACCAATACTTTGACTTTTCGAACAACCACAATTTTACAACCAATGATAGCGATTTAAAGTCAGTCGTTATCTCTGAAAGTTCTTTCTTTTCGGAATAGTCTCCACTTTAGCCTAATTCCTATTTTTCGTACAGTGATTCCAAGAACATAATTGAATTTTCCCAATAAAAGGGAATTTCGTTGATAATAATAGGGATTTCTCTAAACGTAGGGTAAATGTTCATTGATTGTAGCGTTTGCATAATTTGCAAAGCTCCTTAACGTTTCATTTACATTCAAGAAAAATATACAAATGGGCTTTAAATGCTTGTTAAAATGACATGGACTAAAAAAGTAATAAGTAACGTTTTAAGCCTTTTTGCTCCACGTATATTCTAGGGATTTAATGAAGCGTGAGATATGTCACTCGAACGCTTAATTATATGGTTAACTAATTTACGGGATATCTGGTACCAATTCCTATGAGGATTTTGGCCATGTCATGTTAACAATGATTAAGGAGGTTAATTATATCCCCGAAGTATTATCAGTTTCAGAACGCGCTGAGATAACGAACTGGGTCTAGTTAAAGCAAATAGTTAAACTGGCTCGAAGTGAAATTTTGGCTAATAATAACTCAGTCGAACCTGAGCGTTGACTTACGAAGGATGCAACTAAGATCAGCTGACTTACAAATCATTAGTCTGAAATGATATTGCGGAAATTAGAAGGAAGTGAGATTGTGTTATTATGAAATATAAGCATTCTCTTCGTGAAAAATTGCAGGCGAGAGAAGTATATAGCTACAATATGTTTAGATAAATAATGCTTTATCAAATCCCTTGGAAAATTGAGAGTAAACCAGGAAACTAATTTAGCTCAAAGCACAATTGATTAATTTATAAAAATAATAATTTCTAACGCAATTCATGATGCCTATAGTCAAAAATATATTATGGCTATTTAAATATATTTTTTTTGTAAGATATTGCAGGGGAAAAAACACGAATTTCAAGCATACGTTTCTCCTTTTGAACAAAAGGCTCGATACAATTTGAATTTTTTTGAAGAATAAATACAAGATTATTCAAAGAGGAAACAAGGTAATAATATTTAACAAACCTTATATACGAAGAAATACAAAGTCGTTCTCTCGCCTTTGTAGTCATGTAAATTACGATGCTTCGGATCTACTCTGGGCCATAGCGGTGCGTCCTTTAATTCTATACATAAAATCTGTACTTTGAATTAAAAATATTGGCGTCAAAAACATTATCTACAGGTATTCGAATAAAGTTACGCTATTTTTACGTCGGAGCATTTTTAAGATTAAAACTTTCAAGCCCGTTCTATATCTCCAATAGAGCACTTTTGACTCATATAACATTGCAATGTATTGTTGTCCTACGCAGGGATGACATATTAACCATAAAAGTGGTTGATCCACGAAGCCTTAAATGGTCAGTTTATTCGGGAAGTTCCTAAGAAGAAATACTGGTATCAAACAATCGACCTCTTGGTTACAACCCAAGCGTCTTAGCTGTTGGAATACTGAGAACCATCTAACCATGTGTTATATTCTTATTTATACTTCTCAATTGACGCTATTTTTACGGTGAAGGTTTGTGTGGATATATTATGATTTATTTTGTCAAGCATCAACGTTTGGCGGCTACCGCTAGAGCTCCTTCCAGCCAGTATTAAAAATCAAGATATTATCGGTTTAAAATCTAACCTTAATGTCATTCATATTATTCAGTGATAATCGGTTGAGCGGAAATAGACGCCTGTTCATGCAAGTGGAAATTAGTTCTTTCTTAGAAAGGGGATAAGGGTTTGAGTTTTTTTTGTCTTATTTTAAAAGTTGTTTCGATGATGGATGAATAATTCAGAGGCGCCAAATATATAAACATCATTGTTCATGCATACTTGTTTCGACAACGATTATATATAATTTAAAAGTAAAATTATCATAATTCTAAGAAACTGTCAGACAAAGGAAATTTACAGCGGAAAGCAACGTTTCGGTCACAAGGAAAAAAAAACAAACAAACTCTCCAGCAAAGAAAAATGGGGCTGCGTTAAAGCGAATTTTTGCAGAAAGCATTCTTTGATTTTTTTGTTTTTTTCAGGAAATATCTTTCTCTGGTTTTAAATGCATTCAAACCACTTTCTTTAGAAAACTGAAATTACAAGCAAAATGGTGAGTATTTTTTGCTTTTTTTGGAGTGCAAATAACTGGAAAAAGTTCAAAACTCTTCCAGGATTTTTGTTATAGTGTGCTGTTATTTTATGACATTTCTTTCTCAACCTTTGAGCAAAAATGCTGGTTGATGCTGGAGTCTAAAGAATTATTTGTGTTCCTTCACAGAAAAAATTCTGTTTTCGTTTTCAGACAAAGAGGAGCTCAAAGCAGTCTGTATTCATGCATATCTCTTTGCAACTTTTCTTTCTTCCTTTTGAAAAAGGTTCAAGAGATTTACTGGGAGGGAAAATATTTTTAAGAAATTGTATACATATATCACTTCAGGTTTTACAACTTAAATATTCCTGTACCGTGCGTAAAACAGACTCAATTTCCTACCACGTAAAGATTAGCCCAGGTCTTTTCGTTATTCAAAGCACCGAGCAATTTGTTATTTAATTTATAATTTCAAACTTTGTACGTTTCTTAATGGGCAAAGAAAAGCACCTAATTTGGGAGGGAAAAAGACAGATTGACACTGAAGGATAAACAGAATATAATAATAAGGTTATTCACTTCAGAGCAGTTTTTGGTAATACATCTGCTGCGTACAATTTCTGATGTTACATTGCTATTTTTGACATTATTGACATAATTTGGTTAGCAAAGGAGGAGGGCAGAAAGCATGGTAACCTATTACGAAGCTCTCTTTCAGCTAGGAAAAGTATAATATTATAATAAATCGTGTTTTATAGTTATCTGTATTGCCTATATTTCACGATATTTTATAGATTTAATGATGAATAGCAGACATTAAAGGAGGATTGAGGTGTTAAGGCAAGACTGTGATTCAATTGGTTTTCATCATCCTCTATAATTTTTGTGAAGTACTCCTAAGAGATTATGCTTTTACAAAGGGCAAAGTGGACGCCAAGAGACAAGGACTGTAGCATTATTTCAGATTTTACTGATTTCATATTTTGACGTAACATCTAAATTGAAATGTAACTTTATCTTATAATTCTTATAGCTTTACCTAATAGCCCTTATAACTGATTCTTATAGCTCTTGCGGCTTTATCTTATAACTCTTGTAGCTTTATATTATAGCACTTGTGGTTTTATAGCTCATGTAGCTTTATTTTATAGCTCTTAGAGGTTTTTATAGTGCTTATAGTTTTATCTTTTATAGATTTATAGTTATTAAAGATAAATCTTATAGCTATTATAACTTTATCTTATAGCTCTTGTAGCTTTATATTATAGCTCTTGTGGTTTTATAGCTCTTAGAGCTTGTTTTTATAGTGCTTATAGCTTTATCTTTTATAGCTCTTATAGCATGTTTTCATATTGTTTATAGTTTTATCTTTTATAGTTTTATAGCTCTTATAGCTTCATCTTATAGCTCATATTATTTATGCTAATGCTTAAATTTTATGCTGATAGGCCTGGATTGCTTATTTCCTTGTTGAACCACATTCGTTTCCACGTCACCCCAACCTGTTTTCTTATTTCATCCACCCATCTAGTTTGAGGACGTTTTCTAGGTCTTCGGTGGTCTCTTGGAATCCAGTTCAGAATTTCTGTTGTCCATCGTTGATCAGTTCTTCTTGCAATATGCCCAGCCCATCGCCATTTCAGCCCTTTTACTTTAACAATGATGTCCTCTACTCTAGTTTGCTCTCTCACCCAAGTGTTTCTTTTTCGATCTCTCCTAGTTATTCCAAGCATGCACCTCTCCATGCTCCTTTGCGTTGTCTGTAACTTTCGTATTGCTCCAACTGTTAGACTCCATGTCTCTGATCCATAAGAGAGGACTGGCAATACACACTGGTTGAAGACCTTTCTTTTTAGACACAAAGGCAATTTCCCCTTCAGGATAAAACTGTTTCTTCCAAATGCACTCCAGCCAAGTTTAATACGTCTGTTGAGTTCTTTCATAATGTTGCCATCCATTGAAATCAGCTGGCCAAGGTAAATATATGAATCAGCAATTTCTAGCTCAATGTTGTCAACTTGTATTTTTGTTTCCTCTACAAAATTATTGAACATGATCTTAGTTTTTTGTAGGTTCATCTTGAGTCCAACTTCTTTACTTCTAGTTGAGAGCTCCTGTACCATGTCTTGGAGTTCTAATGGGTTCGTTGAAAAAATAACAATGTCATCAGCAAACCGCAAATGATTTAAATATTCACCATTTATTTTTATTCCCTTGTTATTCCAATTTATCAGCTGAAAAATCATCTGTAAAGCTGAAGTAAAAAGTTTTGGAGAAATGGTATCTCCCTGCCTCACACCTTTACCAATTTTGATAGTTTTGGTATCTTTATGTAACCGAAATTTTGCACTTGCATTTTTATACACACGTTTCACCATGTCAATGTACACATCCTCAATGTCTGTTGATCTTAAAGAGTTGATGACTGCTGATGTTTTAATAGAGTCAAAGGCCTTCTCATAGTCAATAAATGCAACACACAATGGAAGTTCATATTCATGTGTTCTTTCAATTAATTCTCTTAATACTTGAATATGGTCCACTGTACTGAATCCACTTCGAAATCCAGCTTGTTCTCTTGGTTGAGCTGCATCTAATTTTTTCTGCAGGCGATGTGTTAGCACTTTTGTGAAGATTTTATAAATAGCAGGTAACAAGCTAATTGGTCGGTAATTTTTCAAATCCTCTTTATCACCTTTTTTATGCAAAAGAATTACTGTTGCAGAATCCCATTGGTTTGGTATGTTACCGCTGTTAAGACATTTGGTAAAGAATTTTGCAAGTATGTCTTCTACATATTCTCCAGCTTCTTTTAGGATATCTAATGTAATACCATCATCGCCAGGGGCTCTTCCTTTCTTCATACTTTTTATTGCAAATGAAACTTCTTCTTTTAAGATTTTAGGAGCTGTTCCTTCGACTATTTCAGTGTCTTCGTTTAATCCACTGTTACTTTCATATAGTTTTTTGTAGAATTCTTCAACTCTTCTAAGTATTTCTTCCCTATTTCTTGTTACGGTGCCATCCTCTCCTTTTAATGCAATGATGTGTTTCTTCCCAACAGATAAACTTCCTTTAACAACCCTAAGGCTCTTGTTATTTTCAATGGCCTTCCTTACTAACTCACAGTTGAATTTTCTTATGTCTTCTTTCATGCTTTTGCGCAGAGTTTTACAAAGTTCTATGTACTCAATCCTGGAACTGGTATTTCGATTGTCCACCTTCATATCTCTTCGCCTTTTCATGAGCTGTTTCGTCTTCTCAGATAATTTGCTATTGTGCTTTTTACAGGTTACACCACCAATTTCCCCAGCAGTTTCAACTATTGTCTTAACAATGTTTTCATTTGCTTCTGAGATGTCAACTTCTTCAATAAGTCCTTCCAGTGCAGAAAAGCGATTTTTTAATTCCAACTTGAATGCCTCGGTATTTTCTTTTAATTTCTTTAAATCCACCCTCTTACTTACTTGTTTCCTAATGAGCTTCTGTCGTTCTAATTTAGTATTTAAGTGCATTTTACATCTCACCATTCGATGATCACTTCCAGTATTAAATCTGTTCAGTACACTGCAATCTTCAATAATTGATTTCTTGTTTGCCAGGATATAGTCAATTTCACTAGTTCCCCCATTTGGGTGTTTCCATGTCCATTTTCTTTGCGGTTTCTTCTTAAAAAATGAATTCATGATGCTAAGATTTTCAGCTTCTGCAAATTCGATGAGTTGATCGCCACGTTCATTCCTTTCCCCATATCCGTATTTACCAACCGATGTCTCTCCTTGTTCCTGTTGTCCAATTCTTGCATTGAAATCCCCCATGATGAGCTTGATATGTTGTTTCCCTTTGGTGTGTAACTCTTTGATTTCTTCATAAAATTCTTCAACCTCTTCGTCGGTATGGCTTGATGTTGGTGCATATACCTGTACTATCTGAAGTTGGTATCGCTGGGTTAGTTGAACAACGAGCCTCGCTGCTCGATCTGACGTGCTTTCGACTTCAAGAAGGTAGTCTTTAATTCTTTTGTTGATTAAGAAGCCAACACCACTTGTTCTTCCAGTTTCCGTTCCTCTATAATAAAACAAATGTCCACTTTTAAGTTCCACCAACTCTTCACCTTTTCTTCTAACTTCACTGAGTCCTACAATGTCCCATTTGATCTTGTCTAGTTCCTCTTCCAATTCCTGAAGTTTTGCTTCAGAAGCAAGGGATCGTCCATTAAACGTAGCCAAGGTCAATAACAAACGGCAGCCTGGGCCATTCCAGTGATTCTTAGCACCCCCTGCTTTCATGCCACACTGACCGCTGCCTTGATCAGGAGCACTCCAGCACCTGGAGACTAGGGGCCATGGTTTCTGGTGTGTCAACATAATGGAGGAATTAGCCATAATTTCACCACGCTGGCTAGACGGGTTGGTGAATTAGCCCTCCCCTTCCGCCTTTCTATCCGTGCAGCAAATATTAATTTGCCACATAAATAGAAAGCTCAGCCTGCACCACTTGAAGGCGGGGTAGGACACTAGGTTACTGGCCTGGCCGGTTCCACACATCGTCACATACGTTCAGCGTGTGGGTCTCCTTCCAGTTAGATACCAGCAACCCTTTTGCAGGCCATATATATATATATATATAACACTTTAATTTGAAACATGGAGAACAATGAACATTAAAATACACAAAATAACTTCACTATTACAAAATTTTTCCACTATTACAAAACAATTCAACATAAATTCTTTGGACGCCTTGGTACAAGTCATATGTCATTTTATTACATATTGATACTCCCACCTTCAACCATCACACAACTAACTTAAATCTTTTTCATGTAGAGTGTCCATGCCATCATTTTCCATTGATGTCACTGACTATCGGTAAGAATATCAGAAATATCCTTTGGATATTTCTGATCTCAGACCTTTCTTTATTAATTTTAGTGTTAAAAATTCCCTTCTCCTAGAAGCTACAGATGCAGGAACGAATAAGATAAATAAATGTGCAGAACAATGACCGTATTTGGAAACTTATCCGTTAATTTTAATTCATAAAAATAGGTTAACACATCGTAAGAGGAGATCTCTCTTTTTATAAAGCATTACAAAATCTATTCTTCAATGCCATACCGTCATCTCCCGACCGTCAAATTTTTTATTGTTACTTAATTTTATCTGTATATCTCTGCAGTGTTCTTATAGCTCCTCGTCATTCCATTTCTTCAATTTTCTTTCTTCAAAGAATCTTTATTGTTTCAAATAAAACAACTATAAATGTAAAAATGAAAATAACGAAGATCAAGTTAAAAAATCTCGGAACGCCTTTATTGCTCTTCAATATTTGCATTTGTATTTTGCTTAAGATAATTTCTATGTTCTATATCTTTGAATTGTTTTTCTATTCTATTTCTGTATTCTTGTATTGTTATATTGTTTAGGATAATTTCTATTAAGAAATAAACTATTGTGATTTGGAAGCAAACCATCCTTTTTGAAAAACCAACATGGGTAACCATGACTCCATCATTTTAGTTTTCGTTGTCTTCTGCCTTCATTGCTATCGTGTGACAAATGGTTTTTCTAACGCGT
>QLNU02015003.1:164385679-164396906 GCA_006491805.2 Dysdera silvatica
CGAAGTACAGTAAGCAGTTAGTATTTTTTTCCAACCTATGGAGTCGAATCCGAGATAACTGCGTGCTAGGCGAGCGCGTTACCACTGCACCACCGTAGGCTCCTTTACGCATTCAGTGAAATGCGTGATAAATAAAGCTAGGTTTACATTCAGCCATTGCTCCTCGCGCTGCTGTATTTACACCCCAAAATACTTTTGTGGAAGCATCAAAGGCAGTGAGTGTTTACATTGCCGCTTCATACATACTTCGCATTCGACCTCGGGTAATGGAGGACGCAGAATTAGTTGCAGCTTCAGCGTTCTGCAGCTGAGGGAGGGAGCAGAATGTAAGCACTCACTTGCGCTGCCGCTCCTTGGACCTCCACCAACGAAGGAAGCGGCGGGCAGCGACAATGGCAGGAGCATGGTCAACGCGGGTGACGAGTTTATATACTCTCGCTGCCCACTTTCATGCTCACTTCCCTGCTCACTGCCACGGAAGTGGGCTGAATGTAAACAAGGCACAAAGTTAGAAGGAGGGGAAAGTAGGCCAACACTTAATCAAAAACCGTAACAGCATATCAAGACTGGAGTTAACGATTGGTCTAAATCAGCTCATGTGGTTTACGGATAGTTCAAACAATGTATCATATCCCATTCCTTAATGGCTGTTTGCTATGAGAGCGAAATTATACGAATTTCAGAATATTTCGGATCTTAGGGAACTAAACTTGCAGTAATTTCTCACTAAATCACTAAAATCCAAGAAATTGGAGAGATGTAAAAGAAGAAACGGAAGAGAGTTGCAAAAGGAGTGATATAGAATGGGAGATACATTTTTATTTGCATCGTTGCGGCGCAAATGCAGCAAAGGTTACACTGTGTCGAGACCTCTAGTTTTCCGTGGTATTAGAACGTTTGTTTCCTAGAAAATCAACCCAGGACTCCTATGGGCGGAAAAACGGCAATTATTCCATGACGTCATAGGAACTCAAACCGAAGACAACGGCATGATCCACGCATGTATCATTACGTCGCCATCGAATAGTGGATCTATATATTGACGAGGAATCCTCTTAAGGCCTATGGAACCAAACCTCAGACTATTAGGGGTTCCCGTATTAACGGTTCTTTAGCTAAACCCACTATTATTAGTCCACTGCAGTGCCATCGTGGAAGGGAACGAAGTGAAAAGACACAGTAGAACCTGCCCAAAACGACCACCCTTGGGACGGGACTGCAATGGTCACCAACGACAGGTTGTCACTATACATGACAGACTTCGGTAAAGGCAAGATTAAGTCCCTACTAGTTCTTTCTTATAAAAAGTGGGCACCTTATCCAGGTGGTCAATTTACTAAGATGGTCAATTTACGAAGGTGACCAGTTTACCAGATTGTGTTTTTATGTCCAGACTGAGTGACCGAGGATGAGATCTATGGCATATTGCGCTCCAAATCACTACAATTTTATCAAACAAACCAATTAAGTAAAACCTCCCTAAGGCGACCATTGTCGTTTCCGAGAAAAAACGATCTCTCAGAGAGGTAGTCCCTGAATGGAGGTAAATTTAGCATTGGGTCTATGGGGGTAAGAAACACGTTTCCAGAAAAGATGGTCATAAATGGAGGTGGTCTCTTAATAGAAATGGTCGTTAAGAGAGGTTTTACTGTAATATTATTTGAAATTGAACCCAGCTCTTATATAAGTGCGTAGCCGAAGTGGGCGTTAAGGAGTCTCCAGGCTCTAGCTCCTCAAGAAAAACTTTATGGACTATTCAAAAACCTTTAGCACCAGATCCCGTGAAATTAGATCAATGAAGCAATTCCCCCCAGCTTAAGTACCTGGCTACGCCCCTATTTCAAATACATGGCTCTTTTTAGAAATGGTGTCAGTTATACAACGTCATGATTTATAAGAGATCAAAAGAACGATACAAAAACAAGGAATACTTAGGCTTCTGAAGTAATTGTACCTCATATATATATTAATAGTACAGGTGTATGCAAGGGGGTTGATAGGGTCATAACCTCTGTTGCGATGCAATTTTTTATATACAGTAAAACCTCTTTAAGGCGATTACCGCAGGTTCCGTGAAAAAGCAGTCGCTCAGAGAGGTGGTCTCCGAATGGAGCTAAATTTAGAATTGGGTCTAGGGGGTGGGGGAAGAAACCTGTTCACGGAAAAGATGGTCGTTAAGGGAGGTTTTGCTGTATACAATATGAATATATGGAGCTGCAGCTCTATAATCGCCCTTATAAATTTTCCACGTAAGCTAATGGTTAAAAGGCACGCACTAACAATACAAAATTTTGCAGCAAATTTTAAATACGATATATCGCTATCACATTTAAAAAATTACTGCAATATTTCTCGATTTGATCTACGGGTGTAAACTTTAAATCATGTATGCTCGAGAGCTTGATTTTTGCACTTGTTACGTTTGCACTTCGCATATTTTATTTCATATATGCGCTGCATAAGTGATCTGTTGTGGCGTTTCACCAATGTTTATATTGTTGCTGCTGCGTTACAAATAAGCATTTTCTTTATACAGCACTGCTGATTCCATTGAATTCACCACGTATATCTCAATACAATAGGGTGGTACGAGTATCATTGAATTTTTTCAGAAATTAACGTGGCCTTTTCAGGTTGTAGGGAAGGGCTTTTGCAAAAGTATATAATTTTATTGTATACTATATACACAAGCATCAACAACATAGTAATAATCTATACTCTAGATATATTTGGTTAAGCATATTATGTGTATAAAAAAAAACCGGATTTATAAATGAGAGCTTTTTCTAGCTATCAAACGCACACTGTGGAAAGCTTTTTCTGGAGGTCTATAAAAGCTTTCCTGAGATCATCAGCTATAAAGTTGGTGATATAAACTTTGAAGAATTGTCCCTTTTAGCTATTTTATAGCGAAGTTTTAAGGTTAAGGAGTATCCGACGAAAATATCTCTTTTTTTATCCCTAAAGGGAAAAAAGAGAAGTTTTACGACTAGCTGCCGGCATATTTCTTGACTGGACCTGTACTCTCACAAGTTACGTCGCGATTTTAAAAAACTAGATATAATAACTCACTAATAAAATTATTTACATATTTATTTATTTTTAATTATTATTATTTAATTATTGATTTATTATTTAATGACTTAATTTATTATTTAATGACTAATTTATTATTTAATCATTAATTTATTATTTAATGACTAATTTATTATTTAATCATTAATTTATTATTTAATTATTAATTTATTATTTAATCATTTATTATTTAATTATTTATTATTTAATCATTAATTTATTATTTAATTATTAATTTATTATTTAATTATTAATTTATTATTATTTATTTTTAATAGTCATTTCATTCATTTGAATTCATTTTACAGTGGGTAGCTTTTTTTGGGTGCCATTGCGAGTGAAATCCTGGTTAATTTAACCCATTTCATAATTCATATCCATATGGGTATTCCTTCACCCCGACTTCCCTAAAATTTCAGCCTATAGAAGCAAACATTCCAACACTTCATCTTCAATTTTCAAGAGAGTTCTCAAATCCATAAAATGATTTTTCTACAAGTTTGTTCAGAATTCTTTATTTCTTCCTAACTTGGTATCTAAGACAACAGAGTCATGTCAAAATGGTCGTACGATTCCGGAGGCAGAAATTCTGGAGTTATTGCATTCCGGAACTTTCCAAAAGAATGCTTTTTCCGGAATCTGAAAAATATCCCGCTTTGTCGTCATTTCGAAATTGGTGTCGTTCCGGCTCCTTTCGACGAAAACGAGTTCTTTTTTTTTCCCGTTTCCTTCAAATACTATCACGACTTGATATCCGTCATCTGCATATCCGGAATTTTCTAAACCGTTCCCCGGAACCACCTTGTAAAACACGTCACAAAGTTTCGTCGTAATTTATTTATTCTTTTACCTTGGAGATAAGTATTACAAAACTTAAAAATGGAAAGTTATTTTCACTTTTCAAATGGAAGTCTTCATGTTCATGAGCTATGGTGTAATTCCCATTATTCGGGCCTCAATTATCCAATTAAACTTCATGTGAAAGGTCGTCTAATCTCGTGAATCAAACTGACAACCTACTCAGTTCTTATAACGTTATCATGCGATATTATCAAAATTTCCAATCATCTGAACCAAATTTCAAATTCTTGCGGATAATTAGAATTTTATTGTAGTTTATAAACGCCAGCTCTGACCATTTACTCGCTACTTTTATTATTATTGTACACAATTATCCGAATTTCCAATCTTCCAAATTTAGCTTCAAATTCGTGACGATAATTGGAATTTTATTGTAGTTTATGAACCCTAACTATGATCGTTTACTAGCTACTTACTCCTGATACATTACTCCTGATGAAGGACTGCTGCTGATGCGTCCGAAAGCTTGAGTGATCTTTTTCATTGCTATTTTACCAGTGTTTAACCTTTTTATGTACTTTTAATATTATTGCACAAAATATATCCGACACAATTTATTACACATTATTTTCTTACAACGTAAGTTATATTATAATATAATTTAATTATTAATAATTTAATATTAAATATTTAAAATTTAATATTATTAATTAATTTAATTGTAATATATAAGTTATAAGCCGATGTACGATTCCGATGGTGGTGGCATATGGCCATCAAAATAGCACAATACGATAATTTATTGCGATCACTTTCTATTTATAGATAAGTACTTATTATTAGAATGAATTTACAAATAAGTTATCAATATTACAATAAAAATGTAAATAAGTATTATAATTTGCATCACACATTGCATTCTTATTTCAAAAACTTATATTATGTACCAACAAATGGGAGAACCGAAATTTTACGTTAGCATGAGGAGACGTGGGGAGGAGAGATAAGCATTCGCTTATTTTTTTCTTACAAATGGGAGGTGGTATAAAATGGTCAGATATCAAATGGCTATTATTGGTCAGAAATGTGTTTAGGTAATACTTGAACGGCCCTTTATACCTGGATAACTCTCCACCCACCTCCTCTCAAACGCAAGAGAAAAGATTCCAAAAGGAAAACATCACTTGCGAGTTGTACTTCCAAGCGCAAAAATATGTGTGTGTGACACTCTACCTCTGGATTCGTACTTCCGCCACTTTGTGGTTACCTTAAGACGTCATTCGCGGCTCAGCGATGAGGTCCTGGGTTCGATACCCCTTTACGCAGAAGCCTTTGTATACTTCTTTTTTAAGTTTCTATTGTTTGTATTGTTGCAAACTTCATAAAATAGAACACATTTTCATGCACCTAATGCATATATTTTCACATTTTTATAAAGATACGTAATTTTTTATTAAATTCTTAAAAGCCACGCAAACTCCCAAGTCTGAGCACTTTTTAAACCGAACTCTTTTTTCATGCTTAATTTTAATAAGCGTTTATGGGAGTTTGCTTTTTAATATATTTCCCTTTTATTGAGTGTGTCATTTCATTAAATTGAACCGAATTTCCTTTAAGTAGACAAAAAAAGCGTTCCCATTCTGCGATTCGTACTTTTCAATCCTTGTGGTTACTCGATGACGTCACTAACGTCTCAGCCAAGAGGCCACGGGTTCGACTCTCCTTCATGTAGAAGCCATTACTAGCATTTTTTAAGTTTCTCCCGTTTGACATGAGGTGGATTGTGTGAAATAGGACACATTTTTCAGTACTGAGGACATATTTTTACACATTTAAATGGATACGTCATTTTTAAGTAACTTCTTAAATGCCACGGATAATGGCATTTCTGAGCACTTTTCTAATATTAACTCTTTATTTTGTCCTTAACGTTAATAAGCATATTTTACTATAATTTTTGCCACCCACGTATTAATTACAGCTCAAACTAGAGCTTGTGTAATTTTGGAGAAAAAGAGACGCTTTCCCCATCCTGGATTCGAACCAGGGTCCCTCCGTTTAGCCCGGAGTGTCTTGGACCGCTAGACGAATGAGGACAGGAAACAACGCTCTCTTTCTCCGTATGTAAAGGTGTTAAGGCAAAATAATAAGCATATTTTGCTCCTCTGGTGATTCTTCAACGTTATTTCCCTTTTATTGAGTATGTCGGTTTATTCTACAGAATGAAGCTCCTTTCAAGCAGATTGAAAAAAAAAAGCCGTCACATTCTGGGATTTGATATTTTCCAATCTTTGTGGTTATTCGATGCTGTCACCCACGTCTCAGCCAAGGGGTCTCGGGTTTGACTCCCCTTCATATAGAAGCCATTTTTAGCAGTTTTTAAGTTTCTTCCGTTTGACGTGCTGTAAATTACATAAAATAGAGCACATTTTTCTACACCGAATGTATGTTTTTATGCATTTTTTAAGAAGGATACGTCATCTTTTAATCAACTTTTAAAAGTCACCCCAAATTCTATCTTTGATCACGTTTTCTAGCTCTTTTTTATCCTTAATGTTTATACAAAGAGAAGGGAGATTTTAATTCCTATGCCTGCCCTTAGACATTATGTTTCGTTCACACGGTGTATCGCATCGGTTGTAGAGTCAAATTTATTTTATTTGGCGAAAAAAATACCTTCCCATGCCGGAGTTCATACTTTCGACCTTTCGTACATGCCTAGTGACGTCATTCGTGGCTCAGAGACGAGATTTTGGGCTCGGCTTCCATTCACGCACAAACCATTGTCAACGGTTTTTTCATGCTTGAGATTGAGATTTCGCGAAAGACCAATAGTATCACGCTAAATGTTTTATCATCGCAGAAATTATTAATTACGCGAGGCACCTCTTCTTTTCTTATTAATACAAAATTCTTTTAGGTTGAATAAAAAATTCCATGAAAAAAAACAAGCCTGATTAAAATTATAGTCTATTTAAATTGAAGGAAAATTTCAGGCGGAGAAGAGAATAGGCGATGGTCGCTGAGTTTCTGAAGTAGAAGTCAACAATTTCTGTTGAAGATGAGGATATATGAATATAGATGAGGATAGAGGATGAGGATAGATGAGGAATAGATGAACATGAATTGAACAGACATGTGCAACAAATAAAGATATTCTCGATGGATAATATATTACACAATAGGCACAGTTTTTGGAACGAAAATTTATTCGGCTTTAAACGTTTTTCGAAAGCCTTGAGCTTTCATCAAAGAAGTAAAAAATCTAAGCGTACATCGCTCGTAAGGGCGAGTGTACGATTGTTTATTGTATAAAGGGTAAGGTTGTGGGTGATGTTGGTGGATTGGCGCCTTCTATCGGTCGAGCCAGATGAATGTGGACTATAAGGGGAAAGTTGGATTGTGTTAAATTTTTTTTTTTAATTAAAGTATATGACAAAAAATTATTGGTGAAATTTTAAGTGGAGAAAACGTGACCACGCCGGATGGATTTCGAAAAACGTTTAAAGCCGAATAAATTTTCGTTTCAAAAACTGTGCCTATTGTGTAATATATTATCCATCGAGTGTTTAGCACAGTGAGTCGATCTACTATTACAAATAAAGATATCAGAAGACTGAAGTCTATTAAAATTAAGAGAAGGAAAAGGAAAAGAAGACGAAGAAAAAAAAAAAGGTGAAATAGACTCTTCATAAAATTATTACTAAAAGGAGAAGAAGAAATAAATCAGTCATACGCTATGAATAGACTGATTGATGAAAGATGCCTCAGAGGGATGTAGGAAAGAGTAAAGATCAGGAAAGAAGAGTTGATGAATGAACGGGGAATGAGAGATTCGTTTGAAGTACAATGAGAAGGAAAGTAAAAAATAGATTGGTATTGAAAAATTGAGACGAAAAAATGCGACAGTAAGTAGAAAGGCGGGAAAAATACGAAAACTGACAATTTAGGAACTGGAAAAATTATTTATTGTTAATAACAATTGTCCGAGCTTCGGAGTAAATATCAAGAAAAAATATCCTTTTTCTGATGAATGATGAAAAGTTTAGAAAATGGTCGTTCGTTCCATCAAAGTAAAGCCTTGCAAAACCCAAAAAATGTAAAACTTTATTCACAACTGAGACACGTTCGGGAGAAGGATGGGGTATTTTATACATAGTTTAGTTAATCAAATATCGTCGATCGAAAAATGCCTTTTTATGAAGGTGTCTTTTACGAACAGGTTTTGTTTTTCGAATGAATAATGGCGTTTGCCCACTATTTGGTATTTATGCTGCTTATCTACTATCTGTTATCTGTGCTATTTATTCAACATTTGCTATTATTGCCGTTATTCAACATTTGCTATTATTGCTGTTATTCAACATTGCTATTATTGCTGTTATTCACCATTTGCTATTTATTGCTGTTATTGCCCATTTGCTATTATTGCTGTTATTCAACATTTGCTATTATTGCTGTTATTCAACATTTGCTATTATTGCTGTTATCCAACATTTGCTAATATTGCTGTTATTCAACATTTGCTATTTACTTATTCAACATTTACATATTATTGCTGTTATTCAACATTTGCTTATTATTGTTATTCAACATTTGCTATTATTGCTGTTATTCAACATTTGCTATTATTGCTGTTATTCTAAACATTTATATTGTGCCGTTATTCTTCATGCTTACTTCATGTTGTTATTTAAAATTTACTATTTAAAAGTATTACATAATATTACCTTAAACTCCTCTTGTGTCATGTTAAATATTTTGCTCTGTTGTATATATTGCATGCCTAATATTATTATGTAATTAATATGTTCCCTAAATTATTACACTATTTTAATACACACACTATTAATTAACAGATATTTTATTAATCAAATATAATATTTCATTGAACATTGTTATCTAATCTCTTTTAAATTAAAAAATAATTAAAATTAATTAAATTCTTTAATTTTAAATAGCGCTAACGTTATTTAGTTAACGTTAATTAGTGGTAAGAAAGAACTAGATTATTAATTGTAAATAGATTATTATTATTAATTACTATTAACTTATTACTTATTATTTAATGATGTTAACTCAAAAGTAGTTTTTTCCTTAAAGACGTTGTCTAGAGAAAAGTTGATAAGTGGTAGTTAGCTTTGAAAGTTAAGTGGGGAGGCAATCCTCTAACCATCTTCCCGTGATCATGAATATGGCTTTGAATAGGGCATGAATATGGATTTGAATATGGCATGAATATGGCTTTGAATATGACATGAATATGGCTTTGAATATGGCATGAATATGGGTTACTTTACTTTTGCGTCCAGCTATATAATGATTCAAACTCCCATTTTCCGCTTCCTTGATTAGGTTTGAGTTCCAATTAGCTTCACACAGGGTTTATTATAAGATAGAGTTCACGTTAAGCCGAAGTTCTATTTCACGATAAGCTGTTGTGTTCTTTGTGAGTGTGAAAGAATCCTTAAACGTGGAAATGAAACAAACAACTGGTCTCTTTTGAGCCTTAAGGGTTTTGGAGGACTTTTAAAAGTTCATTAGAAAATATCGTATCCTTTTTAAAAATATGTAAAAACACACATTTGGTGCAGAAAAATGTGTTCTATTTTATGCAATTTACATATCGTCAAACGAAAGAAACTTAAAAAAGTGATGATAATGGTTTCTGCATGAAAGGGATTCGCACCCGACACCTCTTGGCTGAGACCTGAGTGACGTCATCGAATAACCACAAAGATTGGAAAATACGAATCCCAGAATACGAAGGCTCTTTTTTTTAGTCTACATAAAACAAACATTGTTCTATGCAATAAACCGACACCCACAATGAAAGGCAAATAACGTTGAAGATCCGCCAAAGGATCAGAATCCCATATACGTTTATTAAAATTAAGGATAAAAAAAAGAGTTAAGACTAAAAAGTGCTCAAAAATTCGACTATCGGTGACATTTAAAATTTATTAAACAAATGACGTATCCTACATAAAAATGTGTAAAAATATGGATTCATTATAGAAACATATGTTCTATTTTAAGCGATGTACAGCAGGTTAAATGACAGAAATAAAAAAATAAATGTGGACAATATCTTTTGCATGAAGGGGAGTGGAACCCAAGACCCTGTGTTTGAGTCATTAATGACGTCAGCGATTAGCTACAGGGGGTCGCTCTATCACTGATTTAAATCGCATTTCTTCAATCCAAAAAAAGATTAACTAGATTTTTGTCTCAAAGACCGAGTATAAATTCTACTTCATTAGCTCAATTAATTATTCTTCCTATAAATAAGTTATTGGAATTTAAAGTTGTCATATTTATGTTCAACTGTATTAAATTTTGCGTGAACAGAGAAATTTATCAGCCTTTGCAATTCACCTCCACCTACAATACCCATAACTCCTATTACTTAACCATACCTTTTGCCCATACTAATTTCTTGTACGAGGGCGAATCAGAAAGCCTTTGCCCTTTTTTTTTATTAGCCAAAATAAGGTACACACAGGTAACTATAAATATACGTACTATTCTACGTACCTAACACTATTTTTCCACATAGTCCTCACACCGGTTCAGACATTTATTCCATCGCAGCACTAAATTTGAGATGCCCCTATGGTAGAATTCGTCCGGCTGACTGTGGAACCACCGTCGGACTGCTGTCTTGGCTTCATCGTTGCACGTGAATCGCTGTCCTGCCAGGAACTTCTTCAGCGGATCGAAAACGTGGTAATCACTAGGGGCGAGGTCCGGACTTTACACAAGCAGAACCGCCGATAAGCTCCGGTCATTTCACTGGGAGGGTCTGTACCACCCACCATACAGTCCGGACCTCGCCTCTAGTGATTTCCACGTTATTCATAACAAGATACTAACGATCCTAATCAAACCGTCGTGAACGTTCATCAGCACGGACAGTCCACCACAAGGGCAACTCAAAACCCGAATGCTGGCAAATAAACCGCTGTGGGAAAAAATAGGCCGTAAATAATACGGCTTATATTTAATTACGCTTGCCTAACCTGACTAATAAAATAGGGGAAAAGACTTTCTGATTCGGCCTCGTATAACGACATTGCAATTCTGGGTCCCAAGTTTTGGAATTCTTTTCCAACTGATTTGAAATCAGTTAAAAGTTTTACTTTGTTCAGATCAAAACTATAAAAACGTCTTTTGGCTGGTTGATTGTAATCCAATCATTATGCTGTTTTTCTTACTTTAATATTTTGCAATGCTCTATTGACTTTACATCCATCTACATGAATTCTTTCTGTCATTATTGTGTCATCAATGTATTATGTCATTCATGTGTCTATGTTTATGCACCTGTTTGTTATTGTTTTGTCATCAG
>QLNU02015003.1:164404936-164442219 GCA_006491805.2 Dysdera silvatica
ATTCATTCATTCATTCATTAGTGAAATGGCGCAAGGAGAGGAAAGGTCGCTCTGCTTCAAAGAAGGTGAGTACGCAATTGAAAGCATTTAATGTTAATAAAAGTTTTCTTAATGCAGATATAGCAATTTAAAAATCTAAATATTAGGCACAGCAGCAGATATATCATCGTAACTTGTATTCGTGTTGAATAAATATTTTCTCTCTCTTTACTTTCACAGAATTTAGTTTTGCCAAACTTAGACAAAATATTTCAGATTATGGTACCTCCAAAGAAACTATAAAAACATATGATCATGCTTTTTTTAATAATTCGAACCTTGTTAAGACGAACACGCTTAAGACGAATTATTTTTAATACAAACCGTTTTCTGAAGTCCCGTCAGATTGTATAGCATACTATGCTTTCTGGAAAAGGCGAATTACTCTTAATGAAAACATATTTTCTGTTCCCCTTGGTGTTCGTCTTAACGAGGTTCGACTGTAATTCGTTAATGCAGCGAATTTGTGAAGTATCTTGGCTTCCTGTTCAGCTTTTATAACAGTGGGTTGGGAGAAGAGTTGTCATTAGTGTCACGACCAGGAACCTAGAAATTTATTTGAACTTTAAGCAGAATAATTCCAGCCCTAAGTAGCTTATTACACTATGAAAATCAAACTAGTAAATATAAAGCAGCGTCCTAAGCTTGAGTTGGGAGTTGAATCTAGTTTTTCTCAATTGTAGGCTCACACTTTGTTGTTATTATATCGGAGAAACTGGAATCTTAACTGCTGAGAATCGTTTATGAAAGGACACGGTCGTTTAGAGTGGGTGGTCGGAGTATAAGTGAAAAGCCTTCAAGCGAACAGTCCATAAAACTAACAGTTCTACAAAGAAATTTCTGCGTAGATATTTCTCTTCGGCGTCACGATTAAAACAGGGCAATATGTGTAATGGCCAGAAAGTAGGGCATTTCTTTGAGACACACATTGATGTGACCATTACATAGTTCCATTGATGCGCACGTATCACTGATAATCGGTGACATGGAGGGCCGTCCTCAGTCGATTTTGGCCCAATTTAGATTATCACTACGGGGCCCCCAAAATTTATATGATCACGTAATATTACGCCCATATACATATACATATAATTATTATTTTAGATGATACAATAGTTTATCTTGGTTTTAAATTCTTTTCTTAATAAATACATAGCCACTAGATTAGGAGCTTGAGGGTTTTCTAACCTTTTCTATACTCAACAAATCCAGGACGTATCCTAGTACTTGCACACCCCTAAAATAAATCACAGTTGAAGATACAGAATTATTATAGGTAATAATTCCTACACCCACGTTTTTAGCTCACACTGGAGCTTTTTATTGTAGGAGTAAAAAAGGCAGCATCCTCAACCTAGATTCGAACTAGGATCTTTCCGTTGCGCCCGGACCGTCTTATACCTCTAGGACAAATACAGGAACAAAAAATTAAAGTTTGCCTGCTGAAGAGAAATACTACGCCTTACTGCTGTAGTATTGTGTAGTCTTACAGGTCAGTATTGTGTAATACAGTTACACAATACTGCCCTGCTAAAATGGTGAAAAACTGCACAAATTTGTAATTTAGCAACTGGACAAAACTTATGTGGTTAGTATTCCAAAAGTTGGCATTCCGAATGATCTCATAATTCACGCTCAAGATTTTTTAACGTTGGAATCATTTTTAATTGTTGTGAGTTCGAATAATCCATAATTTTAAATAATTTTGAATAATTCGTTAATATTAACATTATAAATTAATTATCAATTTTTTTCCGCCACGTTCATGCCAAATACTTAAAGAAAAGCTTAAAATTAAATTAGCATTTTCAACCTCAATTAATCTTAATCTAATTAAACATTTCATATTTTTCGTTCCTAATAATTGGTTAAATATTCAGAGTGCTCGTAAACATAATGATGTTTTAAAAATGGTTTTATACAAATACTCGAACATGTGGAAATGTTCCTGTCTGATTTGGAATTACAACATAGCGGAAGAAAAAAATGGAATTTTGGGGGCTGTTTCTGGAGTAGTTGGCGAAGAAATTATATTTCTCCTTTCAGATTATGAAGCTTGGTTTGATTTGGTCTTGAACCCCAGGCTATCTTCT
This sequence comes from Dysdera silvatica, assembly GCA_006491805.2. Classification (NCBI taxonomy): domain Eukaryota; kingdom Metazoa; phylum Arthropoda; class Arachnida; order Araneae; family Dysderidae; genus Dysdera; species Dysdera silvatica. Next base: position 164,407,069 of record QLNU02015003.1, read on the forward strand.
AGGATTGAAAGAAACTCCCAGAGGAATAGTTTGTCTGCAATAACATTCATTGAGCAAAACAACTTGTGTTTGTTTTACGAGATGAAGGAACGACAATAGTTTTTACGCACTTCTAAGTCCATAAAAAAATCTCCAGACTTGCCTATATCACGCGGATTATTGCGTTTTCTCGTGGAATCAGAATATTTATGGAGGTAGACAACTCTTCCATCTTTTCCTGGGAAAATCTGAAGCGTTTTTGCGTATTCACTTTGCTAATATCTTTTCCCTCACTGCACCTTACTGTGTTTAGTTGCAAATTATGAACTGTGAGGATGGAAATTTAGTCAACTTATATAAAATGACCGGTAAATCATCTATTTCGATATGAGTCTAATGTCACAATTGATATTTTTGAGTTTTAGGAAATAACAACACTATTAGTTTAAAAATAAAGGAAAGCAGAAAGCAATAGCTTGTCAGGAGACTCTTCTCCAATTGGATAATATACTTCATAATTAATTGTTTCGAACTAGTAGTAAAATTTTGTCCTATAATTGACCAATTCAATCAAGGTATGAATATAGTTAACTCCAATGGAATTAAGATGTTCGTACTATGGTTAGGTACTAAGGTTAGCGTTAAACTTGACAACGATGAAGTATTAAATACGTGGGAGACGTTTTCCTTTCTCTCGTAACAAACAAACTTGTTACTATCTTAACGTCTTGTCTAAAAGGAGAAAACCTCTCATGAGGTAGAAAGTGTTATATTAGTTAATATCAGATTATTTTCAAATATGTCAATCATTTATAAAAATGGAAACAAGTACACACTAGTGTTTTAGAATGACGTTCGTCATTACATGAATTCTTCTTGCTGTTTACCATTATTCCAACATTTAAATTGTTACTCACCATTGCACGAGTGTTTAAATTTGTTGTTCATCATTACATGGGTGCACGAAAATTTTGTTTACGTTTCATGCATGTTTAAAAACGACTCATCATTATAGGAGGGCATGAAGATGTTGTTCAACGTTATACTAGTGTATAAAAATGTTGTTCACAATTACATGGGTATTTAAAAATGCTGTTCACCATTACACGAGTGTTGCTACTTACCACCAGGAGTGCTTAAGAACGTTAATCATTATATGAGTTCTTAGAAATGCTCTTCATCATTTTATGAATGCTTATAAATGTTTACCATTACATCAGTGCGAGGAAATATAAATGATTCATTGCGTAATAATTAAATAAATTTATAACAAATGAATAAATTACGGTGGCATAAGCTCTTACGTAACAAGCAAAAAACCACATTCCGAGATATGATTCGTATTCATTTGAATCATAGATTGAAATTAGGTTTGTCTCATATTTTTTAGACATCAGTATTAAATTGTCTTCGAAAAGAAAAAACATCATCTGAGCTATTCTCATGCACATCTACTTAGTTCAAAAACTATTGCTCAAAAGCAAAGTCGGTTGCATAACCTTTTTGTTGTTATTTCCACATTTTCTCTCAAGTTTACGATGCAAGATAAATTTCAGAAGCTTAGGGAAAAGCCCCATCAAGTTTAAAATATTCTAAAGTTTAGAGGCACTGCCTATAAAAAACGAACTTTCTGATTTCTTTCCAAGCCAAATTTATGCAATCAAGTTGAAGAATAATCTTTCCTTGACTTTCGTAACTTAACCTGAGGAAAATTATTCCTCCTTTTCACGAGACATCCATAAGCAAAGGGGTTTCTTTTTCTCAACAGCGAATTATAAATGCAAATGCTGAACACGAAAAGATGCGAAAGCCTTCAAATCCTTTCGAAAACATTTAAGAAATTAAATTTTCTGTGTGGGCCTCTGCTTGTGTTAAGAAGAGGAAAATATTTGCTGTTTTTCATGAGGTTTCATCAGCTAGCTGCATGTATTTGTGATCCAAATTTCCCTTCCAACGAACTTGCCACACTATCGTAATTTAAGGAACCTATATAAGAATTACCAAGGTTGGGACTTAAATTTTAACATGGAATCCAAACCCTAATGATCCCTTTTTACTTTTTACCAAAGGGCTCAGAGCGATGGGCCTGGCTTTAATATGGAATTTTTATTTTACTTCCTTTAATGAAACACTTGATTCCCAATTTTTTTAGAGTGAAACCTCTGAAATTTTTAATATTTTTAAAATTTTTATTCTAAAAAAATTTTTCAATATTAAAAAAACTCCTATGTGTCATTTTTTTTATTTTTCTCTTTGTTATACATCATTTTTTTAATATTTTCTATTAATATGTTTGCGTTTTATTACACTTGGATAATACACACACTATTAATTAACAGATATTTTATTAATCAAATATAATATTTCATTGAACATTGTTATCTAATCTCTTTTAAATTAAAAATTAATTAAAATTAATTAAATTCTCTAATTTTAAATAGTGCTAACGTTATTTAGTTAACGTTAATTAGTGGTAAGAAAGAACTAGATTATTAATTGTAAATAGATTATTATTATTAATTACTATTAACTTATTACTTATTATTTAATGATGTTAACTCAAAAGTAGTTTTTTCCTTAAAGACGTTGTCTAGAGAAAAGTTGATAAGTGGTAGTTAGCTTTGAAAGTTAAGTGGGGAGGCAATCCTCTAACCATCTTCCCGTGATCATGAATATGGCTTTGAATAGGGCATGAATATGGATTTGAATATGGCATGAATATGGCTTTGAATATGACATGAATATGGCTTTGAATATGGCATGAATATGGGTTACTTTACTTTTGCGTCCAGCTATATAATGATTCAAACTCCCATTTTCCGCTTCCTTGATTAGGTTTGAGTTCCAATTAGCTTCACACAGGGTTTATTATAAGATAGAGTTCACGTTAAGCCGAAGTTCTATTTCACGATAAGCTGTTGTGTTCTTTGTGAGTGTGAAAGAATCCTTAAACGTGGAAATGAAACAAACAACTGGTCTCTTTTGAGCCTTAAGGGTTTTGGAGGACTTTTAAAAGTTCATTAGAAAATATCGTATCCTTTTTAAAAATATGTAAAAACACACATTTGGTGCAGAAAAATGTGTTCTATTTTATGCAATTTACATATCGTCAAACGAAAGAAACTTAAAAAAGTGATGATAATGGTTTCTGCATGAAAGGGATTCGCACCCGACACCTCTTGGCTGAGACCTGAGTGACGTCATCGAATAACCACAAAGATTGGAAAATACGAATCCCAGAATACGAAGGCTCTTTTTTTTAGTCTACATAAAACAAACATTGTTCTATGCAATAAACCGACACCCACAATGAAAGGCAAATAACGTTGAAGATCCGCCAAAGGATCAGAATCCCATATACGTTTATTAAAATTAAGGATAAAAAAAAGAGTTAAGACTAAAAAGTGCTCAAAAATTCGACTATCGGTGACATTTAAAATTTATTAAACAAATGACGTATCCTACATAAAAATGTGTAAAAATATGGATTCATTATAGAAACATATGTTCTATTTTAAGCGATGTACAGCAGGTTAAATGACAGAAATAAAAAAATAAATGTGGACAATATCTTTTGCATGAAGGGGAGTGGAACCCAAGACCCTGTGTTTGAGTCATTAATGACGTCAGCGATTAGCTACAGGGGGTCGCTCTATCACTGATTTAAATCGCATTTCTTCAATCCAAAAAAAGATTAACTAGATTTTTGTCTCAAAGACCGAGTATAAATTCTACTTCATTAGCTCAATTAATTATTCTTCCTATAAATAAGTTATTGGAATTTAAAGTTGTCATATTTATGTTCAACTGTATTAAATTTTGCGTGAACAGAGAAATTTATCAGCCTTTGCAATTCACCTCCACCTACAATACCCATAACTCCTATTACTTAACCATACCTTTTGCCCATACTAATTTCTTGTACGAGGGCGAATCAGAAAGCCTTTGCCCTTTTTTTTTATTAGCCAAAATAAGGTACACACAGGTAACTATAAATATACGTACTATTCTACGTACCTAACACTATTTTTCCACATAGTCCTCACACCGGTTCAGACATTTATTCCATCGCAGCACTAAATTTGAGATGCCCCTATGGTAGAATTCGTCCGGCTGACTGTGGAACCACCGTCGGACTGCTGTCTTGGCTTCATCGTTGCACGTGAATCGCTGTCCTGCCAGGAACTTCTTCAACGGACCGAAAATGTGGAAATCACTGGGGGCGAGGTCCGGACCGTATGCGATCAGAACCGCCGACAAGCTCATTCCTGTCATTTCACTGGGAGAGTCTGGACCACCCACCATACAGTCCGGACCTCGCCTCTAGTGATTTCCACGTTTTCGGTCGGCTGAAAAAGAAGTTTCTGGCAGGACAGCGATTCACGTGCAACGATAAAGTCAAGATAGCAGTCCGACGGTGGTTCTATAATCAGCCGGACGAATTCTATACCACAGGGGCAACTCAAATTCAGTGCTGCGATGGGACAAACGTCTAAACCGCTGTGGGGACTATGTGGAAAAATAGAGTAAGGTACGTAGAATAGTACGTATATTTGTAATTACCTGCATGTACGCTATTTTGGCTAATAAAAAATAGGGGAAAAGACTTTCTGATTCGGCCTCGTATAACGACATTGCAATTCTGGGTCCCAAGCTTTGGAATTCTTTTCCAACTGATTTAAAATCAGTTAAAAGTTTTACTTTGTTCAGATCAAAACTATAAAAACGTCTTTTGGCTGGTTGATTGTAATCCAATCATTATGCTGTTTTTCTTACTTTAATATTTTGCAATGCTCTATTGACTTTACATCCATCTACATGAATTCTTTCTGTCATTATTGTGTCATCAATGTATTATGTCATTCATATGTCTATGTTTATGCACCTGTTTGTTATTGTTTTGTCATCAGTGTATTGTGACATATGTCTATAACTTTATAACGTTTTGTCATTCTTGGTGATAAGAACTTCGTCACACACATATATGCCTTTATTCTCATCACCACCTTGGCATCATTCTCACTATGTTATTATTTGTATTGTAATTTCTTTTTTGCTTGAATGATGCTCAGGAAATAAACTGAGCTGAATTGAATTGATTTTGAGATCTTATGTCATATAGTTTTGATTTTCTCTAAGCATCATAAATTCATTATTTTTATTTAGCTTAATTTCATTTTAATTTGTGTTTAATGGTTAAAAATCATAAAGAAGAGAATAAGGCTTGTTTCTAATGTATTTGAACATACTGTACCAAAGAATATAAGATTCAAAAATCGAATCAGATTGAAAATGTCTCAAGCTCTCTGTCTTCGTAAAAATGTAGGAAAAATACGAAAAAATATCCTGATTTAATCCCAGGAAAAAGGGAGCTCATATTTCAAGTTAGGCGGATTTCGAAAAATAGCGGAGATGTTTTAACACTTTTTCCACTTTCCGGAAAAGTCCGGATGAAAAAAAGGGAACACAATCCCTGTTTTTCCAGATGTTCCATCAGAACGTGACAAGATTTCAATTTGGAGTAAATTTCCGGAATTAGATTATTTTGTTGTGGGTAGTTTAAGATTCTTTAGAAGAAATCCGGATGCGATAGGTTTCCAGGATTCTTCTTCTTTTACAGGAAAAAAGCCAGATGTGTTGTAAAAATTTTTCCAATAATTTTTTTTTCGAATTATTCGATACCTCGGGTGGCAGCTTGCGTTTTCCAAAATCTTGTTTCCGTGACCAAAAATCCAGTTACGGGAAATTTTAGTTTGCTTCTCTCAATTTACAACTGAGAGTGAAACTATGCCCAAGTCTTGTTACAAATTTCTTGTGAAACCGACGAAGAAATGTCAATTCCCTCTTGAGCAGTTAGGATTATTATTCGCTGTAAGAATAGGTATTCTCTTACTAATTTTTTTTAAAATTAGGAATAGTTTTAAAAAGGCTGTACTCAAACTTAAGAACAATCATCATTCATTCATTCATTCATTAGTGAAATGGCGCAAGGAGAGGAAAGGTCGCTCTGCTTCAAAGAAGGTGAGTACGCAATTGAAAGCATTTAATGTTAATAAAAGTTTTCTTAATGCAGATATAGCAATTTAAAAATCTAAATATTAGGCACAGCAGCAGATATATCATCGTAACTTGTATTCGTGTTGAATAAATATTTTCTCTCTCTTTACTTTCACAGAATTTAGTTTTGCCAAACTTAGACAAAATATTTCAGATTATGGTACCTCCAAAGAAACTATAAAAACATATGATCATGCTTTTTTTAATAATTCGAACCTTGTTAAGACGAACGCGCTTAAGACGAATTGCTTTTAATATTAACCGTTTTCTGAAATCCCGCCAGATGGTATAGCATAATATCTTTCCGGTTAAGATGAATTACTGCTAATGCCAACAAATTTTCTATTTCCCTTGGTGTTCGTCTTAACGAGGTTCGACTGTAATTCGTTAATGCAGCGAATTTGTGAAGTATCTTGGCTTCCTGTTCAGCTTTTATAACAGTGGGTTGGGAGAAGAGTTGTCATTAGTGTCACGACCAGGAACCTAGAAATTTATTTGAACTTTAAGCAGAATAATTCCAGCCCTAAGTAGCTTATTACACTATGAAAATCAAACTAGTAAATATAAAGCAGCGTCCTAAGCTTGAGTTGGGAGTTGAATCTAGTTTTTCTCAATTGTAGGCTCACACTTTGTTGTTATTATATCGGAGAAACTGGAATCTTAACTGCTGAGAATCGTTTATGAAAGGACACGGTCGTTTAGAGTGGGTGGTCGGAGTATAAGTGAAAAGCCTTCAAGCGAACAGTCCATAAAACTAACAGTTCTACAAAGAAATTTCTGCGTAGATATTTCTCTTCGGCGTCACGATTAAAACAGGGCAATATGTGTAATGGCCAGAAAGTAGGGCATTTCTTTGAGACACACATTGATGTGACCATTACATAGTTCCATTGATGCGCACGTATCACTGATAATCGGTGACATGGAGGGCCGTCCTCAGTCGATTTTGGCCCAATTTAGATTATCACTACGGGGCCCCCAAAATTTATATGATCACGTAATATTACGCCCATATACATATACATATAATTATTATTTTAGATGATACAATAGTTTATCTTGGTTTTAAATTCTTTTCTTAATAAATACATAGCCACTAGATTAGGAGCTTGAGGGTTTTCTAACCTTTTCTATACTCAACAAATCCAGGACGTATCCTAGTACTTGCACACCCCTAAAATAAATCACAGTTGAAGATACAGAATTATTATAGGTAATAATTCCTACACCCACGTTTTTAGCTCAAACTAGAGCTTTTTATTGTAGGAGTAAAAAAGGCAGCATCCTCAACCTAGATTCGAACTAGGATCTTTCCGTTGCTCCCGGACTGTCTTATACCTCTAGGACAAATACAGGAACAAAAAATTAAAGTTTGCCTGCTGAAGAGAAATACTACGCCTTACTGCGGTAGTATTGTGTAGTCTTACAGGTCAGTATTGTGTAATACAGTTACACAATACTGCCCTGCTAAAATGCTGAAAAACTGCACAAATTTGTAATTTAGCAACTGGACAAAACTTATGTGGTTAGTATTCCAAAAGTTGGCATTCCGAATGATCTCATAATTCACGCTCAAGATTTTTTAACGTTGGAATCATTTTTAATTGTTGTGAGTTCGAATAATCCATAATTTTAAATAATTTTGAATAATTCGTTAATATTAACATTATAAATTAATTATCAATTTTTTTCCGCCACGTTCATGCCAAATACTTAAAGAAAAGCTTAAAATTAAATTAGCATTTTCAACCTCAATTAATCTTAATCTAATTAAACATTTCATATTTTTCGTTCCTAATAATTGGTTAAATATTCAGAGTGCTCGTAAACATAATGATGTTTTAAAAATGGTTTTATACAAATACTCGAACATGTGGAAATGTTCCTGTCTGATTTGGAATTACAACATAGCGGAAGAAAAAAATGGAATTTTGGGGGCTGTTTCTGGAGTAGTTGGCGAAGAAATTATATTTCTCCTTTCAGATTATGAAGCTTGGTTTGATTTGGTCTTGAACCCCAGGCTATCTTCTAGGATTGAAAGAAACTCCCAGAGGAATAGTTTGTCTGCAATAACATTCATTGAGCAAAACAACTTGTGTTTGTTTTACGAGATGAAGGAACGACAATAGTTTTTACGCACTTCTAAGTCCATAAAAAAATCTCCAGACTTGCCTATATCACGCGGATTATTGCGTTTTCTCGTGGAATCAGAATATTTATGGAGGTAGACAACTCTTCCATCTTTTCCTGGGAAAATCTGAAGCGTTTTTGCGTATTCACTTTGCTAATATCTTTTCCCTCACTGCACCTTACTGTGTTTAGTTGCAAATTATGAACTGTGAGGATGGAAATTTAGTCAACTTATATAAAATGACCGGTAAATCATCTATTTCGATATGAGTCTAATGTCACAATTGATATTTTTGAGTTTTAGGAAATAACAACACTATTAGTTTAAAAATAAAGGAAAGCAGAAAGCAATAGCTTGTCAGGAGACTCTTCTCCAATTGGATAATATACTTCATAATTAATTGTTTCGAACTAGTAGTAAAATTTTGTCCTATAATTGACCAATTCAATCAAGGTATGAATATAGTTAACTCCAATGGAATTAAGATGTTCGTACTATGGTTAGGTACTAAGGTTAGCGTTAAACTTGACAACGATGAAGTATTAAATACGTGGGAGACGTTTTCCTTTCTCTCGTAACAAACAAACTTGTTACTATCTTAACGTCTTGTCTAAAAGGAGAAAACCTCTCATGAGGTAGAAAGTGTTATATTAGTTAATATCAGATTATTTTCAAATATGTCAATCATTTATAAAAATGGAAACAAGTACACACTAGTGTTTTAGAATGACGTTCGTCATTACATGAATTCTTCTTGCTGTTTACCATTATTCCAACATTTAAATTGTTACTCACCATTGCACGAGTGTTTAAATTTGTTGTTCATCATTACATGGGTGCACGAAAATTTTGTTTACGTTTCATGCATGTTTAAAAACGACTCATCATTATAGGAGGGCATGAAGATGTTGCTCAACGTTATACTAGTGCATAAAAATGTTGTTCACAATTACATGGGTATTTAAAAATGCTGTTCACCATTACACGAGTGTTGCTACTTACCACCAGGAGTGCTTAAGAACGTTAATCATTATATGAGTTCTTAGAAATGCTCTTCATCATTTTATGAATGCTTATAAATGTTTACCATTACATCAGTGCGAGGAAATATAAATGATTCATTGCGTAATAATTAAATAAATTTATAACAAATGAATAAATTACGGTGGCATAAGCTCTTACGTAACAAGCAAAAAACCACATTCCGAGATATGATTCGTATTCATTTGAATCATAGATTGAAATTAGGTTTGTCTCATATTTTTTAGACATCAGTATTAAATTGTCTTCGAAAAGAAAAAACATCATCTGAGCTATTCTCATGCACATCTACTTAGTTCAAAAACTATTGCTCAAAAGCAAAGTCGGTTGCATAACCTTTTTGTTGTTATTTCCACATTTTCTCTCAAGTTTACGATGCAAGATAAATTTCAGAAGCTTAGGGAAAAGCCCCATCAAGTTTAAAATATTCTAAAGTTTAGAGGCACTGCCTATAAAAAACGAACTTTCTGATTTCTTTCCAAGCCAAATTTATGCAATCAAGTTGAAGAATAATCTTTCCTTGACTTTCGTAACTTAACCTGAGGAAAATTATTCCTCCTTTTCACGAGACATCCATAAGCAAAGGGGTTTCTTTTTCTCAACAGCGAATTATAAATGCAAATGCTGAACACGAAAAGATGCGAAAGCCTTCAAATCCTTTCGAAAACATTTAAGAAATTAAATTTTCTGTGTGGGCCTCTGCTTGTGTTAAGAAGAGGAAAATATTTGCTGTTTTTCATGAGGTTTCATCAGCTAGCTGCATGTATTTGTGATCCAAATTTCCCTTCCAACGAACTTGCCACACTATCGTAATTTAAGGAACCTATATAAGAATTACCAAGGTTGGGACTTAAATTTTAACATGGAATCCAAACCCTAATGATCCCTTTTTACTTTTTACCAAAGGGCTCAGAGCGATGGGCCTGGCTTTAATATGGAATTTTTATTTTACTTCCTTTAATGAAACACTTGATTCCCAATTTTTTTAGAGTGAAACCTCATAGGTAATAATGGGTACCTATGAGGCTCTTCGAACGTATCTTTGGAGGTATCTGTTATTTATTTATTCAGTATTAAAGAAATAAGTAGAATTAATAAAAAATACACAGGTAGTCATTTTAAATATATTATAATCCTCATTTATTCTAATTTGCATAAAAAATAGGCCATTCGCTATTACTTTGCTTGGCTTTTTTACAGAAAATATCTTTGCTAAAGAAATGATAATATCTATTTTTTTTTGTAAAACACATCATCAATTTGAATCAAAGTAAAATTTTTAGTCTTCCAAAAATTTTCAAGAAAAAAAAATGTTTTGATATCAAAAATTTTTTTTGCAGTTCAGATTTCGCTTTCACATCATTTTTTTTCGAATATTTTCTATTAATTCCACGTTGCGTTTTATTTGACTTGGATAATGATGAGAAAGTGACGTGGAACTATTGCCTAGCGACAGCTAGGGTCTAGTAAAATCGTGGTTCGTCAATTAAATTTTACTTTGCAGTGTTGACACTTTGGATCGCAAATAAATCTGAAAAGAACATTCGTGTGGCATTTAAAATTTTCTTTGTGATGTCCGCGGATAGTGGGTATAGAAGTTTGCTGTTCAGAGGTTAGCTTTAATGTTACCCATATAGAACGCCATCGGTTATGTTAATATATGGCCGATTTTCGGAGGTTATTTAGAGGTAGCCATTAAGGGAGATTTTACTCTAATTAAATTTCTTTATAATATATTAACATCTGCAACTGCTCCAAGCAAGCCAGTTCAATAGAGAACTCTAAAATTTTATTTACAATTTACATATTTATTCATAGGATAAGAAAAAATTATTTTCAATTTGCAATGGAATAGGGACGAAGAAATAGGCATAGTATGCTTCTTTCAACCCAGAATTTCTTAAACAGAACGAATAGTAGGAAAAGTAAAAAATTATCCGCATGTTATTTTTTTCAATTTGTTTACATAGATGTAGGGGTTGAAGAACTACGTCAGTTTTCTACACATGCACACTTCTTTCTTTTCGATGCACTTGCTCCAGCTGTCCACAAGCTTGCTTCTTCCCTCCAAGAAGATGGTTCTCGGTTGGTCGCTCAAACATTCATGCACCACTTCCAGCATTTTCCGGATTCTGTCCCATAGAGATGGACCCACATTCCCTCTTCTGTGACTATTCTGCTCAAAAATGCTTCCCCTTTATGGTTTTAGCAGTCAAGTAAGAGTTGGAAGACCTCAACACATTTTTGCTTCTGCTCTGAGGTAAGTTCCATTGTCCCTCATATCGCACAAATCTTATGGATGCCAACCTTGTCGTGTATGGTCTGATAGACAGAACCATGACTAATCTGCAGAGAATACGTTGCATTGTCGATGGTAACTTGCCGGTTACCAGTATTATTTCGAGAACTTGCTGAATTTTCTCGTCAGTGGTGGAGGTTGACGTGCATCTTGCTTCCTCTTCGTGCATCGCTTTTGTCCGGCCACTTTTAAACTTCTTGATTCACTCATACACACCCCAGTCCTCGTATTGTGTTGTAAGTTTCCGGTGGAACACCTTCTGACTTGAGAAATCAGATTACTGTCTCTGTTTTGTTTCTTCTTAGTGCACACTGTGGCCATGCTTACACTTAAACAGAAACAAGTAAAATGGCGCTATCCAGGCCAAACTTCGATAACGTGATCACAGTAATATCAACTCCTTGCACGCATGCGCAAAAGGCAGTGTGATAAACCTATAGAGGGTGATTGATTATAATGACATATAGATGTTGATTGTTGATGGTGATTGTGGCAGAAGTGCAGCTAATTTTTAACTTGCCTACGTATATTTAAAATAAATAAAATTGTAGATCGTATGTCATCAATTTTCTATTTCACGAATCATTATCTATTCTGTGAAGCATTGTCTATTGACGAAAGCTCGTCTGTGAAGCATTATTTATATATATGTTTACATAACTCGTATGTAATAAATCGACAAAATATTATATTGGCATATTCTTTTTCAGAAATTCTCTATTTATTAAATAAGTATTTTGGATGTACGAGAATATCTAAGTCAATATGTTTCAATTTATCAGAAATATTGTCATCTGAAACGATATATCGCTTGTATGTAATCTGATAACATTTGAAGAACTTTCTGATTCTGAAAGTTTTCTTCCTGAATTAAACTGCTACTTTTAATTTAGATTTCATGTGAAAATTTACATCTGTTATTCGATGTAAAACCCTTTATACTGTTAGAATATTCGGAGGCTATACTGAATGAAAACATTGATATCAGTTAGAATATGAAAACATTTCATAGCTTTACCTTTAATTATTTTCAAAAATCGGTTTACTTCCGAATACGAAACAGCATTCCCAATTTTAAAATTTGTAGAACACGTTTTTAAACTTACATTTAAAATCTGTTCATAACCGAAAGATAAAATCTTTGCGTTATTCACAACAAATTAGGAATATTTATAGAATGTTTATATTTATTCAATAATAATTATTAAATATATTTATATAATCATTAAATATATTTATATAATTATAAATAATATATTTAATAATGATTATTAAACACATTTATATGATCATTAAAATATATTCCTCTCATGTAAAAATATATTAATAATGATTATTAACATTACATTATATATAATCATTAAATATATTTTATATAATCATTAAATATATTTATATAGTTATTAAACATATTAATTTAATAATAATATTTATTCAATAGAATATTTATAGCGCTTGAAATATTAGAATTTTATTCATAAACAGCATAAAACACACGATATGTGAACAGTACGAAATACATGATAAATATAAACAATCAAAAATGAATGCGTTGGATCGCTTTCTTGTTTATTGTTGAAAGTCGAAGCATTTTTGTTTTTACATATTCTGTCTTATTTTCTGCCTCCGCCTATCTCTTATTGAAGTAATTTTTAATGCATCCTTCTTCAAAAAAATTGTTGCATCATAACATGTAATAGCGTTTTCCAAAAAATCTGCTTACATATAAATAAAAACATAATATATGCAACACCGGAAACTCAATGAACGCATAATGCGAAATTAATACCCGGCTCTTAATGAATTTACAACGCTAAATTAATTTTGACGGAGGCTCTGTAAGTGTACCTTATTTTCAACATGGTTTTTAGTTTTTACAAGTTATCACTTTCAGTATTTTTCTCATAAATTAGCCTATTGGTTAATTAGTCACTAAAGTAATTACCCTACTCCAGTAGAGGTTACATAAATTATCATCCTCATTTTCAGTGTCTGGTATATTTTTTTTAATGTACTTAACTTGGTGGCAGTACTAGTGGCTTATTTTCAATGTTGAGGTGTTCTAAATTTTTGAGAACTGCATCCAATGAATCCACCACAATTCGGAAAATTGTAAGCTGTTTTCGCCATAGTCATTTCACCTTAATTTGAAATCTTCATATTGTTTTGCTTTTTCGGTGTCTATCATTATGATGTAGTTGCACAGTCCATCTTGAATTTTACGACTTGGAATGTTCTTTAATACCAAGCCCTCCCCAAGGACCTTAAATATCAAACGTATCTTTTCATGGGATGTAAGTAGTTTAAAGCAAAGTGGCCGTTTGGAGATAGTGTATTGCAATTTTTCAATTCCCATTGTATTTAGATAATTTTAAGGATTTGCTGTGATTTCACTAATGCTTCTATTGCTATGGGGATGAAAACTTTTTTTTTTATTATATTAGTTATTAAACATGTTGCGAATGATATTAGCAGAGTTATAGCCAAGAAGCTCAGCAGTTCTAACTTTATTAGAAATGACAGTAAAATAATTGATGTCGCTCAGCACGTTGGTTTGCGTATTCACAGATTACCATCTCGCCAAAGACTTCGTAGTTCGTTAGCGTCACACCAGGGGAGAACGCCGGCGCTAGCGTCGCGCTTCTGCCCCCAATGGCGCATGCGCTTCGCTCATATGGCAAATGGACAGGGTATTTATTCAACAATATATTCGCACGGTTCACAGTGGTTTCTAAGAGTGGGATTATCTCTCAATGTCGGGATTTTCCCAAGGGCCTGGGATATCTAGGGACTTTCGTAGGTCGTGGACAGTTCCAAGTCCGGCGGCCTTTCGAAGATTGCCTACTGCTATGTTGTCGACCCTTATTGTTGTATTCAGGTAAATTTTAAGGTTTGTTTGGATTGCACACTATGCCCATATTGCTATGGAGACAATATTCGCTTTATTCTGCCAGTTCGGTACTCGATTCATTGATGAATCTTCCTTAAAAATTTTCCTTTGAACTTCAGTAATTTTGCTTTGTTTACTTCCTTTAGTATTCTTATACAATAATTTCTGCCACCCACGTATAGATTATAGCTCAAACTAGAGCTTTATTCGTTTTGGAGAAAAAGAGACGCTTTCCCCATCCTGGATTCGAACCAGGGTCCCTCCGTTTAGCCCGGAGTGTCTTGGACCGCTAGACGAATGAGGACAGGAAACAACGCTCTCTTTCTCCGTATGTAAAGATGTTAAGGTATTATTACCCTCCGCAGGGATAACACAATTGCCAAATATGGTCAACACAAGAAAGCCTCCGGGGCGAGATTTTTGTGAGTTTTCGTGGGGGAATTTATTATACAATAATTTTTGCCACCCACGTATTAATTAGCTCAAACTAGAGCTTTATTCGTTTTTAGAGCTTTATTTAGTATTCTTTCTGAACTTCATATGCGCTATATTATTATTACTACCATTAAGGTGGTTGTTATTAAGATTGCTAGTATTTAATAACCTGCTGAAAAAGATCCTTTCAAAAATTTTTCTGCTCTTCTATTGGAGGAATATAGCCCCAAAGTCCCATTTTTCGCCAAAATTAAAAACAAACAAACTTATATTAAGAAATTACCCAATATTCCTCAAAGGTATCTTTGGGGGTAATCTAACTTCTTAATTTTCTGTAAGTAAATGAGACGCGAAGTTGTTTACCCCAATTTATTTAAGCCTCATTTAACCCAAGATTCAACACAGGGCTTGTTATCATCAGTAAATATTAATAATTGCCGATAAATTTACATACTCCGGTAATTTTCCGACCGACGGAAAAATTTATGCAACAAAACGCCATAATTTTAGTGCATTAAGTTAAAAAAACTAATTAATATCTCAATATGTTCCAATAATAAATTTGAACTTATTTGATTTGATGGTAAGATATAAGCGTAGATCGCCTGACATGGGAATTTTGCAGAGATGACGTATGAAAGAGAGGGAAGAATTTGTTTTTGACGAAAAATATCTGAGAGTAATTTTTTGTAGACTCTTAAAGTTTTTGGATAAGTCAGGGGCGTAGATTTATATGGGCCGTGGGGTCCAAGCCCCTCCAATAATTTAAAATAAGTTGTAATTTTCTATATTATGTAACTTATAAAATACGTGTTCGGCCCCACTTATAATTTTGAAAACTTTATGTTGCTCGGATAGGCGCATTGATTATTCTCCTGTTAATAAAATGGTTCAAAATTCAAACACGCGCACACAGGTACGCACGCGCGCACACACACACACTCAAACATAGATATTTTTTAAATATATATTGCTGTGTCAAAATATGAAATCTGTTAAAATTAGGTTGGTCTAGTCAGAACTACATGATATTATCTAATGCAGAAAGTAAAACCCAGTTTTGTCAAAATGGCTTCAGCCAGAAATTGGTAATATCCATCGTCGATAGTTAAATTTAGTTCTAAGCAGTTAGAACTAGAATTAACCAGCAATGCAACTGTAGAAATTAGTTTTGAATTCCATGTTTTAGGCCCAAGCTTGAACTCTTTGACTCATACGTTATGAAGGTGGATATTAGTACGTCTCTCACTAAGGCTCCTTAAAAAGGGAGCTGGTACATCCGCCATTTTGATGCCATCGTATCACGTGATCTCATTCACTGCTATGTTAAAGTTGAGTGATTTACAAGCGTGTTATTTTTAATAAAATAGGGTGAAATGGATGGGTTGTTGATGGATGGGACGAAATGGATGGGACGTTGAAAATGGTTAAAACCACTCGAGGAATAAACAAAGAATATTTAGATTTGCAACAGATCCAGTAAGAAGAAGAAAATGAACTATTCATTTTCCAATGGTAATCATTGCATTATGAAATCGGAAGTGCACAACAAAATGGCGGCTGATGCGTTGATCTAGGATTAATAGGGCTCTATTTCACAGTCACCACATTCATATCGTCATCATGAATGTGTTTGTTAATCCTGCCTTTAATTCGCGTTGGATTCCAATATGACCGCAAAATGCATGCAGTTCCTTATACCGACCGGAGTGCGCGGTTTGGTTCTTCGGACAATAGAGAGTAGGATTCCTTGAAAAACCGTAGGTTCCTTCGCAGCAAGACCGTAACTGTCGTTTCGCCGTAAAACATATACAAACGTTATTAGATATAGCATGATCTATGGCAGAGCCCCTAAAATTCTAGGTCGTAGCATGAACCGCCATTTTGTTGTACAATTCCGGTTTCATTTACCTTGGCGATAAAGGTTTTACGCATTGGCGCAATGATCGCTATTTTGTCATAAAAATAATCAAAAATCCGCGATTATCCGACGAACGTAGTGCAACTTTCAAAATGTCGCCAATAAATGCAATTTGCAACCACGATCACGTGATACAATGGCAACAAAATGGCGGATACGCGCCCGCTCCCTTTTTTCGGAGACTTAATGTACGGGATGGCATAATTTACGTACGAGGGGAAAGTGGTACTAGCAACGTAGGGTGTTCAAACCATTTTTAAACGGCGATGATATTCGGCCAAGATACACGCAAAACATCAATTAATTGGATTTAATTTAAAAAGTTGCATAATTCTTTCCATTTATATCTGCGATGTCAAAAATAGCATCATTAATAAAAATGGCAAAACAATTCTTCCACAGATTAATGAAAATTTCATTGGCAAGCTATCGAGGAAAAGTGTTACCTGAGGTGTGGCAATAAATCTTGGGAGGTATGTGAAATATTTTTCGACAAATGAGACTTTTAAAAAAGCTTTTTGGCATACTTTACAACCATTCCATTTTTATTTTTCGGTAGCGTTCTTTACAGTTTTATTTGAAATATTTTCTGATATATGCTTCCAGCAATTTATGTTTTTTTCCCTGATTCTTAATTACCAAAATATTCTTTAGTCATCACAGATATTTTAATGTTTTTTAAAATTTAAAATAAAACAGTGTCCACACTCCCCTAATGGGTAGATATATTTCTGCCTCGAACTGATTTCCAACATATCCTATTTACGGCCTTGATTGTTCCGAGTTTGGCGTTACATACCTGTAGTATTTTAAATTCTTTATGTTTTGTTCAGTAATTTACGCTCAGTATTTTAATACGTTCAGTAATTTACGCTTGTTCAGTTTTTTACAAGCTTTCGGATGCTCATTGAGCAATCCTTCATCAGGAATGATGCCGATGTTGTCTTCCTGCCTCTTTTTCTTATATATAACTCCGCACGGGTTACCATGGCAACAATTAACACAGTCGCATGATATGAGGCTCTATTACAATGAGCAAAATAGAATACAGGACCTATTACTCTGAATTCTAAAATACGGAGGAACGCAAGACCCGGATGCTTGCCTTCTATTCTATTTTTATTTCTATTTTATTTCTATTCTATTTTTCTGTTTTCTATTTCTATTCTATTTTTCTATTCTTTTCTATTTCTTTTCTATTTTTCTATTCTTTTCTATTTCTTTTCCATTTTTCTATTCTTTTATGGTTCTTTTCTATTTTTCTATCCTTTTCTATTCCTTTCTATTCTATTTTTCTATTCTTTTCTACTTTTCTATCCTTTTCTATTCTTTTCTATTCTATTTTTCTATTCTATTTTTCTATTCTTTTCTATTCTACTTTTCTATTCTTTTCTATTTCTATTTTATTTTTATTCTATTTCCCTTTTTCCTTTTCTTTTTCTTTATCAGAATTCTTCATAACATTCACCAAAGAAAAACGTAAATGCTTGATACAACTGAATTTACAAATTTGGTTCTAAAATAAGATTAAATTGGAAATATTACCATATACTTGAATGTTTTATACACATAGTATAACATTTATTATAGAACTATGTTTCGCCATCCATTTATAATTTTTCTTTGAAAAACTGTTACATTTTTTGAATGCCTTGTGTCTTAGGATTATGATTAATAAAGGTCCACTATATTTTATTTAGATATATTGGATGTATGAGACATATTTTTTATCTTTTTCCAACATTTCCTCGTCGATATAATCTTATTTAATTCTTTTGTTTTGTGCTGCGTCTTTACTCTTGCGTATTTGCAGGGACGGACAGGGTCCTCTCAAAGAGTGCATAACTTGGATTATCGAAGGGCGCACCGACCCGGGGGGCCAGTTGGCCGGGGGGCCCAATCCGCCCCTGCTTATTTGACTCCTCAAATATGAACGAATCTAATCTGTAATATTATCGAGTAAATAGATTGATTTGATTAAGTTGAAAATATTTAATTCTCAGATTGAATTTGCAGCACATAGCAATTGCATTGCGCTTAACCTTCCTATATTCACTCATCGGTCTGAGAGATATATAAAGTAAACTTTCGTTTTTTTGTTTCTTACAACAAATTGCGCTCGTATGCTTAAACGCTGAGTAGCTTCCTTCCTTAGCTTCATTTCAGAAACGCCAAATCAACGATCTCGTACACATGTATATCTGTTTTTGTTGTCTTTCGGTCCAAGAGACCGATGCGAGTTAATGTACATTTTTTTTTTGGTAAGTACTTTTTTAAAATTTCTAATGATTTATTTTTATTGTGTTCTATTTATAATTAGATATATGCTGTAAATCTGAAGAGTGAGGGTATTTTTAAAAATTTTTTCAAGATACACATCCCATCAAAATGGACGACTATAAACAAGAGTTGGATAGACTTAGGAAGCTTCTGGAAGAGTAGTCATTTGACTCTGACTGTGATGGCCAAAAAATGGTGATATGGAAGACTTCCTTTGCGCTGCAGAAGAAGACGGTGACACGCAACAAGAATTAAAACTAAATGAACAATCTGAGAAAAACGTTGCGTACCTGGTA
Organism: Dysdera silvatica; assembly: GCA_006491805.2. Lineage (NCBI taxonomy): Eukaryota > Metazoa > Arthropoda > Arachnida > Araneae > Dysderidae > Dysdera > Dysdera silvatica. The sequence continues at coordinate 164,426,398 of QLNU02015003.1, forward strand.
CTCATGTATAACTTGTCATAAGTTTTTTCGCCCGGAACACGAGTCGATGGTTTGCCCTGATTATCATGGACAAGGTGGCCAGCCATTTCGAATAGCTCATATTTTTTGTCTGCGAATTTCATTTAATTTTGTCTTCTAATAAAATTTTGCTACTTGAAACAGAAAAGCACAATATTTTTTTTTCATTTTTTTCAAAAGTATAAATATTTGAACTGATTATGTTCGTATGTCAATTCAAAGATGTTTGTGCTCTATAAAGATCACTTTCATTTACTCACTTGAGTATTATTTCGCTAAAATGTATTATTTGTTTTATTAGAAAGCACACATTTAATATTTTGAGGTATTTTTATACTTTAATTTTGTCTTTTAAAATATCGGTCCCTCAGTCCGGACGCGAGTCTTAATGTCACAGAAAACCACGTGAATTCAGGAAGGTTAAGAAAGCAATAATATCTTGATTTGTAACACTGGGTCAAAATAACTTTAATAAGAACTATAGAATGAGAGTTTTTGAAAACCTAATAATTAATCATCTTATTACGCACACACACACTCACATATATCATCATCATTTCAGCCGTTGTCAATCCGCTGCAGGATAAAGGCCTCCTCTGCATCTTTCCAACGAAGTCGATCTTGTGCATTTTGCTGCCACTTGTGCCCAATATATTTAATTATTTCATCCACCCATCTCGTCTTTGGCCTTTTCCTTTGGTGTGTGGTGTCCAGTGGGATCCATTCTAGGATGTTTTTGGTCCATCTGTTGTCAGTTCTTCTAGCAATATGGGCTGCCCACTTCCATTTCAAACTTTTTACCTTCGCAATGATATCACAAACTTTTGTTTGATCTCTTATCCAACTGAAGGTCTTTCGATCTCGTCGCGTGATACCAAGCATCTGCCGTTCCATGTTCCTTTGTACCACTCGTAACTTTTGGATACCTTTGGCAGTCAATGTCCATGTCTCACAACCATAAGTCAGAACAGGTAGGATGCATTGATCGAAAACTTTCCTCTGTAAAGAAATAGGGAGCTTTTTTTTAAAAATTATTTGTAGCTGGTAGAATGATTGCCAGTTTATTAATTAATATATATATTAATTAATAAGATTACCCTTGGAGAACTTTCGTAAATCTCCGTACTTATTTCTCCACTCAGATAGCAGAATATTTCTTGGGACGTCCTGAGGACGTTCTGGACATCCTCAGGTTGTCCTTAGGACGATCTTTGCTATCTGTGTAGGAATTGTAATTTTATTATCAGATTTTCCCTTTTATGTGATTTTCCAGAATCTATGTTATTTTCTAAAATAAATTTACGCTGTACGGTCGAGCGTAAAAATTCAAATGGTAGAAAATGCTTGACATCTTTCTATTGATTTGTATCCTGGGGTCGGTTCCCTAGATGTCAGTGGTTCAGATTCATCCAAAGCCGAAGGTTTTGGCTCAGCTTCAGTGCATGTGTCCTTGAGCTATGAAGCTCAAGAAAAAACTTGTCAAGTCAATATGTTATCCAGTCAGCCACTGTTACCATTATTACAACCGTATTGCCAATCTTCTCACCAGCTGACCCAACATCAGCTATTTTTGCTGTTACTTTTTTGACCGCGCCAACACCGATCTATATTTAAATATAAATAATAATCTCTAACTTCCACTGTCGTTTAAATAATAACCTCAGCTGTACCAATTTTCCTGACGTTTATTGCTATATTTACTCGTTTTACATCGCGTTCGGGTGCTTGTTTGTTTGTTTTTTGGTTTTACGACTCAAAGACTACAGTGGTCATGCTGCGCCGGGACCTACTGTTTTCCGAGGAATCCGAACCTCTTAAGGCCTAGGGAACCAAACCCCGGACTACAGTGAGCAGTGCGATCTTTATGAGATCTCTGAGTAAGCGTTCTTTTTGCACTGCTGGGAGTCGAACCCGGATTAGCCGCGCAATAGGAGAACGCGTTACCACACTGCGCCACCGCAGGGCCGCGTTTGCGCACGGTATCATACTCCGTTCGGGCGTGAGGTATTATACCATGTTGGGGTGTACGGTATTATACTACATATTTCAGATGTACTTTAGCGTATATTCACTTATATATATAATATAGGTCATTAGCCTTTCGCAATACAGACCGGAAGTAATACTACTTCTCAAAGCATCCATTCAAGAATGAGGCTCGTATATGAGTGTTGGGTTGGTTGCGTTTTTATGGAGCAAGGATCATTCTGCGCCAAGGGGAAGAAAATGCTTTATGTGACAGAAATATGTACTCATGCTGATGTGCTCCCTAGGGAGTAGCTGTAAGAGTTCGAAAGCACAACACAGACATAAGTAAAGAAATGAAAGCAGAAAATGTGATAGAAAAAACTCAAAGAAAAAAGACTCGGATGGTGAACGACGTTCTAAAAGGGGGAACAATCTTCTGCAATGAGTAAGAAAGATAAACAAAATTATTAATAATAAAGGAAAAGGAAAACCAAGTTCGTATAAAAGTAGAAGCGGAAGTCTTTAAGGATATAGCTTTGGTTTAACACTTAACGACGCTTTAGATGGGAAATGAGGGAAACGTTGATGTCACGTTACAGATCATAAATAGGAAACTAGCGAATAAAGAGGATGTACTAGCATACCAATTCAATTTGCTAACGGAAACTGGCACAATTAAGCATAAACTAAAATGAACGTATTACCGGAAAGAAGCAATGCGTTCGATGTGATCAAACATTCTGATTTGTTTGATCGTTGATTTAATTCGATAAATAATACTCTTTCACATAAGAAAGGAAACCAGTCTTTTATAAATTCCGTACGGTCATATTCGATCATCATGACGCCATTAAAAAAAACAGACGAAATTTTAATGATACAAAGAGTGGACCTACAACAAACAAAGGATTTTAATATGTTCGAATACATGATATTAAATTTCGTAAATGTGATACACGTATCATCATCATCATTATCAATCATTTTTAATCCGCTGCAGGATGTAGGTCTCTGTTATCACTCACACGCACACACGCGCGCGCACAGGCACGCGCACACACACACACACATACAGTTCGTTTACGAAAAGTAGTCCGATGGTACCGTTAGAATTCATGGAAACTGACGTCACAAAGGGCATAGCCGATTCCAGCAGAGGGAAGGGTGTCATTTCAGAAATGATTCTTACCGAACGTTTGTCTGCGCCAAAAACCAGTTCTGAAATGACGTCCTCCCCTCTGCTGTAATCGGCTAGGCCGTTTGTGACGTCAGCTCCCGTTATTTCTAACGGTACCATCGGACTACTTTTCGTGAACGAAATATAGTAGAACCCCTATTATACGGATCGATTGTGACGGACTGGGCAAATCGAAATTTCCGAATAACCGAAAATGCGTCAGTTTATAGAATCAGATATCAGTTATAGTATTAAATAGAAACACACATTATTACATTGGCTCTACTGTTAACAGCACAGAGATGCCGTTATTTTAAAAATGAATACAGTTTTATGATTACTCATTTTTAAATTATGAATTTGAAACATCCCACACGAAAGTTTAAAATCAGGTTTTATTTGATATAATCTGGACGAATTCGAAAGAAAGGAAGAAAACAAATAATCGCTACAAAACCGGACATTGATTAACAGAATTCCGGATAAAAGAGGGCCGGATAATGAAGGTTTTATTGTATTGATTAATATAAATTAATTTGTCTATATATAATTATTTTATATATAAATTTACGTTCACATGTGACGTTACGCTTATAGTTACTGAATACCTGATTATAATTGTTTTAATAGTTACCGTGCGTGTGTTACCATGGTGTCTAGGACCTTTGTAAGTTAGAAACGAAATAGACGATGAACTGGTCAAGAAGGGCACATTCATCTTGCCGCCCCATGGGGTCATGACCTTTCACTCATTAAAACTCCTAATACGCCGCCATTTTAATAAAAGCAACGGACTGGTGATTTAAAATAAGGCTTTAAATAAATCTTGCGATGTTCTTCTTCACACAAAGTCACTAATTCAGAATATTCCCAGAACAGCCTTCGTGACAAAGTTTCTCATGTTAACGGGACATGATTGCCTGCGGACATGGGCGAACCAAGAATTACATGCAGGCGAGTGCATTCAGGAAAAATTCCAATTGAATAATGTTGTTGGACTGTAGTTTCTTGTGGATTCAGTTTTTTGCCTCCCTTTAATAACATTTAAATTAGCTGAAACCTCTGATTACAATTTGTGAAACAGCGGCCAACCCATGACAGTGGATCGCCTTGACATGAGCAATGCACTAGAAATTTCTCATGCTATTTTGCACAAACATTGGAAATCTCTCTTAATGATTAAATAGCCAAATGCTTATAATTTCTGATAATAATAAAAATAGTAATATTATTTATAACTTAAGAGTTTAAAGCGCATATATTAATACAGCGAGATACGCATATACAGCCTATATACAAATTACCATAGCAAATATGCATAGCAATTATTATTAGTACATTAATATACAAAAAAATTATAATTTTATGTATTGAGGGAAGGCGGAAGTATATAATAGTTGGAAGCTGTAACATTCATAAAATTTTTATTTTCCTCACACAATGTGGGGATGTCCCCTTAACTAAGTATTTTGAGTTAATTCCTTTACTTAACTAAGAAGCGCCAAAGAACGACTAAACAAAAGCTAACAAGGTGAAACTTGCCAAATATGGATTTTAAAAATCCCTTCATAGATAGGTTTGCAAAAAAAAGTTTAAGGAAGTTTAGTTTTTTATAAAAAAAAAACAAAAGCCCCACGAAAACAAACATTCACTTCTTGCCTCAGGGGAAATTATTTTTTAATTAACGTTTATTAAAACTTTGATGCTGTAAGATATTTAAAAATTTAAGTACAAAGATTACCTGAAAAAAGCTACTTTTTTTGAAAATTTATAGTAAAAAAGAATGAATTCGATCAGAAAAATTGAATACATAAAATACTTTTCTTTTTTTTTCTCCAAATGTCTATTCTAATAAATTTAATAAAGAATTATTTCTGTGCTTACGTTTCTGAATTAGATTGGAATGCTTCCATTGGCGTAACGTGGGGGGGGGAGGGGGCTTAGATCTCCCAAGGAAAAGCAAAAATTTCAAATGAATGGTACATGCATAGAACTGAGGTGGGGCCACAGCCCCTCCTAGACTATGAAGTTAGCTTGAGCCGACGAACTCGTCTCTGATTCATAAGAGATAAGAAAAGAAAATGTCTATGCCGCAAACTGGACACGGATCAGTGGCTTTCAGATTAGCGACCAATTGCTTTTCCAACTAAGCTCTCGTGGTCAGCCATGCATGGCTTTATCTTTGTACTTATAATGACAAATCTTGATCTACACTGAAGCTAGCTTAAATCATTTCGTGTGAAATAACACACTTTGTGTGTTAAACATAACTTTAAAACGATTTGCGTTATAGCCCAGGCTTAAATGGATAAGATTTTATTACATATTTATAGACTAGAAATTCCTTTTCTTGACTAGAAATTCCCTTTCTTGACTAGAAATTTCTTTTCTTGATACGAGTCTAGAAAATAATAATGATCAGGTTTGAACAGTGGCGTGTAGAAAAGGGAAGGCTCAGGCCCCCCATTGGATAACAGAGTAAATTTTTCTTAATGTCAAATCACTACGCCAACTCTATACCTGTTTGGGATTACAGTGCTGTTTTTTAGACAGCCACCTTTCCCAATAATTTAATGCCTAATCATCATTATCATCAACGCCAAATCACTTAACCTTTTTTTTTTAAATCTGCTTGAGGCCCCATCACCGTGTTTGGCGCAGTATAGCCCAGATGCTCTTGCGCCATAAAAAAGCCAAACAATCAATCAATCAATCAATCAATCAATGAGGCCCCATCCTTTTTAAACTACGACGCGCCTGGACTTAAGGCCAAACCATAGAGAAATAATTAATATTTTTTTTTCGATTGTATGACAACTGATTTATGCAGTTTTAAAGATTGCAAGAAGGCTCTTGTTCATTCATTTAACTATTATAGATAGGATGAATCATATCGCGTCGGTTGCTTTTAATTTAGAGGTTCGTAGCAGATTGTGCAAACATCTTTAAGAGAGTATATAAATATCCAGGTTGCCTCTTGATAAAAGTACTAGACTTCCGTTTGGTTGTTTTGATATGTTTTGTCGTTTGAGCAACTAAGCAAAATACTTGCATTAATTTTTGTTGTTGATATACATGGGGATTAAAAGAAAGTCTTTATTAAGGATAATAATTTCGGAAGGAAAGAACACTGAGTATGCTTTTGTTTGTGAACTTTATGGCGCAAGGTCATGTTGATTAGGGACTTGGTTTTCCGAGGAATCCGAACCTCTCATTGTCTGAGGAAGTTACCTCTGGACAAGACTTGAGAACGATTACAATTAGTTTGTATGATTAATATTATCGTAGTATGATTATGATTACGATTACAATTACTTAAATATAAAAGGATTGCGATTAGTCAACTTTCATTTTTCGATTACGATTATGAGTACACGTAAGGAAACACCATGATTACAATTACAGATTAAAATCGCAATTACTTGCTTGCAATCAGAGATAATCAGTTCGATTATGATTATAATCATGGCGAAAACGATTATAATCAATAGGATTACGATTACCTAAAAATTTTAAAATAGGATTACGATTAAATGAGATTTAAAAATGTTGTTGTGATTATACAGCTACTCTCATTACTATATAATATATAATACTTATATGCTTTTATTATACAGCTACTTCAAAACATTCGATTAAAGTTACAGATGTGATTACGCGAAAATGTAATCGATTAAAATCTCTTGATTACGATTACTCTGAATCTGCTCCGGACAGCAGTTCACAATGTCCGCGTGGCCTTTTTTTGGGGTGGGGTGGGGTGGGGGATGGAAGTCGAACCCGGGAAAATGACGCGTTAAGCGAACGTTTTACCACTGTATGTCCCCTTGATTATGTAAATTAGGTCTATTTATGGTAAAATGACAATGTCTAAACCAGGGTTGGCCAACATATGCCACACTGGCCACAATCCGGCCCGGCAACGGTACTAATTTGGCCCAATGACAACTGTTTGGTGTAAAAAAACAAATTAATAAGAAAAATTTTAGATCTTTTTTTATTTATTTATATTATTTTTATTATTTATATTTATTATTGTTATATTACTATTCATTATTTATTTGTTTTCTTTTTTGCGAAATCACTGTCCCGCGAGATCTGTGAAAATTTTTAAGTGTCCCGCTTCCCAAATAAAGTTCGACAACACTGGTCTAAACGAATAAAAGCGATCGCAGCGCTCTCTATTAGCCAAAAATTAAAAAAACTTAATTAACTCCTGAACAAATTAAGATAAAAGAAAAATGTCAAATATAATGTTGTAAGCATATTGTGTGTATTTATTTAGTAAGAACCATTAATATTCACATTATTAATTACAGACTTAATATTCATATTATTAATTATAGAATCAATATTCATATTATTAATTACAGAATTAACAGTCATGATTATCAATCCATGTTAATAAATATACACAAGGTCTGTCCTGAAAGTAAGGAGACAAGTCGTGGGGTGGCGCAGTATAGCCCAGATGCTCTTGCGCCATAAAAAAGCCAAACAATCAATCAATCAATCAAACAAGTCGTGGGGATTGGTGCTCATGCGTCTGACCAGGAAACCGATGGTGGAGAAAAGTGGGGGCAACCTTCCGCTTCAAAATGCGGCAGAGCTCAGTTGTCTCCGACAGTCGCAGAGAATGGACGGGTTCAAGAGTATACCGCTGTTTCGTCGCTGCGTTACGACAACAATGGAATGACCGTTGGAGCAGCGCTACACGGTGAAGTTCTGCGTTAAACTGGAAAAGTCCGCTACCGAGACGTTTGACGCGATCAAGATAGCATATGGCAATGATTCTTTGTGTAGATTGCGAGCGTTTAAATGGCACAAATCCTTTAAAGACGGCTGGGAAGATGTCCAAGAAGAGGAAGGGTCTGGGCGCCCGTCGACGAGGGTTACAGATCCTAATGGTGATCGTGTGCGTGCTTTATTAAATACTGATCGGCGTTTAAGCACTCCCATGATTGCGGAAGTGTTAGGGATTCCGAAAACGCAAATTCATAAAATTGTAACCGAAGATTTGTAAATGCGCAAGGTGTGCACAAAACTCGTGCCAGAAGTTTTGAACCCTGTTCAAATGGGGACCCGAATGACTGTTTCTGCCGAATTGTTGTGACGAGTCAAACGTTGTCGAAACTTTCTGACGAAAGTTATTATTGGAGACGAAACGCGGATGTCTTCAGTATGACCCGGAAACAAAAAGACAGAGTTCTGAGTGGCACATTAGTGAATCGCTTGGTCCGAAATAGGCGCGGATGTCGAAATCCAAAGCAAAATCCATGTCGATCGCGTTCCATGACTGCGAGGGTATCGTTCACAAAGAATTTGTCCCCCCTGAGAAAACAGTAAATGCAAGTTTCTATGCGGAGGTCCTCCAGAGATTGCAAAAACGCATCCTGCGTGTCCATCCAGAGATCGCGATATCATTGATTCTGCACCAATGCTCCGTCGCACACGTCACTCGCTGCGAGAGAGTTTTTGAACTGAAAAGGAATAACCACGCTTCCCCAGCCACCATATAGCCCCGGCCTCTCTCCTGTGACTTCTTCCTATTTCCGAGAATGAAAAGCGTATTAAAAGGGATACGGTACAACATCATGGAAGACGTCCAAAAAGCCGCGACGGAGGTGCTGCACGAGATATCGGAAGAATACTTCCGAGACGCCTATAAACAGTGGGAAAATCGCTATGTTGATGCTCTAGGTTCTTATTTTGAAGAATACTGGGTGTATTGAAAGATTTTACCAAATATAGTGTTTTTTTTTTTTTTTGTACCCAGTCTCCTTACTTTCAGGACAGACCCTGTACATGTACAGAGATGTTAAAATTAAAGTAATTGTTCTTCGTGGGATCTGCAACAAGTTTTAAGACCTTGTCTTTAAGAACATGTCTCCTTGTTTTAAGAACATGTCTCCTTGTTTTAAGAACATGTCTCCTTGTTTTAAGAACATGTCTCCTTGTTTTAAGAACATGTCTTAAGTTAAGAGAAATTTGAACAACAGGTATTTCAAAAGATGCGCTCGTCATCTATTGAAAACAATAGTTGCACAGTTTTCCGCTGAGTTAAAATATGACATCGTATATCGGGGAATACATGGAAAAATTTAATATAACATTTTCAATTTTATTTTCATTTGTTGCAAATCCATAAGAAACTTGCATGAATTACCACGGGAAATGGTTCCAAAATTTAGAATCCATTCGTAGTTTGTTTACGTCATATGAAGATGCCAATTTCTTTGAAGTTGAGCTTGGACATTGCTGTTGCTTTGGGCCAGAAATTACATTCGATTCACAATATAAATTTTTCTTTTCGACGTGTCTTTGACATTTAGATTTTGGTGCCCTTTCTACGTATTTCCTATTATACAGCGTCATATTCTCCCCTAGGCACATTTTAAAACTAATTATTTTCAATAAATGGCGAGCGTATTCCATAAAGTAGCTGTTATCAGACTTCCTCTTTGTTATAATTTTTATAACTCTCCCTAGAATTCTCTAGGTAGGGATACTTTAAGCTCAGCAACCCTGTATGTTGAGTTTATGAAAAAGAATACTCATCTCTCTCATTAAGGAGCTGGTTGTTTATAGAAATTAAATTAATAATAAAAATTGAAAGAATTTTTAAATAAATTTGTAAACAAGCCAGGTAACTTGGTTGTTCTCAGGCGTGTATTAATTTTACTTGACGCATTACATTTATTGGTGCGGGCCTTCTTCGGCAAATCACATTGGTGTGCTAATCGCTGGATCAAAGTCATTAAATTATTTACTTTTTTCTCTAGGTTTCTATGAGAAATCCCTAAGCATATCATAGAAACGTCCAAAGACTCAACAGTTCTGACTAAGTTATTTCAGACTTTCAAAGATTCTGTAGTAGTTTCGACAGTGTTCCATCAATCAGTTTTCAATTAAATATTTGATTTAATTAAACTGAATTTTTACTATCCTATTGTGTTAAAAACTTTTAAACTATATGCTTAAATATCGACGTATCACTACGCAGACTATCGTAAAGGTTAGTAGCAACGTTAGGAATGTAATTTCCGGTAAAGCGAATTGACGCTTTTCAAACGGACGTCGCTGCCGTTTGAATGGAATCGAGTATGGGGAACTCCAGGTGAAAACAAAGTATTGCCATTTCAAGTTAATATTGATTGTTAGTTGTCTGCCGGTAGTGTTACCTAATGGGGTAAATTGTATGAAAGTAAAAATTTTAATGACAAATTGAAAAGAGGGGTGGGTAAGTATTGAGTAAAGTTTAATAGGATCTTCCACGCATGTCTGAAGTTGGGAGTAGATCTCTGATCATTAAAGCGGTTGCGTTTGCATGCTCACAATTATGGAAAATTTCCGTAAAAACTTTTTTCTAAAATATGCTTCCAATATTTTGAAAAGGTCTTAAGCTATATTTGGCGATTTAGCGCAAGTTCAGATCTGAAAATTATTGCAAAAAATGGAACAAAAGAAAAAGCCTAATTTTAGAACAATATTAAATAACTTTTCTTATGATTAAATAAGATAATGAGTTTGATAATATGGGCAAAATATGTAAATGTTAGCAGATGAGCTATTTACTCAATTTGCTGACATATCTCATTTTGGTAATTGTATTAATTTCTTAAAAGCGTTCGTACATGCTCATAATATTCAGGTTTTCACTCATACTGTTTCGAAATTTACAACAATCTTTCGTGTTGTTTCGGAATTTATAACGAACTTTCGTACAGTTTGGGAATTTACAACAACCCTTCATTGGAACCAAATGATAAACAGATGATTTTTTCGTGGGTAATTTAACTCGTCAAGTTTATGCAAACGCCAAGAGTTAGGTTATATGAAAAATTAAAAAAAAATCAAAATTTTTGTTCAATCTTTGGTGAGCTCGGGTCGTTATTCCGAAATATTTATAAAAGAGGGAGTTTTGCATCACATGAGCATGACCGTGGCATCTGCTGGCAAACAGCCATTATTTATCAGCATTTTAAACATCTGGAAATTAAAATGCGACGCAAAGAAATCTAATTTGAATATTTAAATTTCTGTGAAATGACAAATGCAATTGATTAATAATGAAATTCAAATGGATCGAGTCGATTTCAATTGGAACACAAGAAGAGGAAAAGCGAAGTATTAATAAATATTTTAGGTTGAAGAAAACTATTAAATTCGTCCTATGTAAATTAGAAGCCTGCATTTTTTAAACATTATTACTGCAAAAACCCAAAACAAATTAAATTTATTTTGTTCTTCGAAAAAAATTGGAGCAAGCCAAAATTGTTAAACGCAATTTTCACTCTTTCGAGGAGAAAACTAACGGCTTCGCTCTTTTGGGAGATTTTGATTGGTTTTAGCAGCCCCGCGAATCAGATTTTCTTTTCTTTTAGGTTGAAATTTGATTGGACCTTCGTTAGAACTTTGGGAAGAAAAGTTAATTTTTTTAGTTGAATTCATCAACAACAAAAACAAACTTCACTAACGAGGTATTTCATCAAACTAGACTTATTATGATAACTAAAGCTGCGACAGCAATTACATAGGAGTGATGTCACAAAAACATTCGATAACACATGTGTCAGTAAACTATGTAATACATTTCAATTGCCAAATCGACGACTATAAAGCACGAGCACATATTTCTTATTTCATTCGTATTTTCCTCATTAAACAAACCGAAATTAGATTTTCAGCCGCTAAGTTCTGTGGCTTCAACCAGAATTATTTGGCCCATATTTGACGTATGTTAGATAATAGACTCTCGTTAATCCGAACCACGATAACCTGAAAATTTAGTTAATAAGCATTTTTTTTAATTTTACAAAGAACATTTATTTTCTTCAGCTTACAAATATGACAAAATATGCAATGTTCTGCATCATGTACTCGGCCTTCTTCAGTAAACCATAAAAAAAGGGCTTCATCAATCTTATCTAATTGTGAGTGTTTTGTTGTTTGTCAAGTTTCAAATGGTTTTTCTGATGAAGATGCGCAGGGTGGACTAGTACCAGTGACATCTTGATCAACATCCAAGGGGTCGTTGGTCTGAATGGAATAAGAGAGTCGCCAATCTTTTGGCGACTCTCTTATTTTCACATGTGCAATTCGTAAGGCCGTTGGCGAGCGTCAACAGATATTTTAGAAATTTTATTTAAAAGTGTTATATGAAAAAGTGAAAGTTTTTTTTCGTATGCAGTATAAGTGGGAATAATACTGAAGCTTTCTATGGCTTACCCCAAATCCTTTTTGACTAACATGTTTGCTGATGATGTCATCCACAATCAATTTGCTTGAAAAGTTGCCAGGGTTGGCGATCCTTGTGCTAGACCTAACCTAAAAATTCTTTTGATATTTTTTTTTCGATTTTATGCTTCATGAAAATTCCAGGTTAATCATAACTTCTAAAATTTGAGTGACCGATTTATTTTGATGTTCGAGGGACAAACTGATTTCGATGTTCGAGAGCTGTTAACCAATTTCGAAATTTGGGCAGCTGCTTGATCACCAATTGCAACGCCTGCGACTAACTTCGAAGCTTGAAAACTTAATCCCCATTTCAGAATTCCACTTAGTAATCGGTTTCGACTCATCGATCAGTTTAAAAGCGAGTGGTTGATCAGTTTCAATGTTTGAATGACAGTGATCGGATGCGATACTCAGATCAGTGTTGAAGCTTCATATGAATGCGTGTCATTACGACATCGGCATACATTTAAATTTCTAACGCAATACGATATAGGGTGCTTATCAAAAGGATAGATATTAGTTGTATCTCCATAACATGACACAAGTCATACATACTCTAAAATTACTTGATAAAGTCCAATATATTAGCTTATTCAGAAAGTTCACAAAGAGGATTACAGAGCTACAACCAGGGCTGCCCCAAAGAGTAGATGCTGTGTGCGCCGCGTACTTTCCAGGTTTCAAGAAAGTTTTTGTATTTTCTGGTTTTAGGGCAATTTTCAACAAAGTTCAGTCTTTTTTTGCTGGTCATTTGCAAATTTGAATGGAAACAAACTAGGAAATGGGTAAAACCCGCTGAACCCCCCAAGCCTCAAAATAATATCCTGCGTACGACCAGGAGAGGAATGAAAAACTGATGAAAGTGGTAACTGCCACCTTGAGCTTGGATAGACGATAGACGACCAGTCAAATGCTATTCAGGGCGGCGCAATGACGTCACCAAGTCCAGTATCCGCGCAATTTCAATACTCTTTAATTAAGACAGCACCGTGTTTTCTTTTACCATGTTTGGCGCAGTATAGCCCAGATGCTCTTGCGCCATAAAAAATCCAAACAAACAAACAACAAACAATAAGACAGCACCGTATACTTTCAATGTTTTTCTTCAGGACATCCCTGGCTTTAACTCCATATATCCATGTGTACATGTATAAATTTATTCGCAAAGGGGGGTTGTTGATCCCCCATAAACACCACCTACTGTGCATTCGCCCTCAGTTGGCGTATGATACCCTTAGCAGACGGGTTCCAATTCTAAAAAGCGGAAGGTGAAGAAAAATCCTAAGAGGTCTCCCAAGAGCCTTGCTTCTCCTCCTGTCCGGACGGAAACGGATGATTCTCGAATAGAACTTGACAACGTTGCGGTCGCAAACTGTGACGAATCACCCGCCCCGACGGCACCTGATGCCGGTTCGTCATGCGCCCCGCCAGTTGATAGCAGTTGATCCGCAACTGCTGTCAACTGATCAATGTGTCAATGGGATCCTTTCGGACTATCAGACTGGTTTCAGGCGCCATCGCTCGACAGATTGGAACGTGACTGACCTTGCCTCCGCGCTTGGCAGTTTTAAGTATCACGGTATCCCATCTGCGGTCCTGTTCGTGGACTTGGAAGCTGCCTTCGACTCAGCCAGCCATCAGGCTATCCTTCGGAAGCTCTCAGCTCTGGGACTGAAGGGTCACATTATGGCTTTCATCACCTCGTTCCTGACCTGCAGAGATGTACAGGTCTGGCTGAGCAATACATTCTCTGCCTCCGCCAGGTCACTGAGGGGTGTTCCACAAGGAGGAGTCCTCAGTCCATTGCTCTTCAACGTCCTCATGGCGGACCTCCCAGCCTACCTTCCTGGGTACATCCAGTACTCGATCTTCACGGACGACATTGCCATTTGGACCTCGGGATGCACTGCGGAGGTCCTCCAGCGCAGGCTCCAGCTTGCCGCCAACCGGCTCTCCTCTTTCTGCTCCGACTGGGAACTTACCATCTCCGCTGCAAAAACAGTTCTCCTCCCGGTCACGAGAAGACTCTTCCTCCGAGGTCAAGATATTACCATTGGAGGCAATATTGTCAGAAGGGTGCAGTGTCACCGCTTCCTTGGTGTGACGTTTGACCGGCGGCTAAATTTGTCCAAGCAAGTCTCTGAACTTCTTGATCATTCCTCTCGTCGCCTTGGAATGCTCAAATGCCTGGCTGGTCAGCGTTGGGGAGCTTCTCCGAGGAGACTGCTGCAGTTCTACAGGGCCTTTGTTCTGTCAAAGGTATTATATGGCGGAGCAGCAACTGTCACCCTTCGCTCCGATCTTAGGGTACAGCTTGATAGGTTCCAGTCCCGCGCCTTAAGGCTCTGCCTTGGGGCCCCGCAGTGCGCCAATCCGGCAGCCATGCGGGCGGAAACCGCCAGTCCTCCTATCATCAATGAAATGGAGAGCCGACTGGATAAGGTCCTCTGTAAGATGCTATTCCTGGCTCCTGAGCACCGCATCCACCAACGTCTGCACAGCAGGGCTGATGGTTCGGTGATTGCCCGTCATTATAGGAATTCCATCCTATTACACGTCGCGCCGCAGGTGCAGCGGGACCCTGTTGCTGTTCCATGGCTTCTCGCTCTTCCAACTGTGCACCCCTCCCTCCATGAATTGCCGAGCAGGGAGTCAGTGGACGCCGGAGTCCTGCGCGATCTGGTCCGTGATTCCATCGCCAATCTGGCCTTGCCTCCCTTCCAAATTTTTACGGATGGGTCCTTCTGTGCAGTCTCCAGGAAGGGGGGTGCCTCGCTTGCGATCCCGAAAATCGGTCTGGCCATATGCTTCCACTTACCGCTGTGCTCCTCCTCCACGGAAGCGGAGCTTGTCGGTCTGTGGGAAGCCACCAACTGGGTCCTTCACCACGGTAGCTCCGATGCTACCGTCTTCTATGACTCTCAGGCTGCTTTGCTTGGCCTCCAGGCCGATCCTGCTGTTTGGCCGGTCTGCCCCATTGTCCAGGACATTGTGGTCGCGGCGGCTAGATGTGCGGATGAGGGGAGGTCTGTGATATACTGTTGGTTTCCTGGCCACACCGGTAATCGTGGTAACGAAATTGCGGACACTTGGGCGCGTCGAGCCCTAGAGGACGTAAACGGTTCCTGCAGTAACAGACCCTCCCCGCACAACCCCTCCCTTTCCTGCCGTATCAGGAGTCTGAAGGACACCTATCGAAGTGACATGGTGAACCTCTTGATAAGAGACATTACGGGGCACTTCCGATCAATGTTCGAGGTGCGAAAGTCGCCATACTTTCTTTCCGATTGTCTCCCAAGGGGGGCACAGACCAGGCTGCATCGTTTCAGAATTGGCTGTGCATTCACCAACAAAATTACCTCCACCCGCATTAAGGCAGATTCCGTCGCCTGTATTGTCTCCAGTGTCAGGGAAGGTGC
>QLNU02015003.1:164446865-164475284 GCA_006491805.2 Dysdera silvatica
ATGAATTTTTCCATAGTAATATTCATGAATTTTTCCATAGTAATATTCATGAATTTTTCCATAGTAATATTCATGAATTTTTCCATAGTAATATTCACGAATTTTTCCATAGTAATATTCATGAATTTTTCCATAGTAATATTTATGAATTTTTCCATAGTAATATTCATGAATTTTTCCATAGTAATATTCATGAATTTTTCACAGATACCACTTCTTGACTACTCCATGATATTATTCTTTAACATCTCCATGACATTATTCACCAATTTCTTCATAATATTATTCACTAATCCTTTCTTGTTGCGTTCTATTAATTTCTCTAAAATGTTATTTAATACGCATCTTCATATTGAAAAAAGTTTCCCTTTTATTGAGGCTGTTAAATCCTGTGATTTATGTCTGTATTTATAACGTAGAATAACCCTTGCATTTCTTATGCCATAAAAATACAACCAACCAACATATCTGTATTTAAAAGTTCTTAAATGCAAATTCGATCATTTAAATATTTGCGTTGAAAATAAAGAAGAATGGAATCACAGTTTTGTGAATGCATTCAGTTACTCATTTCCTTTGAAAAGAAGGGGTTTTTGGACGCATTGAAATTGGCTTCGATGGATCATTTTGAGACATTGCCTTATACACCGCATATATTTCATTCATCCATAGAATGAGAATGACAATATGGTTAAAGGAAAGAATCATTCCTATTTAAATTAAGGAACATATTTATTTGAGTCTTTATTCATTCCCTGCATGCAGTGCCACATTTCATAATAGGCTATAGACTAGGGCGGCAAAATTTTGTGTATTAAGTTTGATATAACAAAATCAATACCATATGATATAATCAGATGTTTTGCCGAGAAGAAAGCTAGACGTCATGCTTTCCATTTAAATACTAGTGCTCAATAGACATTTATTTTTTGCTAAAATTAAAATTTATTTCAATAAAATTGAATTTGATTTATTATATACCAAGAAGAGATAATACTTCAATATAAGTTAATATTGTTTAATGTTTATGTTTCAATTTATGAGTTTGTTTTTCAACGTATTTAT
The DNA here is from genome assembly GCA_006491805.2 of Dysdera silvatica. Lineage (NCBI taxonomy): Eukaryota > Metazoa > Arthropoda > Arachnida > Araneae > Dysderidae > Dysdera > Dysdera silvatica. Next base: position 164,447,931 of record QLNU02015003.1, read on the forward strand.
TGTCAATACAAAAGTTTTTGGCGTATATTGAATGTAACAATTTTTATGTTCCTACCACTGATTGGGGCGGACGGGTACAAAGGGGCGGTAGAAATAGCTTAGGGGCGTCAAAATAGTAAATCCGCCAATGCCTGCATATCTTTATTGATGTTGAAAATGTTTTGCCTGAAATTAAACATATAGAAATCGTCAAGGTTATTTATGCCATTTTTCTCGCCATGTTTCTCAAAATTTAACTAACTGTTGCCAATTTCAAAATTGTGTTCTCAATCTTAATTTAGACTTTTAACCTTGATATTTAACGTTGATATAATGTCACAGTATACTATTTTTTTTACACGTACATAGAATATTAGGTTCATTTTCTGGAAAGTAATCTCTTTTATAAATTTCTATCTGGAAAAATTGAAATTGATTAAAATTTTTAACATCAGGTTTCGACATAAATCGACTTATTAGGTGTAAGAGAAATTCAATAAAATTCACTCAAAAATGATGAAAAAATTTGGATTTTATAAATCTTAGATTTCGTAATTTTATTTCACTCTCTGATTAAAGGCGTAAAGATCTTTTTATAAATCAATGTCAGTTTCAGATGAGTACTCCTAAATCAAAGCTAATACGATAAAATGTAAATATAATTCCACGTTAAATTAAATCGCACCACGGCTTTTAATCTCCCAGGACAAATTTGATTAAAGTCATACGAAAAATAAGAACTTAATTTTTTCTTCATCATTATTTTATCAGACGCCGTTTGCTGAATTTTTTAAATAAATTTGTGAATCCTGAGTGCACTTATTTATTTAGTATTTCATTCCTTGTATTTTGAAATCGGGACATTTTCTGCTAATAAAACTGCCAATGGTTTTGCAAATAACTTCAGCTAACCCCGAAAAAAGAACTACTAATTCGATGTAATTAATTAAAAACTAAATTAAAGCCCAACAATTATAAATTACCATTATCTTAAACGAAGCAGAAAGAAACACTCACCGCAATAAAACAGAGAAAATAATGTTTTGCATATACTGAATTTTAATAGTTAAAAATGATTAAAAGTCGATGTTTGTTTTGAGACGGATAACATCCTGGTTTTCTTTAGGAAATATACATTCTATAAATTGTTTACAGTGTATTTTTCCTGAATAAGGTCAGCACGTTGCCTAATTCGAAATGCATAAAGTTTTTAGTTGTTCAAACTTCAGTAGGCAATTAAAATGTTATTTCACCGTTTCATTATCCAATAAAGTGCGTGGTGTCTATAATTTGTTACAAAGACCTTCTTTGTTTTAAGAAAGTGAGATTAACGTAATGAGAGGAAGATTAATTAATAAATTAATATCAGGTATTAAATATGTCCGTCGAGAAAAAATACCCGCCGTAAGAAATGAAGTATTGTTTTAAATTTTACTCTACATGTTCCTTTCTTATCTACTGGGCAGGTGAACGAACAAATGAAATAACAAACAAAAATTCTTGTGTTGACCATTATTTGGCAATTGTGTTATCCCTGCGGAGGGTAAGAATATCTTACATTCTAATATACTGAGGAAGATGCGTTTGTTCTTGTCTTCATTCGTCTAGTTGGTCAAGATACCGCGGGCTCAACGCGGGGACCCTGGTTCGAATCCAGGATGGGGAAAGCGTCTCTTTTTCTCCAAATAAAAGCTCTAGTTCAAACAGTAGCTCTAGTTTGAGCTACTTAAACGTGGGTGGCAAAACCATTTCATGTCGAAAGTTACATCACTCTTACATATCATAAAAATATGATATAATTATTAATTACTACTTATATATGTATGAATAAATATTGTGTTTTATTAAAATAACCATCAAAATCAAATAACGGATAAGGTGTGAATAATTAATTATTTACTTTTAAATAGTTTCCTTTTCTTAAACTAAAATATTAAAAAAATTATACCTCTTTTCATAGTTTGACAACGAAGTTGAAAATTATTTTTCATTTTTTGCTAAAATAGATGAAATATTCTTATTTTAGAGAAAAGTTGTTTAGATAAAATGTTTTTTTTAGCAGTTTTAGAAAAGTTGAAGTAAAAAAAGCTTGCTTCATATTTATCCTCCACTAATTGTGCATAACATTATTTATTATGTTTTCCTGAACTGTCACATTTACTTTTGTTAAAATACTGAAAAAATATGAAAATACACGCAAAAAACTAAAAAATCGAAGCAGCAAAGTTCAACTGCGTGGAAACTTTAAATTTTTTTAATAATTCTTCCGTTTGTCATAAACAGAAAATTCGTAAAAACAAGAAAGGCGTAGGTTCGACGAAAATGAAAACATTTCCCAATTAGTAAAAATTTGCAACAAACACACTTTAAAATATTGTTAAAGTAAATCTTACTTTCTTTTTAAAATTTCAGAGTGTGAGATCATTTTTTTCTGAAGAAAAACAAATTTGCACTTACTGTTAAATCTTCAACTTTTTACCCTTTCCGAAAGAGCAAAAAACTCATTAAATTAAATATTTTAGAAAGTTAAAGGAACGTAGAACGAAGTCGTGCAAAATAAGCTCATAAGAACTTAATTCTCTGAGAAAAAATAGTCACTGACTTGTATTTAAAAAAATAAAAAGTTAAATCAGGTTACTTCCTTTAAATGCTACATTTTATAACCAACCTATTGCCTACTTAGCCAAAGCTTTCGCAAAAGAGTATATAAAAATAGACTGTTTTTTTTATTACAATTTTTACGCCGTATGACGTAACAAAAAGCGCAGAAATTTACAATTTTTCGTTCTGAAACGAAGTTTCTGTCATTTATTGTTTTCAGTGAGTAAAAATATTTTAATTTGTAGAAATGTTATTGAGCTTTTGAAAATTCCTCAAGGTTTTCATAGCAAATTCTGCGTCATGTTCTTTTGTTAAATTTCTCGCCAAAATAGTCAAAACTTCGCCAAATGCCGCCAACTTTAAAATGATGATTTCAACGTTCATTTAATAAAACATTTAACTTTTATCAAAGATAATTCCACGGCATGATATTTTTTATATTCATATAATAACATTGGTTCATGTTTTGGAAAGTAATCTGTTTTATTTTATAAATTTCCATCTGACAAAATTGAATTTGATTAACGTTTTTAGCATCGCGTTTCGACAAAAATCGATTCATTATTTACAAGACAAATTCAGTCAAAAGTACTTAAAAATAATCAACTAAGATTGGACTTTAAATTTTAGATTTCGTGATTTTATTTTATTCTTCAGTTTAACGATGTAAAGTTTCTTTTATAAATAAATGATAGTTTATTATGCGTATGGCTGAAACAAAATTACCATGATAAAAATGTAAATATAATTCTAAGTTAAATTGAATTCGTTATTTTTAAATCTCTTAGAAAAAGTTTCAAAATATTTATTTGAAAAATAGGAATCTGGTATTTTCCTTCGTTAGCTTCTTATCAAATGCCATTTGCTGAACCTTTTAAATAGATTTGCGACCCACTAATGCACTTATTTATTTAGTGTTTAATTTCTTGTATTTGGAAATCGAGACATTTTCTGCTAATGCAACTGTCATTGGGTTTTCGGGCAATTTCTGTAGATACTGTGAGAAGAATAATTTCTAAATTAATGTTAATTAAAGTATAGCCTAACAATTATTATTTATGAAATTCGGGTGAAACAACAAAACACACACACATAGTATAACATAATCATAAACGAATTCTAAAGAAACATTACAATTCTCAGATAATGAAATAAGTGCAAGACAATATAATATATTTTCATTTTGATTTGCGTTAACAGTGCCAACACATTTCTTCACGGGAACCCATGTTATCGATTAAATTCTTACACATATATAAAGTCACGCTATGCCGAGATCTATGGTTTTTCGAGGATTCCCAACGTCTGCATTCGATGGACCCAAATTATATACCACGGTAGAGACCTACAATTTTTCGAGGATTCCTAACATCTGCTGTCGGTGGAACCAAATTATGGACCACGATAGAGACCTACAGTTTTTCGAGAATTCCCAACGTCTACCGTTGATGAAACTAAATTATGGACCACGGTGGAAAAGAAAAATATCGTGAATTTTACGATACTATTAGGCGTCGAATTTGGTTAACGGTACTACAGATGAATATGTTACTATTACGCCAGCATCGGCAGTTGACCTGCAGTTTTTCGAGGAATCCGAACTGCTTAAGATCCTGGGCCAAATGATAGTGAACAGTTATTCGGTATAGTTCATTTTTTAGAAGCATTGGGAGTCGCACCCGGATTTACGGCATACTATGCGAACGCGTTACCAGTGCACCACTGTAGAGCCATCTGTCGTTGTTCAGCACATCTTGCAATGCGTTTTCGAATCATTTTTTTATTGAAGGTTTACCTACAGCATAGATTCCTTCCACCTTTATTCTTTCTTTAATATTCCTTTTAGTCTCGTCCAGCTTCTTCAAACATCGCCCTCTTAATTGTTTACCGAGATTTTCAGTCATAATATATCGATACAATCATAGTCATACCACAACATTCTAAGTTATGACAAGACCTTTAGTCATAACGAGATATTTGCTCATAATAAGGACTTCACAAATAATAAGATTCTTTGCTAGAAATGAAGAAAAATAAAAATACTTCTTACGTCATGACAAAATAGTTTTAAATCAAACAACAATGTCAATCAATCAACGTTTATTGGCGTAGTGATACCAACGCCGATGGTATGGCGTGATTAGATGGTGAAACGTTTTAGTTGTAATACATGGTTCTAGGTCATAACATTTAAAAATAATTTCCTTGACAAATTAAATACAGTGAAAATTGGTTATAACGACCTCCAAGGGACCGTGTATTATTATTATTATTCATCTTTATTCATATCAATGTACAACATATTACAATACGTGATTCATGAAACTTTGAATTTGATTAACGTATTACATTTAACTTAATACAAAATTATCTAAAAATAAAAATTAGGAAGCAATTGTACAAAGATATTGGAGACACCGGAAAAAGACCAGTTTAACTGATCTGACTAGTCCAGTGCCCCCCCATAAACATAAAATACCTGTTAACATCAGCACCATGCTATTTATTAATTAAGTAAATGTGTAATTTCAATAAATAAAAAACAGCAAAAAGAGAAATGGCTGAACATCGGTAAGGGGCAGAAAAATTCGAGGAAAAAATAATTTCTCGAACCATGCGCTTAAATTCTGAAAGGGAATGAATGTAAGGGAGGTTATGACCGATATAATTCCAAATTTTTGGACCAATATAGTTCAAAGAGGTTCCACCAATATTGGTACGAGTGTGTGGTATTCTAAACATAGGTATTGATCCAAGATCATATTGTGGAGTAAATGGAACAAAATATATCGAGTCCCCAAGAAAATTAAAAATAATTCGTTTGAACATTAAGATCTGCATTAAATAGCAATATAGTGAAGTTACTGGAATGATATTAAAAGATGAGTAAAATGTCAAAGGATCAGATCGATTAAATCGATTTGGAAAGAAAATTGTAAAAAATCTATTTTGAAGTCGTGATAATCTAACTGTGTTTGTACTCGTAGAAAGACCAAAGATCAAAAACCCAGAATTGAATAATGAGGCCACTAACGAATGATAGAGCGTCAGAATAATCCTAGTATCCAATTATAACCGATGGTCGTTATAAACGATATCTTTTTTAAACCATAGTAGCCTATAGTATAATACACTCTAGAGTTTTATAAATTATTTTGATAGTAAAAAGTATTAAACTTTTTGGTTTCAAAATTAAATAAAAACATAATTATAATGAATTTAATTTCCGTTTATATTATGTTTTATAACCACACTAAAAACATAGTACTTCCTTAGTTTTTTAAATTGAAAAAATTGTAGAAAATACTACTAAAGTATATAATGTAGAAAACAAATCTAATGAATAATATTTATTATATTATACTAATGACTTCAGAACAGTGCCGGTTTAAGAGTTTTGTGGGCTCTACGCTGAAAAAATAGAATGAGACCCTTAAGAATATGACCCTCGTGATATTCAATTAATAAATCACTTTTTAAGTTTATTATCTTTAATATTCAGGTTTAGCAGTAATAAAAATTTCTCAGACATTTGTAAATAAACAAGATTAGAATAACGCTTAAATTTTGATAACTAACTTTAAATTTTAATAACTAACCTACGTGGTTCTGCTTTATGACTGTCAAGTCGCGTCGTTATATCCGATACGAATTTCCCTACTTAGAATCTACGTAGACTACAAAATCGCCGTCGTTATAGCAGGTTTCGTCGTTATATACGATGTCGTTATAACCGATATATTTAGTATGGAGTAGAATAGCAAACCAAATTTCTTGTAAAAATTCCGTCGTTATATGCGGTTGGTCTGTATTTTAATTATTGCATTGTATTTTAATTTAATTATGATTTATTATTTTCATATTCCTTAAAATTTTCGGTTAAATCACACTTGATACTGTCAAGCCATTAGGGTATAAACATTTGGTGTGTTTCTAGGATTTGATGGGTTTTCAGTAAAAGCCAATATTCGTGTACATCAAAATGATTTTGAAAATGCCCATGGGTTAACATGCTCTTGTGGGTGATTTTCTGTGCTGAGCTCTTTGGAACAGACTTGGGCAAAGGATTTAATTAAAATAAAAAAACCCGAGGTATTTTTGATAAAAAAAAAAAAGGGAATCTTTTTCTATAAAAACAAAATTTCTAAAACTTTCCTTCAAATAACATCGTTTAAATGTGGGGTCTTTAATCCTAACCCCCTCGTGCACGTCCTTACTTTGGAAACTCCACAAAACCCGAGATTTTGAATCAAAATACGAGTACAATGCCCCCTATATGAAAACAAACTTTGTTTTTTAAGACACAATGCATAAAAGAATATGGGCTCCATATCTCCAGACATTTGAAAGTAAACAGCTTTGCGCCTTTTTTAACTTCGTGACAACAGTTTGTAATAAAATGACGCTTACGGTCTTTAAGAAACATAAATCGGATAATAGAACAGACTTCCACTATTTTTTTAAAATTCCAAAGCGTCAGTTGAAAGTGAGAATCTCCCCTGATAGTCTTTTTCGGGTTTATGTCCTCCCCAGACATTCGTAGTTGAAGAAAAGGTTGCTGATTCAGCCCCATAAACAGCGTCAGGCCTAGTTAAAAGTTGTGGAGTCCTCTTTTATTGCTGTTTGGAGCTTTGATTCTGAAACACACAGCTTTAGGGCACTCCTGGTGAACGTAATAAAGAGTTCTATCTTATCGTTTACCATTCCAAGAACTCTCGACAGAATGCGTTACTTCTCCAAAAATATCATTCGTAAATTTCAGATTCTGGTCATAAAGATACGAACAAGGTTCAAGAAAGCGAGAGCTCTCCATAAAAATGTCCGATACGCTATGAACTCCAGTCAGCCGACAAGCATTGCAAAAATCTTTGCTTCAGTTTGGATTTGAGAATAACCCTAGCTCACGAAAAGTGCAACTTCTCAATGATGGACGTTAAAGTAGATGATAATTTGTCCGCAAATAGGAGGTGATTGCAAAGGAAATAACTAAATATACAATAATATAGCATAGTATATTCTTGTAATTGTAAACACCGTACTAGTAATTGGCCCTGCGTTTCATTGGCTCTGTGGTTCACAGGCGTAGTGGCAGCGCGTTCACCTAGTGTCCTATTAACCTGGGTTCCACTACGAATGGTGCCAAAAATAGAAATAATACCTACCTATTAACTGCTTATTCTATCTAGTCCAAGGGTTGGTTTCTTAGGTCTTAATAGGCTTGGGTTCCTCCAAAAACCGCAGGTGCATTGCTTCATAGTGGTGACGCATTTTATTAGGGTTCGGTTTACGATGGTATCGTGGAACGAGTGCCATTTTCCTGCGCACCGTATTTCCAAGTTTGGTTTCCTTCGCATTATAGATTCGGATTCCATGGAGAATTATAGGTCTCGGGGTAGAATACCCTTTGCCGTCCATGTGCTGTGAAAACACAAACAAACAAACAGTTGTTTAGTGGCTATTGTGACGGCCTATGAATTCATTGGGCTGTGTTTGACTCTCCTCAAATTTATTTTGCATCGGGAAACTACATCAAGCTCTCAGTCCCATCATCGATAAATCGCCGAGCGGTTAAAAAATTTAAGACACGCAGGAAAAAAATTTACAAAATTAATTATTATTAATTTTATTAGAGTGTTGAGAAATTAACTTGAAGTAGGTCATTAGAAGTGAATAATTAATTATAAAAATTAAACTGACTGAGAGAGAGAATCGACTGATGTCTATTTTCAATAAAAGAATAGAGTACTATATTTGAAATACTTCGTTATAGAACTTCAGAAAAATTCATGATTTATATTTTTTGTTTAACTAACATATTACTAATAAAAGTTTATTTAACAGAGATAAAGTTTGTGCTGTCATTTATTTTGCACAGTACCTCTCTTCAATTCAAGTACAAGTTCTAGAATTTCTTTTTATTTTAATAAATGCTTTTTTTTAATATAAACACGAGAATCCGCAAAAATAAAAATATTGTCGAACTGTGGATTCGATATCTACCAATCTGTCCGCTTATTTTCAGTGACAGATTAAAAGACGAACGATCAGAGCCATCACCAAGTTGTCCAGAAACAAGGAAGTATTTTTTCAATCAGGGAATTTCAAACCTGGGCTCTTTATTTATCCGTTCAACTTATCACAGTCAGTGGCGTACCAATTCATAAATCATGGGGGGGGGCTCAAGTGGCTTTAAAGAAGATTATGTAATGCGGTCTTAGAGAAAATAGTGAGTTCCAATATCCAAATGGGGGCATGAGTCCCCTGAACCCCCCTTTCCTGCGTCCCTGGTCACAATCTGACAATAACTTGTTAGAAATACATGTAATAATTTTTGTACACTTCGTATTTTACATATCCACATTTCTCTTAGGATTCTACAATTAAATAAAGCGCCTATTTATCCTTAACTTTCTTCTACTATTCTTGATCTGTGATAGCAATAGCTTTATGCTGAAGTATTGATGCGTAAATATTGAAAGAAAAACCTTTTTTGTCATGACTGTGCATTGACTGCTGGTCAAAGGACTATTCACTGGATGAAATATTACGAATCAAGAAATAGAAACACTGAGAACAAATGCGAATGTCGATGAAATAGAAAAATAAGAAAAGTTGATGCATCGATGGGAAAGTCAAGATCATTGATACAAAAATGATTGATCTCGGTTTTGCAAATGAAAACAATCTTTTTTTTTTAGCAGCACTGAAATAAATCAAGATTAAAACAGATATTCATGTATATTAAATGTTTTACAAGATTTTAAGACCATAAAAAAGCCAAACAAACAAACACACACAGGACACATATTCTGCTACTGACTGTTAGAGTATGACATTTATAACATGCACACACTGTGATGCAATTTTATGCTTTGCACATTTTTATATCAATTATCACTTTCATAATTTTTATAAATATGATGCACTTTCACTTTGCATTAATTATATATTTCATTATTTTCGTAATGCTTTACATTAGTTAAACACCGTTTCAGCGAAACTGACTCCGTAAGTTACGATTTCCGCAAAATTGTGCATTTCACCTATTTCTTTGATCGCTTTTGCATAATATCGTACCCTCATAAACGCATTCAGTATTTCCTTTTAATGTGAATAACACTCATATTATTCATACTGTACATATACGTATATAGCATTTCTTTACACTAGTTGTCATGATATTGTTTATAAATATTAATTTTTCATGTACGCTGTCAGTTTGTTCACGTATATTTCTAGTTTTATTTTTGATATTTCCCTGATGTACGGAAGCTGAAATGCAGGAGTAAAATTCCATAATTTACAAATTTTCAAACAACTGTAAAAATTTCCGTTTTGTAAATACCCAAAAAATAAAAACGGATATTTTTTACGCATTGACAGCCTGGGTTTGATTTTCACGTGGGGCGGTTCCCTTGTAAGTGAATATAACCAGCAGTATGAAGCTCTCATGATTCATACAGACGCAAACAGGAAGAGCAGAAAATATAGTGCAATATGAAGGTATCTTGAAAAGTTATCATAGTGTAGAATTATCTTTGGTAGCCGTATAGCTGGTCTAGAAATTCTCTGTCATATTTGTGAGATGCTTAGTTCTACTACATAGTATATTGTGTGTGTGGATTATCCTATAATCTTAGTAATCCCTGAAAAGTACAGCCAAACTTCATTATAACAAATATTGAGGGATGGGATGATTTTCTTCGCAACCGTTATTGGCTCTCCCACTAGCACAGCGATACCAATGGGGACTCAGGGATCTCAAGCCTCTCATTGGGTATCAAAACATATTATTTTCTGTAAGGCGACATCACATAATTTTCTTTAAGGCAACTTGAACCCCCATGATGACTTGAGCCCCCACGAGTTTTCAATGGCTACGCCACTGTTCGATATAATCATTTATTAAAGACCATACTTCTGTGTAGCCATTAATATGCACGATTTATAAATCAATATGCTCAATCACCTACTGTTATTCTTAATGTTTACAAAGGATTAATAATTAATGCAGCATTTATGCTGCATTACCTTGACCACTTGGCGCAGTATAGCCCAGATGCTCTTGCGCCATAAAAAAGCCAAACAAACAAACAAAACCTTGACCATTAGGAAAATTGTCAAATTCCCTGGACAGCAGAATAGTAATAAGAACGCGTCGGCTGATCGATTGAGAATAATTGTAGGATATTGTAACCCTTTGTAAGGTTAACACAATTGGCGAACTGGTCAACACATAAAGCCATCGGGGCGCATTTTTTGGAGTTTCCGTGGGGGAATTAAATATGAATAATCACTTCTGATACCCATGCTATGAGCTCAAAATGGAGCTTTTTTTTAATAGAAGAAAAAGAGAGATCGCCCTAACCCGGAATCGAACCGGGGACCTAATGTATAACCCGTTGTGCGTCTAGCAGCTAGGCCATCGATGCTATGCTCCTTTTCAATCAGAAATGATTATTCATCGAGAATAACATGAGTTATCGATGTGTGAACACGTTTGATGACCGACTAACTGAACGAACCTTGTTGTTCATGATTGATTTGCAAAGTCGTTCATCGGTTCGTTTACTGAACGATTAGGCATAACTGTTATCTGAACATTGCTGATATCCTATTATTTTGTAGATGTTCACAATGAAGTAATATTTTTAGAGTAAACAAAAATCCTAAAGTCTTTAATGTAATCTAAAAATGAAATTGGAGAAGAAAAAGTATTGTCTCGTTATATTAGCGATAATCCATATATATATATTATATAGTCAGTCTTTATTAAGACAAACGCCAAGGGGAACAGAAAATCTGTTCGTATTAACAGTAATTCGTCTTATCCGGAAAGGATAGTATGCTATACAATTTGAATTGACTTCAGAAAACTGTGGTAATTAAAAGTAATTTGTCATAAGTGTGTTCGTTTTAATGAGGTTTGACTGTATATTAAATCAAACTAATCACAGTAATTTGTTCGATACAGCCGTGGAGTTGTTATAACAGCGTTCGTTATAATAGAGTTACGCTCACTGGCGTACGCAGGGGGTGTTGATGGGGTTGTAACCCCCCATTGCAATGAAATTTTGCATGTATAACGTATGAATATATGGAGTTGTAGCTCCGTAATTCCCCAGTGAGCATATAACCCCCCTTGTAAACTTTCTGCGGAAGCCTATGGTTACACTGTACTTGGAGCACACTGTACTTGGAAGTACTTATGCAGTATCAAATTTAATATATAAATAATGTAAATATACAACTCTTAATATTAATAGTAATATAATAGTTTATGGTACGTAATTATTTGGATTGCGTGGTATGTAGAAAGACCTCCTGGTATGAGGAAAGAGTAACTCTCGGGCTGTGTCAAACCGCTAGTTTCTTTCCACATCACCCTGACAAAACAAATTCTATGTTTACTGTTAATTTTGTCTCTTACTCTAAGTGTTCTTGTCAAAATTTGTTTTGAAATGAATAAAATAAATAAATAAATAACTATATTCTTATTAGAAGACAAACACTTGTTCAGTGACGTAGTAAAGGGAGGCTGTCGGGCTCAAGCCTCCCCATTGGCTATCAAGACACATTCTTTTCTCTAAGGCCGTATCGCATGATCGTCTTTGGAACTACTTGAGTATCTCCCAGTGATTTTTAAATGGCTACGTTACTGTACGTGTTAAAAAGTTTTTACATTCATTCGTGAATGAATGATTGCCTGTATTAATGATGACACAGAGAAATACGAAAACTGAAAGTTTGCGCACAATTTTAAATTTCTATCTCATAATGATGTTTTTAAATAGGCTTCTATATATTGAAATAATATTTACACATCAGTCTATACATGCACTTTAGGCATATAAAATCACATTCAAGTTGTTTAGTATTTGCATGAATTATAGAGAGAGATACATTCAGAATGTATAAAAGATATTTGAAATGGAAAGAAAATAACCGAATACAGGGCCTTTAAACGGGCCGCCATTATTTTAAATTTAAGGGAAGGAGTAGCACTTTAAAAATTTAGAAGTTTATTGACGTAAATAATCGTTCATAATCAACATTATGTAACGACAGCGGACTCAATCTTAATTTTTTGAGAAAAAATGAGGTGCCATTGCTATTTGGGGGTTGCTATTTGGGCCATTGCTCATTAGGGATCGTGTAACGAGACAACCTGTTCTCATTTCCAAGCTCAGGCTACGATAATGAGGCGAGCAGAGTTTTATGTCACTTTCGGAGGGAATGATTTTTGATCTTAGACCTCTACGCTTCTGCCCAATAAATCAGGGTTATTTAGATCAATTTCCCAGAGTCCTGCAATTGACAGAGCCGTGGGAAAATTCGAAGAGTTTCGGAAGTTTTTAAGGAACTTACTTTAAAATTTGAAAACCAGCAATGAATAATGATAATACTTCCATTAAAGTTTAGCAATTTTTATTTGCCAAGCTAAATATCTATTAGTATAGATATATTTATACGGATACTTTTTAATATACTTATGTTTATAGAGATACTTTTTAATATACATATATTTATAAAGATACTTTTTAATATACGTATGTTTATAGAGATACTTTTTAATGTGCATATGTTTATAGAGATACTTTTTAACATACATATGTTTATACAGATATTTTTTAATATACATATGTTTATACATATACTTTTTAACATAATATGTTTATACGGATACTTTTAACATAATATGTTTATAATGTATAATTTCATAAAATTTAAAGTATAGAGTTGAGATCTCCTTAAGACGGAAGGTATAAGGGGACAAAAAATTTGTTCGTATTAAATGCACATACATAAAGCTCTACTGAGGTCATGCCTGTCTAATTTTAGTTAATTTTTTAACTACAGTGCATTACTATCGTTTTTCATTTATATATGCATTAGAAATTAAACATTGTGTTTTCTGTACCGTGGGTTCTTCAACGGTTATCGATGAAATTTTAATACATATTTAGGGATATGTCATTGACTGAAACAATTGTTTTAATCCCTGTTTTGCATACAGTTTAATTTTAAGTAATAAAATACGTAATTTACTTTCTATTATTACAACGTTTATTTTCTAAGAATAAGGTACGTAGTGTTTTATTATTTTAATAATAAAGTACAGTTTTTAGTAAAAAAATTTAGTTTTTATAATAAAGTATGGTTTTTAATAATAAAATATAGTTTTAGTAATAAAGCATAGTGGTAGTAATAAAATGTAGTTTTAGTAATAAAATATAGTTTTCAGTCATACGATATATAGTTTTTATTTTTTGTAATAAAACATTCATTGTAATTTTGGGAAATGCAAGGGGTAGGTTTGTTTTTGATGATAAAATGTCGTAGTTTGTTTAACTTCGCTATTAAGAAAGAAAATTCTCTTACTTAATACTGGATAAGGAAACTTCATAATACTATGATTTGGGTCTGTTTCAAAATGAAACATCATTTTTAAAGATTGCTTTAAAATAAATCATGACTGTTGACAGTTATTTATGATCGATCGTTTTCCACAGTTAAATAGCAGTTTCATTTAATAACCGTTTCCTTTTATTCCAAAATAAAAACATTATACGAAACTTATGGTGTTTACATGTATTTGGCCATTCTTCGAGTCACCAGAGTTTGTGAAAAAGAGCGACCATGCTGCAAGTTGGAGATGAACAAGCAATATATAAGTATATATATTGCTTTATGAAGATTCTTTTATTTTCGCTCATGTTTTACCTTTTCTTAAATAATAAATAGCTTGATAATAAAAGTTAGTATCGAAAAATTATCACTGATCTAGTAGCGTACGCAGAAAATTCCTAAAACGGGTTGGTTCCAGTAGCGTACATAGAACATTCCTAAAACGGGTTGGTTCCAGTAGCGTACACAGAACATTCCTAAAACGGGTTGGTTCCAGTAGCGTACACAGAACATTCCTAAAACGGGTTGGTTCCAGTAGCGTACACAGAACATTCCTAAAACGGGTTGGTTCCAGTAGCGTGCACAGAACATTCCTAAAACGGGTTGGTTCCAGTAGCGTGCACAGAACATTCCTAAAACGGGTTGGTTCCAGTAACGTACCCAGAAAATTCCTAAAAGGGGTTGGTTCGAATGAGAAGGTTTACCTCTATATCATAGCTTTCGGTAGACCTATTCAGGGGGGGACTGGGCTGCTGGCTAACGGGCAACCGGTCCGGTGCGCCCTCATGGGCGATAGGACTTGCGCCCTCATGGGCTATAGGACTTGCGCCCTCATGGGCTATAGGACTTGCGCCCTCATGGGCTATAGGACTTGCGCCTTCATGGACAATAGGACTCGCCCCTTTGAGAGAACCCAGTCTGCTCTTGGACCTTTGTTAATTAATATTCTCCCAATTGCGGGAGATTATGGCCCACATGAATCCCTCTCCCGTACGCTTATGTCTTGATCGATTCTGAATAATGACGACTATAGGCGCCAGCATGGTGGCCGGGTCGCAGGACTTGTATTTCCATTTACCATGGAAAAAATTCCGTAGGGAGCGTTCAAGTACTATGTAAGCACTTTCGGGAGGGGGGTTGCTGTTGTGCTTATTTTCCTATGTTAGTTTATTTCTAATGTTAGTGTTTGTTTACCGGGGGGGATAAAATGGACAAAAAGTCAATGGTTCGGTTCGTAAATAGCTTGCCAAAAATTAGCGACTGCGAAATTTAGGAAACTAAATTCAAGAGGCGAGGGCTTGTCGCAGTATAGCCTAGATGCTCTTGCGCTACAAAAAATTTAAGCAAACAAATCAAGAGTCGAGCCAAACTTTCAAACACAATTTTCATTGGCTCGAAATTGTTAACTTCCACATTCCAGAGACAAACGGAGAAAAAGAAACCTGTTTTTTGATTAATACAGCCCCGATGCAGTCTATTGGACAAATACGTTCATTATAGGTGTAACTACCTTTCTTTATCCAATCATGCTTTGTTATTTGTTTATAGCCATAACTCCGTGGTTATTTATTTCCGACCCCCCATGTAAAGGGTCGCTATGGTCCATTTTGTACAAAGATCATGGCTATATACTTTTGATAGTGTGTTTTTGGAACACCCTGTATATAAATATCTGAGGTGGCAACTAGGTTGCTGGCCCCTACTTGGCTACAGGCCTGAATACGTCACTAATTGCATGTCCCGTGTTGAAGGTGTTGAATTGCATTTTCGACTCCTTTCATTTCGAATTCCAAGACTTAAGTTTTAATGTATTTTTAAGCATAGCATACAGAATGCAAATAGCCTTTTGTAGAACATTCATAATTTTTTCATTAAATTTCAAAACTCATATATATTCTAAAGTTAAAAAAAAGTTTAAATCTGAGGCTTATCTATGATGTTGTTTCAGACTAACATAAGCCGAAATTCTGTACTAGCTTAACCTGACTCACATTTTACTCAAGTTTAAATGATACAGTTAAAGAACTTACGTGAAGTACAAAAAGGTTTTACTGGTTATCGGCTTAAGGCAACTTAAGTCTCTAGGCATAATACTTATGGGATTATAGGGACGTGTTGGAAAGAATAATCCCCAAAGTGCTTATGGTTTAAAAATCTTTTTTTTTTTTAATTTTTTTTAAAAACGTAATTTTTAAACACCAGCCTTTCTGAGCAGATAATAAAAATTTCTTTTTTTGTATATTTTTAATGTACTTTATAGAACAATTTTGCATGTGTTTTATATGATAATTTTGCATGTGTTTTATATGATAATTTTGCATGTGTTTTATACGATAATTTTGCATGTGTTTTATACGATAATTTTGCATGTGTTTTATATGATAATTTTTGCATGTGCTTTATATGATAATTTTGCATGTGTTTTATATGATAATTTTGCATGCGTTTTATAGAACAATTTGAAATGTACTTCATAGAATAATTTTGCATGTGCGCTATAAAGTAATTTGTAATGTGTTATATAAAATAATTTGGAATGCGTTTTATAGAACGATTTGAAATGCGATTTATAGAATAATTTTGCATGTGCTCTATAAAATAATTTGAAATGTACCTTGTAAAATAATTTGAAATGTACTTTGTAAAATAATTTGAAATGTGTTTTATAGAATAATATGAAACGTTCTTTATAGAATAATTTGAAGTATGCTTTATGGAATAATTTGAAATGTGCATTATAGAATAATATGAAACTTTTTTATAGCATAATTTGAAGTATGCTTTATGGAATAATTTGAAATGTGCTTTATAGAATAATATGAAACGTTCTTTATAAAATAATTTGAAGTACGCTTTATGGAATAATTTGTGGTGGTGCTAATTAAAGTATTCATGACGACGGACCAGAATATAATAAAATTATATATGTTTATTTCTAATTTTCTCCGCTTTACTGGGAGAATGATGTTGGCTGATGGAATTAGCGCTTTAAAGAATTGCAATGCGGTCGACGCAGTCGGCGCCTGAATTACAACTGGTTTATACAACAATTTTCCGCAAGGTGGCGGTACAAAGCATGAAAATGGTAGAACTGTTTTATAAGACTTAACAATTTGAAATGTGCTTTATAGAATAATATGTAGCGTTCTTTATAGAATAATTTGAAGTATGCTTTATGGAATAATTTGAAATGTGCTTTATGGAATAATTTGAAATGTAAATCAAACAACAATGTCAATCAATCAACGTTTATTGGCGTAGTGATACCATCGGCGTTGGTATCACTACGCCAATAAACGTTGATTGATTGACATTGTTGTTTGATTTAATCTGCGTAGTGTTCGATTTATATAAAATAAATTTGAAATGTATTTAAAACGATATCTGCAGTGTATCTCTCATTTCGTTACATTTTAAATTGTTTTTACGATTTTGCGTATTTTTCCAACAAAAGTATTATATATTTGACTATCTAACCACTTCGGTATCTAACGGTTCTAGCGGTTTAAAATGCTAAGTAAAGACGGATGTTTGTCGGTCTTTCGGCATAGAGGCATTATGATAGGCGAAAGGCATTACCCCATGATACATTCGCATTAACCAAACTTAATATATAACCTAAACACAGTGGGGCCCAAAACAATCAAAAATCACTAGGGGCGAGGTTTGCACTGTATGCAATCAGAACCGCCGACAAGCTCCGGTCATTTCACTGGGAGAGTCTGGACCACCCACCATACAGTCCGGACCTCGCCCCTAGTGATTTCCACGTTTTCGGTCCGCTGAAGAAGTTCCTGGCAGGACAGCGATTCACGTGCAACGATGAAGCCAAGACAGCAGTCCGACGGTGGTTCCACAGTCAGCCGGACGAATTCTACCACAGGGGCATCTCAAATTTAGTGCTGCGATGGGACAAATGTCTGAACCGGTGTGGGGACTATGTGGAAAAATAGTGTAAGGTACGTAGAATAGTACGTATATTTGTAATTACCTGCATGTACCTTATTTTGGCTAATAAAAAATAGGAGCAAAGACTTTCTGATTCGCCCTCGTATATTGCTTATTCACTAATTAAGCTTTATTTCGTTTAATTTTATTTTCAATTTAAGGATGGAGGGGATGGAATTGTTGGGGGCGCCGTCGCAAAAGTGCCTAGGGGCGCTGAGCTCCTAAATGCGGTCCTGTCAATATTAATGAACATTGAAGCCCAAATGTTCCCTTTCGTACACTTAAAATCTGTTTATAATCGCAGGAAAAAGCATCATGATTTGGAACTGGTAGTTTGAAAGCGACGTTGTTTAAAAAAACGGCCTTTTCCGGACAACAATAGCTATAACTCATATTTCTGTTTGTGGATTCCGTTATTTTACATGCCGCAGCGACCAGAGGGAAGACAAAACGAAATAACTTGATAAATCGCTGATCTTCGTCGAGGCAGATGTCTTATCTGGAATGCGCTCGATTTATCATTTTTTGCCCTGTCACATAGCTTGCCATAAATTCTTTGTAATGTTTATTTACGTGAACCCGTCCAGTGGCAGTTTTAGAATGTAAAATACAGAAGCGTAGCAAATAAATATACTTATTGTGGCAGAAAAATAAAACTGAAATATTACTATGTTGCAGAAAATGTAGTAACATCAGCTATCGATCTCCACTTCGATTGCACTTTGATGGCTTCTAAAATCTGCGTTCACGTTTTTCCAGTTCTTTAATGAAATCGTATAATATTAATTTTTACTCTTCTCTGGATTTCTAATCAAATTTCATAAAAATGTAGTAGTGCAGAAATGTATGTTGAAGAAATGTAGTAACTTCATCTAATTCAAATAATATTTATTTAAAGCTTTAAATATTTAGATTATTTTATTAATATACACCAAAAATAAATTTAATTCGAATACATAGTGAAAGAAATTTAGTGCGCCTTTTTTGGAGTAGCCTTCGTAGTACGTGTGCGCACTTGGTTGGTAAGACGTTGAAGACTGATTTGATTTTAGAATTCGGAAAACAATTACACGTACTGTTGCCAAATATAAAAAATAAAAATATAATTATAAAATAGTTTTGTTGCCAAATACGGAAAGTATAGATACGTACATTTAAAATGCATCACGCAAAAGAAAACAATCGGGCATTTTTGCCAATTTTAGAAGTTAAACTTATTAAGTTTTCTTTCCTTGTGTTTCTAAGCGGCAACAACCAGGAAAGCCTACGAAGTGAACATAATGTTTCTATTATGGCAGCCCACGGTAACACAAAAATAAATATTAGTGTTTGATGAATTGTAGACAACCTGATATTCTGCTACAATACAGAGCATGCTATATTGCATATCCAAAATGTTCTACTAAAATGTATAACACGTTATTACCGTACACAACATACGGCTAAAACTTGTAACGTGCTACCAAAATATACAATATGCTACTCCAAGTTACAATATATAGTATGTTACTATATAATATATAATATGCCATTACAGTATAGAGTATGCCACTATATATAATATGTAATATAACAATTTGTACCATGCTTCTGCATAGACATGTACTGTTAATGCAGCTATAACAAAAGAATGGCTTTATATCCATCTACGCGTATCCTTTTTGTCATTAATGTATTGTGTCTCTGTCTATCTGTATGTGCCGTTTTGTTATCCTTGGAGATTATAGCTTCATCAGGCACATGTATGCCTTCATTCTCATCACTGTCTTGGCAATGTCATTTCTCACTGTGTTATTATTTGTATTTTCTATTTTTGCTTGAATGGATCACAGAAAATAAACTGAATGGGATTGAATGGCTGATTTTGCATGTGTACTCTCCTTTCGCAAGCGGATTGACCAGAGAAGGTTGTGAAGCATCGAAATTAGGTGAAGAATAAATTAAATCCACGTGCTAAACAACGAATTTAAGAGGGTTGCATCGACTTATAGACTAAGTTAATGATACAGTAATTAATCTTTGAAACTGTCCTTGTAAAGTACGTCTTTAAGAAAATTAGAGTGGTTGCGCTAAACTAATTAATAATTTAAAGTTGTAACGCTATGCCGCAGCCCCAAATTTCTCAACAACCACTTTTAATTTGCATTGCTAAATTTTTCGGGCGCAAATAATCTCTGCGTTTATCTTTTAATGGATTTCCATTAAAGCCTAACCAAGCTAACTCAACAGCCCATTAATTTTGACTAGATTACAGTTTACATTTTAAAATATAGTTTTAGAGATTGCTGTTTTATTTTTAATTCAGTGAACTTTTTTTGTTAATTTGGATTATTTTACGTCCCAAGGCGGCTTTATGGGACATTTGGGACAGAATTAATGACTTAATCTGACTTTCCATTTACGACGCACATTTATATATATTATATACATCCAAACTCATTAAAAGTTGAACCCAGTATACTAGCTTTGATAACTGTGGTCACAGTAACCGAATTGTTGAAACGTATGCTAGGAAATTATAACTGAGAAATTATAGTTTTTATTGGAATAAAGCTTTTCAGCTTTGAGCATATTTAGAACTTTAACTACTTGCTCCTTTCCGCATATCTCACGTATATAGATTGGATATTTTTGGAGAGCGCTAATTTTTACTGACTTGCTGGTTAAAGGCAGTGGAGAAACTTCGGAACTTCGGAATTTTATTGAAAATTTGAAATATCACGTAAGCATAATAAGGAAAAGAGTGGAGGGGGGCATCTGAACAACTCTTGTTGCAACATGACAATACTAGACCTCACATATTTATTTGTTTTTACCAAACAAATTCCCACAAGTGGTTAACGTATAAAAAAACCACCGGAGTGGTGCTTCGTTTTCTAAACTGAGTCATATATGAGGGTGCCTAAACATCTATCCAATAATCACCTAGTTCGTTACAAAGTAACAATGTCAGACCTCAGGCCTGTTCTGTCACAACGAATGCTATTGGACGTTCGGGATTTAGTATGCTACCACATGCACTCCAGAGATCGATGCTTCCATCTGGCAATTTTCATTTGCGTTTTTAGATTAGCAGAAGATCTAAGAGGCTAAAACTTCACTGCTGATGACAAAGTCAAAGTTGCTTTGCGTCGATGATTCCAGGGGAGGTGTAGAAACAGAACTTTATAAATTGGAATAACAAGGGAATAAAAATAAATAGTGAATATTTAAATCATTTGCGGTTTGCTGACGACATTGTTATTTTTTCAACGAACCCATAAGAACGCCAAGACATGGTACAGGAACTCTCAACTAGAGGTAAAGAAGTTGGGCTCAAGATGAACCTGCAAAACCTAAGATCATGTTCAATAATTTCGTAGAGGAAACAAAAGTACAAGTTGACAACATTGAGCTAGAAATTGCTGATTCATATATTTACCTTGGCCAGCTGATTTCAATGGATGGCAACATTATGAAAGAACTCAACAGACGTATTAAACTTGGCTGGAGTGCATTTGGAAGAAACAGTTTTATCCTGAAGGGGAAATTGCCTTTGTGTCTAAAAAGAAAGGTCTTCAACCAGTGTGTATTGCCAGTCCTCTCTTATGGATCAGAGACATGGAGTCTAACAGTTGGAGCAATACGAAAGTTACAGACAACGCAAAGGAGCATGGAGAGGTGCATGCTTGGAATAACTAGGAGAGATCGAAAAAGGAACACTTGGGTGAGAGAGCAAACTAGAGTAGAGGACATCATTGTTAAAGTAAAAGGGCTGAAATGGCGATGGGCTGGGCATATTGCAAGAAGAACTGATCAACGATGGACAACAGAAATTCTGAACTGGATTCCAAGAGACCACCGAAGACCTAGAAAACGTCCTCAAACTAGATGGGTGGATGAAATAAGAAAACAGGTTGGGGTGACGTGGAAGCGAATTGCTCAGGATAGACTTGTGTGGAAAGCATTTGGAGAGACCTTCATCCAGCAGTGGATAGATAATGGTTGAATATGATGATGATGATGATGATATATATATATATATATATATATATATTTATTTCTATATTTTGTAAATGTGTCGTACAAACTGGAAAATAAGAACATGCATACATATAATACTTCATGGTGCATGTTGGATAAATACCTTTTCCTATGGAAACACACACATACACAATTTTCTAATTTTTTCACTATTAAATTATTAGCTGCCAAGTAATCTGACATGTGGAAAAAAACATTATAGAAACTTTTCACAGAATCAATACTCATGCTATCTTGCAGATTGTGGCATTAGTTGTGGTGGTTCTCTGCCATTAAAGCAAATTCATAAAAATAGGGGTGAATTATTAACATTAATTTTATGGAGGCGGTATTGGAAGACGTCATGTTCAGTAATAGTTCTGAAGCAGGGAACCCCATACTTCTTTAAAAAAATTTTAATATAAGGTATTTCCGAAGGCAGTCCTAATTTTTCCCGGAAATTTCATCAGAATATTTGAATCGCCTCTGTAATGTTCAAAACTAAATTAAATATTAATTATTTTTAAATTTAATTTAAGGACAATTTTAATTTTTTCCTAAATTTAATAAGATATGGTGAAGCTAAAGGGATGTGAAGCATTATTTTGCGCATCTGGTGTGGAAAAAAAAATAGAATTAGCTTCGTAAACACATATTTATGAGGCAATCTTTGACGCGAAATCAGTATAATATCATCCATTTTTGCAAATAATGACGAAAAGATAATAATTCGTTTATGCAAAATTGATGAGCATATAACGATTCCTACGTGTACAGAAAAGGTGAACATAAAATAATTCCTGTGTGTAAAAATGGCGAGCATATAATAATTTCACGTATAACAATAACGCAAAAAGTTTTTGCAATTAAGGAAGTGAGTCTAAGAAAAATGACTGGCGCAAAAGTTGATAAAGAAAGAGCAGATAAAGCAATTATTATTTAGTGGGCTCTCCAAGACATTAATTAATATCCAAGAAGATACATTATTCATTTGTGGAAGATAAAAAGTTTTTATATTTATTGCAGCAAGCTGGGGACCATAAAGAATCTACTTTTTGGTCTAAATTAGTATTAATGGGATGTTCCTTCAACACAAAATAATGGGCAACAGCGGAAAAAATAAATTAGTGATTATTTCCTTAAAGCATTCCTCTACAAAGCTGTGGATTCATAGTAGTGTACATGTTTTATTTGGAATATTTATTGGCGACGTGAAGGACAATGAAACTGATAATTATTTGCTAATTTTAATTAGTGTTCATTATTTTTCACATTAATAATTTTTTCTATTGCAATTTTTTTACGATGAAGCTTAAGTATTGTTATGATGGGGAATTTGATATACTAGGATGAAATGTTTTGTCAAATAAATTATATTCGTTTCCGAGTGGGATCAACCGCACTACGTTCGGTATAATGAAAATGACAAAGAGTGTTATAAAATACATTATTTCAGATTAGTAATCTGGGCAATATTTTCTTAATAAGTTCACTAATTGTTCAGCTGTGTATATATATTTGGCATGGTGCATAGTGAAAATTGTTTTTAGCAATTGTAAGAATAATTGTATTGAATTAGAAAATAAAGAGATAATTTGAAATAGAAGCAATGAAATCATCCGATATAGAGATGATAAAATTATTGAACACAGAAATAATTAAATAATTCGAGATAGACTAAGAAAACATTCTACAAAGAAATAACGAAAGAATTTGGCACAGAAGTAAGGAAATCTTACGACACAGGAACAACGAAATTATTCGATACAGAAATAATAAAATAATTCGAAACGGAAACAATAAAATCATTGAACAGAAGAACAAAGAAATTATTTTATACAGAAATGACGAAACTATTCCCCACAGAAATAACGAAAGCATTCGATACAAAGATAACGAAATCATTCAAAACACACACATATATATATATCATCATCATCATATTCAACCATTATCTATCCACTGCTGGATGAAGGTCTCTCCAAATGCTTTCCACACAAGTCTATCCTGGGCCATTCGTTTCCACGTCACCCCAACCTGTTTTCTTATTTCATCCACCCATCTAGTTTGAGGACGTTTTCTAGGTCTTCGGTGGTCTCTTGGAATCCAGTTCAGAATTTCTGTTGTCCATCGTTGATCAGTTCTTCTTGCAATATGCCCAGCCCATCGCCATTTCAGTCCTTTTACTTTAACAATGATGTCCTCTACTCTAGTTTGCTCTCTCACCCAAGTGTTTCTTTTTCGATCTCTCCTAGTTATTCCAAGCATGCACCTCTCCATGCTCCTTTGCGTTGTCTGTAACTTTCGTATTGCTCCAACTGTTAGACTCCATGTCTCTGATCCATAAGAGAGGACTGGCAATACACACTGGTTGAAGACCTTTCTTTTTAGACACAAAGGCAATTTCCCCTTCAGGATAAAACTGTTTCTTCCAAATGCACTCCAGCCAAGTTTAATACGTCTGTTGAGTTCTTTCATAATGTTGCCATCCATTGAAATCAGCTGGCCAAGGTAAATATATGAATCAGCAATTTCTAGCTCAATGTTGTCAACTTGTATTTTTGTTTCCTCTACAAAATTATTGAACATGATCTTAGTTTTTTGTAGGTTCATCTTGAGTCCAACTTCTTTACTTCTAGTTGAGAGCTCCTGTACCATGTCTTGGAGTTCTGATGGGTTCGTTGAAAAAATAACAATGTCATCAGCAAACCGCAAATGATTTAAATATTCACCATTTATTTTTATTCCCTTGTTATTCCAATTTATCAGCTGAAAAATCATCTGTAAAGCTGAAGTAAAAAGTTTTGGAGAAATGGTATCTCCCTGCCTCACACCTTTACCAATTTTGATAGTTTTGGTATCTTTATGTAACCGAAATTTTGCACTTGCATTTTTATACACACGTTTCACCATGTCAATGTACACATCCTCAATGTCTGTTGATCTTAAAGAGTTGATGACTGCTGATGTTTTAATAGAGTCAAAGGCCTTCTCATAGTCAATAAATGCAACACACAATGGAAGTTCATATTCATGTGTTCTTTCAATTAATTCTCTTAATACTTGAATATGGTCCACTGTACTGAATCCACTTCGAAATCCAGCTTGTTCTCTTGGTTGAGCTGCATCTAATTTTTTCTGCAGGCGATGTGTTAGCACTTTTGTGAAGATTTTATAAATAGCAGGTAACAAGCTAATTGGTCGGTAATTTTTCAAATCCTCTTTATCACCTTTTTTATGCAAAAGAATTACTGTTGCAGAATCCCATTGGTTTGGTATGTTACCGCTGTTAAGACATTTGGTAAAGAATTTTGCAAGTATGTCTTCTACATATTCTCCAGCTTCTTTTAGGATATCTAATGTAATACCATCATCGCCAGGGGCTCTTCCTTTCTTCATACTTTTTATTGCAAATGAAACTTCTTCTTTTAAGATTTTAGGAGCTGTTCCTTCGACTATTTCAGTGTCTTCGTTTAATCCACTGTTACTTTCATATAGTTTTTTGTAGAATTCTTCAACTCTTCTAAGTATTTCTTCCCTATTTCTTGTTACGGTGCCATCCTCTCCTTTTAATGCAATGATGTGTTTCTTCCCAACAGATAAACTTCCTTTAACAACCCTAAGGCTCTTGTTATTTTCAATGGCCTTCCTTACTAACTCACAATTGAATTTTCTTATGTCTTCTTTCATGCTTTTGCGCAGAGTTTTACAAAGTTCTATGTACTCAATCCTGGAACTGGTATTTCGATTGTCCACCTTCATATCTCTTCGCCTTTTCATGAGCTGTTTCGTCTTCTCAGATAATTTGCTATTGTGCTTTTTACAGGTTACACCACCAATTTCCCCAGCAGTTTCAACTATTGTCTTAACAATGTTTTCATTTGCTTCTGAGATATCACTTTCATCAATAAGTCCTTCCAGTGCAGAAAAGCGATTTTTTAATTCCAACTTGAATGCCTCGGTATTTTCTTTTAATTTCTTTAAATCCACCCTCTTACTTACTTGTTTCCTAATGAGCTTCTGTCGTTCTAATTTAGTATTTAAGTGCACTTTACATCTCACCATTCGATGATCACTTCCAGTATTAAATCTGTTCAGTACACTGCAATCTTCAATAATTGATTTCTTGTTTGCCAGGATATAGTCAATTTCACTAGTTCCCCCATTTGGGTGTTTCCATGTCCATTTTCTTTGCGGTTTCTTCTTAAAAAATGAATTCATGATGCTAAGGTTTTCAGCTTCTGCAAATTCGATGAGTTGATCGCCACGTTCATTCCTTTCCCCATATCCGTATTTACCAACCGATGTCTCTCCTTGTTCCTGTTGTCCAATTCTTGCATTGAAATCCCCCATGATGAGCTTGATATGTTGTTTCCCTTTGGTGTGTAACTCTTTGATTTCTTCATAAAATTCTTCAACCTCTTCGTCGGTATGGCTTGATGTTGGTGCATATACCTGTACTATTTGAAGTTGGTATCGCTGGGTTAGTTGAACAACGAGCCTCGCTGCTCGATCTGATGTACTTTCAACTTCCAGAAGACAGTCTTTAATTCTTTTGTTGATTAAGAAGCCAACACCACTTGTTCTTCCAGTTTCCGTTCCTCTATAATAAAACAAATGTCCACTTTTAAGTTCCACCAACTCTTCACCTTTTCTTCTAACTTCACTGAGTCCTACAATGTCCCATTTGATCTTGTCAAGTTCTTCTTCCAATTCCTGAAGTTTTGCTTCAGAAGCAAGGGATCGTCCATTAAACGTAGCCAAGGTCAATAACAAACGGCAGCCTGGGCCATTCCAGTGATTCTTAGCACCCCCTGCTTTCATGCCACACTGACCGCTGCCTTGATCAGGAGCACTCCAGCACCTGGAGACTAGGGGCCATGGTTTCTGGTGTGTCAACATAATGGAGGAATTAGCCATAATTTCACCACGCTGGCTAGACGGGTTGGTGAATTAGCCCTCCCCTTCCGCCTTTCTATCCGTGCAGCAAATATTAATTTGCCACATAAATAGAAAGCTCAGCCTGCACCACTTGAAGGCGGGGTAGGACACTAGGTTACTGGCCTGGCCGGTTCCACACATCGTCACATACGTTCAGCGTGTGGGTCTCCTTCCAGTTAGATACCAGCAACCCTTTTGCAGGCCATATATATATATATATATACTGAGTTCTACTGTATGTGTAAATAAGTCAATGGCCCAGAATAAATGGGAACGAAAGATTTCGGGAACCAGTGTACAATTGAAAATAGGGCTCTGCATAAATGCAGTATATACCGTAACTTCTGAAATATATGGAAAGAACACGTACATATATGCAAATAAAAAAATTTATGAATCGGAATTTCGAAAGACACGGCCACACTCACTCTCTCTCATTGGATTAACACTGCGAGACGATACTTTTAAAGTAGA
>QLNU02015003.1:164477236-164502226 GCA_006491805.2 Dysdera silvatica
TACTTGTTTCCTAATGAGCTTCTGCCTTTCTAGTTTAGTATTTAAGTGCATTTTACATCTCACCATTCGATGATCACTTCCAGTATATATATATAACGAAATCCTTTGAAGTAGAAATAATGAAATAATTCAATACAGAAAAAACGAAATCATTCGACAGAGAAATAAAGAAGGCATTCGATACGGAGGTAAAAAAAATCATTCAACATATGGGCAACGAAATCATTCGACACAGAAGTAATAAAATAATTCGACACAGAAATAATAAAATAATTCGAGGCAGAAATAATGAAATAGTTGGGTACAAAAATGGTGAAATTATTCGACAGAGAAACAAAGTAATAATCGGATACAAAAATAATGAAATCGTTCGGCACAGAAATAATATAAATATTTGATATACAAATAATGTAATCATTCGATACCGAAATAACGAAACCACTCTGACATATAACTAACTCACTAATGAATGCACATATTGCTATTTGGTTTCACATCTTCCCACTGTTATTTCACATTTATTTAACAGTAAGTAGTGAACCCAAACTTTTTAGATTCATGTGGATGACATCACATATCCTAAAGTATAAAATTGCAGTATTTTGCAGTGTTAATCAAAAGAATCTACTCTGCGGCATACAGTTATGGAACAGTTATATATATGGCATACATTATGGCATACAGTTATATGTTACCACAGAGAAGAATTTCTTGGGCAGATTCACAATATGATATATTATAATCATTAATGTTGACTCTACTACTATAAAACTTTATACAGCATGGTTTTAGTGAATGTAGCTATAGAGCCAGTATCGCAAAAAAAAAAAAGTAATTTTAAAAATAAATCTCTGAAAAAGAAAACAAAAAATAATTTATAAAATACGCTGAGTGTCTGTCTGATTGGAGCTTCAAACCCTTAACTACTAAGAATACGAGTGATATATATGTGTCTCTGCTTACAAAAGTGTATGATGGTCAGTAGGTGTTCTAGACAAAAACTTTTGGTGTAAATTCCAATTTAAATGTTCCAATTTTCCAATTTTGTCAATATTCATCATAATTTTACCAATATTTCAATCTAAATGTGCATGAGCCTATAGGCAAGGGCGCCGCGAGAGGCGCCTTTTCCCATAGGCAATATAATTGAATTCTATTTGGGGGGGGCATGGTTCACGAAAATAGCCTAGAACCTATTGATAATTGGTATCTTCAAAAGAATTGGAGTCGTTCGGAATATATAAAATGATTTTATAATTTTAAAATTGGTTTCTATTAATTATAAATTTTATTTCCTTGTTTAAATAGAGTATAAGCACAAAGCTAAAATAATAATAACACTTTGATAACAAAGATATGGAAAAGTGCTAAACTGAACAAATATTTATGTACCAAATTACTTTAGTACAGTCAGTCCATTCCACTTTTCTTTTTGATTTAAATTTGTTTTGAAGAAAAACCATTATTTTTTCATAAGCATTGTATCAGCAGTAAAAATTCCGATTGGATTTACAGAAAAGGTACAGCAAAAATCTAGTCGGTTAAAACGGAGTTCGGTAGAATCGAAGCTGGATAAGTGGGAGCTTATTGCATTCTAAAGCGAGGACACGTTTACTGATAAGCTAGAATATCAGTTTAAAATTAAAAGTTTACTGTTAATCTAGAATGCAAGTTTACTGTTAATCTAGAATGCAAGTTTACTGTTAATCTAGAATGCAAGTTTACTGTTAATCTAGAATGCAAGTTTACTGTTAATCTAGAATGCAAGTTTACTGTTAATCTAGAATGCAAGTTTACTGTTAATCTAGAATGCAAGTTTACTGTTAATCTAGAATGCAAGTCATTGTTAATCTAGAATGCAAGCTATCATTGTTAATCTAGAATGAAAATTTACTGTTAATCTAGAAATGCAAGTTTACTGTTAAATCTAGAATGCAAGTTTACTGTTAATTACTGTTAATCTAGAATGAAAATCCGCCGTTAATCTAGAATGGAAGTCCGCTGCTAAGCTAGAATATGCCTACTGTAAAAGCTACTACTGTTAAGCTAGAAAACAATTCCACTGTTATATCAGAATATAAATATACTGTTAAGTAAGATACAACGTAAGTCTACTGTCAAACTGGAATATAAACCTAATATGAAGAACTAGAAGGTAATTCCATTGTTAAGCTGTAATATAATTCTATTCTGAAACCAAAATATAAGTCCAGTGAAATTTGAGAAAAGTTCAAAGTATGATGAGTAATATTTAACTATTATTGAGTATTTGAGAATCTCATCCTCTATCATTAAGAATAATCTCGATCGTTAAGAATCATCACGATCATTAAGAATTACCTCGATCATTAAGAATCTCTCATCATTTAATAAAGTAAAATTAAATTTCCGTTAAGAAGCACTCAACCGATGCCTCAAATAAGAAGGAATTAAGAAATGTAATACGCCATTAAGCGGTGTGTTCGCAAAGTCATGGTGACGGTTTCAAATGGCTATGTCATTAAAATCCCAAAACGACTTTGGGGACACATTGTATTCTTGAAACTATTGTGTTGCATCATGGGCGGCCATGTCCATTAAACTTAAGAGTTATTCGGCCTGATTATTAAATATTCTTGATATAGTTTAAGGTAAGACTAGAGTGAAAGATGAGATTTCCACAATTTTAGAGACAAACATTTGCAACTTTGTGTGAGAGTAGATGATATCACTAGAAATGTTAACTCTGAGTGTAGTAACCCTAAGTGACCTCTGTGGGATTCTATGACCTTGAATATCCTCAAAAACCTGCATCAATTAATTTTATCGTAGCGCAAAACTGGTTTGCCATATATGGCTGAATTTTTTTTAATAGCTTCTACTATAATTTTAGAAAAAAGTAGCTATTATTTTTAAGATATCTTAACCAGTTTTTGAGATATATATTTTTTTAAATCCCACTTTCACAAATTTTTCATATTTTTACATGTATCTGTTTACTCAATGTCATCTAGAGACAACAAATATTAACATACAGATAAAATGATATCCATTTACTTTTATTATATGACACTCAACATTTTTGCAAAATTTTGTGCAGATATCTTAAAAACTGTATGCGCTACCTCAATTTAAAGTTTGCGGAAAGTGAAAAAATCAGTATTTCAGAAACGGGACGGATAGAAAAAAACACCTAGCATTCGTTTTTCTGGGTCCTGTTTACCCTTTTCCTACTTCTTCTCCTTTATTTACCATCCAGGTCGATAATGGCTACTTGTCTAAAACTTCATAGCCAAAATTCTTGTAATAAAATATTTCCTGAAATCCGTAATTTGAAAATTCAAGTTCGGATGTCAAGAAAAAAAACTGTAAGAAAAATAAAAACTTATATGTATATTTGTCAAAACAAAGTTATCTATTCAAAAGCAAAAAATTAACTTTTAAAATTACAGATGGTACCACATCATAGAGAAACCAATTAGTACAAGCTTGGGCTTTTGAATCAACCTGGAACTAAATAGTGGCTTAATTTCTCATATAAAAAATTTAGAGTTCGAAACTGAGCTGGAAATTTGGAACTACGGTCAGAAAATAGATCATTTTAAGAATATATTTCGACATTTCTTGGAAAATTTCAGTCTGTGTCATCAAGATATGCACTATTGAAATATGCCCAATTTTTTTTTGTTGAAAATTCCAAATATTTTCGCCATTTTTCACTCTAGTCTTACCTTAAATAGTTTTGGACATAAACTTTCTTTAGTTTCTCAGAATCACGAGAAAGGGTCACGAAAAACTTTGAATGGACCCAGCTGTTGCTTAATGAGTTGTCGATAGATCCATTACGCCTCGGAAAATGTACAATTATCGCCAAGTTTATTTCAGAAATAATGGACGAAATTTACAAGGTAACAGCTCCATTATTAGTACAGTAAAGATAGATGTAGCAGGTTTCCTAAACGAAAGGGGGCAAAACTAGAGTTCAGCGGCAACAAAAGCAATAAATCTTACGCATTTAAAAAATCATGCCCCCCCCCTTCCATCTTGCTTAAATTGTCTACTTTAACTATTTTTAATACCAGCTGATATTTTCAAGAAAATGCTCTTCTCAGCCAGATGAATTATGACCTGACGTTCTCTTTCTGCTGTAAAGGGTAGGAGGGAAAACCATGTTTTTCTGGGTGAGAGAAAACGAACTAAAAATAAGCCTCTATGACAGTGTTTCTCAAAATGTGGCCTGCGGACCACTGGTGGTCCGCGGCGGCTTGTCAAGTGGTCCGCAGGATTATCACTAAACTTTGGGGAAAAAAGTGAACTAGAAATTGCAGGCGTAGTTTTAATTAAGATTCGAGTGAGATTTCAGGAATTGCTCATAAATATTATTTGTTATAAATCTTACCTTTCGACGTTTCGTGAGAGGTTTGAATCTTCTGAATAAACCCACGCTGTCTACATTGTGCACTATTATGTAATAATTGATGTCATTTTCATTGTAAATTTGACAAAATAAGATCATAACTGACACTCTCTTTATCAAATAGTGTTATTCTGAAAATTACTTTGTTTGTTTGGATTTTTATGGCGCAAGAGCATCTGGGCTATACTGCGCCAAGACGGGGGCGAATCAGAAAGTCTTTGCCCCTATTTTTTATTAACCAAAATAAGGTACATACAGGTAATTACAAATATACGTACTATTACGTACGTTACACTATTTTTCCACATAGTCCCCACACCGGTTCAGACATTTGTCCCATTGCAGCACTAAATTTGAAATGCCTCTTGTGGTAAAATTCGTTCGGCTGACTGTGGAACCATCGTCGGACTGCTGTCTTGGCTTCATCGTTGCACGTGAATCGCTGTCCTGCCAGGAACTTCTTCAGCGGATCGAAAACGTGGTAATCACTAGGGGCGAGGTCCGGACTTTACACAAGCAGAACCGCCGACAAGCTCCGGTCATTTCACTGGGAGAGTCTGGACCACCCACCATACAGTCCGGACCTCGCCCCTAGTGATTTCCACGTTTTCGGTCCGCTGAAGAAGCTCTTCTTCAGTGATAAATGAAAACTTAATCATCACTCGTTCAACTTGATGGGGGAAGAAACATAACAA
The DNA here is from genome assembly GCA_006491805.2 of Dysdera silvatica. NCBI lineage: Eukaryota > Metazoa > Arthropoda > Arachnida > Araneae > Dysderidae > Dysdera > Dysdera silvatica. Next base: position 164,482,328 of record QLNU02015003.1, read on the forward strand.
CAATCAAAACATATTATTATTTAATTTTCATTACTTTTCGACAAAATAACGTTAAAATTTTTTTGCAAAAACGCAAATTGAAAGCATCCTGGAGAACAATCATTGTCCTTCTGTTGCATAACGTCTTGTAAGAGTTTTATTTTTAAATATCGTTGTTGTTTAGTTTTAATCTGAAATTTCCCTGAAACCGTATCTGTCAAAGATAGAACATTACTATAGTTGCTCAAAGTATGAACTTTGTTAAATATTTTCGGTCGGAATTTTTAATCAAATTTAATGATGGAAACATATTTTTAAGCAGATAGAGTGTAAAGAACAAGAAAATATGCCAAAACTTGTTTTCTTTTACATTTTCTTCGAATGTCTGGTTTTCGAACACTTCGCCCCACAGTGTGGCGGAGGTTTTTGTAGTCTGGTAGTTTTCCCAAGTTGGCGCTCCTAGGCTCGTGCCTAGTGAGCCTATGGGTAAATACGGGTCTGTTTAGAAGGGGGCCTGAAAGAATATAAAAAATAAGTGCTGACATATCCTCATCCTAAAACTCCTCAAATTTGTAGTAATCTATCCAAAATAGCCCCAAAATTACGCTTTTACTTAAAATTTTTTTAAATACTGATCAAAAGTTAGCAACCAAAAGTCAGCTTTAAAATAAAACGCAATTTGGGAGCCCCCCTTCCAACTGGGGACCCTAGGCTCGGGTCTTGCGGCCTAGTCGGTAATCAGGCCCTGGTTGCAGCTGTGAACATTGCAGTTATTTCAATTGCAATTAAAATTATGAAATTTGTGAACGTCCCCTTTTTCTGTGATCGGCCCTTCTTTCCATCGGCCCTTCTTTCTCCATCGGCCTTTCTTTCTCCATCAGTCCTTTTGTCCCCAGATTCGTTTCCAGTCTGAGTACCCCTTATTTACTAATAGTACATTGTTTTTTTTGGTAATAAAAAATAGCGGCAAACAAAAAATATGCTTCGTTCTTAACAAAGTATCAATCCATTCATGCTTTTCATGCCAGGTACTGTGAAATGACCTACACTTATCACCCATTTGTCGGTGGGAAAAGTCAAGTTCTGGCTGTGTTGGCACTTTATCACAATTTTTACTTAAATCCAGAGTTATTTTTTTCAACTTAGTCCATCTTGTATTTGCGTTAAGATGAAATCTTATAGCGTTTCAATCTATATATACCCTTTTAATTATTCCCACACTTTTGAAATGTCCTCGCAAAGGACCAGCGCTTTTTGCACATTACATATTCTGACCCTTATTTACAATAAATACACATTTGCCCCGTAGAAAATTGCGTCTAAAAACAGCTCTATTGCAATTATTTAAAAAAAAAAAAAACGCCTATTCACACGTCGATAAACATTCAAGCTTTTTACCTTTCACAAAAATTAACCAGAATATTTGGGCGGGCCAAGGCCCATCCGGCCCACCCGATAAAACCGCCACTGTGTGGCTTCCCAAAGCGTAGCTCTCATTACACTGAGTAAGAGAGAATTTCACATATACCCCTGCAAACATTATAATGCGTACGTGCCGGCTTTGTCCGCAGTCGTCTCCGCGAACCTTGCCGCTGTATAGGGATCGTTGACCACCAAGTTATATAACTTGGGTCTTTGCTGGGCTGCTGATCCCCTCCTACAGCATGTCCTTATTACCACCAAGGGTGCATTTTTCGATGTCTTTGGTTTTCCTTTTGTGTTTACTTACAGAGCGCTGAGCTGTCTCCGCCACGAGTTTTTAGGAACAGTTCTTTACCATCCGTAAACCACTATGCCCAGTCACATCCTCTCTGGGAAAACAGAGCTGCCTTCAGCGGTTCACCCTTCCCAACCACGATGGAAAACATAATAATATGAATAAAAATATGTGCTTGTGTGTATGGCTACCAATATCCTGGAATGATACAGAGAAATTCGTTTCTGAAGAATTTGTTATTTAGTGCTGAGCCATGTCCGAACGTATTTTCTGTCTCTCTGTTTTTTTTCTTCTTTTTATTGAAGTGTCTCTTTCGGGAAAATTTATTGACAGTGTGTTTCAGATCTACGGCAATATTTTTTCAAAAAAAAGTATGCAATTACTAAGCGTTTTTACAATTTTTTTGATTATCATATTATCCTTTCTAAATAAGATTAAGCTTTCCAAATAAGATGGATATTTTTGAAAGGAAAACACGAACATTTTACCATTCACCATATGTAGTTTTTAAATATACTGTTTCGGAAAGGTCTCATGTTTATATAAGTCGCCAGAGAACGGTAAAAGCGCCAATGATTCACCTGCTGGGAAATTCAGGAACTGATTTGAATCTCGTGAAAATGCCTCCTCTTTTCCATTAAATGACGAGTATAGTTACCAGTTGCAGCAACTTTCTATCTGCCGTATTGCTTTTCTGTGTATATTAATAGATATTGCATATTAATATGAGAAAGTACTACATTTCCAGTGCATGTTAACATGAGAAAGACTCTGTATTTCTAAAAAAAAAGAGGAGGGTCAATGTCCGCAAGGGAAAAAAGACAGAGCTACTGATGCTCTCCTAACATTTGAGGACGCATTTAATAATTACGTAACGTATTTACGTAATTGTCAAGAACGTTAATTGCGTAAAGTCATATTGTTATTCCAGAAAAGTCATTATTCAGATGTTTGTTTAGGACGAGCGAGGGGCACCAAGATACGCAACTGACGTTACCACTACTCACTACTTCTTAGGCAATAGTAGAGCCCCTAAAATTATAGGCCGGCCTATATAATAATTTCCTGCACACTTCCGGTTTCATTTACCTTGGCGATAAAGGTTTTCAGTTTTGGAGCAATGATCGCTATTTTGGCATAAAAATAATGAACACTTCGCGATTATCCGACGAATGTAAACATTGGCGCAACTTTTAAGATGTCGCCAATAAATACAATTTGCAACCGTAACTTAGTTTCCGATTAATGTAAAATTATAATGCAAATAATAAAATGCATAAAATAAAAACAAACTTCCACTGCAAACATTCTATGTTTATTCCTCGAATGATTAGAAAAATTCCCAGCGGAACACTCACCCATTTCACCTTATTTTATTAAAAATAACACGCTTGTAAATCACTCAACTTTAACGCAGCAGTGAATGGGATCACGTGATACAATGGCAGGAAAATGGCGGCTATGCTCCAACTCTCTTTTCTTCGTGCCTTAGGTAATACTACGTGGCGTTCCCAAGTCGCCATCATCTGTTGCTTTGATTATAAGTAAGACCATTGATGCACCATTATGAGAGCATTATTATAACCATTAATTATGACCATTGTTGCACCATTATAAGAAAGACATCATCTGATGTCTTACTTACAATGGTGCTCAAATTTTAATTACTACATCAATCCAGAAATACATTTTCACGATCTTCATATAACCTTTCGTTTTGGCCTTCTCAATCCTATCGCCTCTATATTTCGTTAATAAAATTACCTGCTTTTATTTACAAATTGTTTTATTTCATTATTTAAATTCCTAAAATTATTTCCTGTACTCTATATGTAAAAAAAAGGAAAGAATTTTCCGGTAAATGCATCACCATACTGGCTAAGATGCGGCAGTCAAATTTATATTAAACTTAGTAAAACTCAGTAAGTGTTTAAACAAATGTTTTCTTAGTTCCATAAGTGTTTTCATGAGTGAGGATTTTCTCCCCACGTTGCAGAAATTAAGTAGCAGAACTCGTTATTTTGCTGCGAAACTCATTACTTGTTCCACGAAGAAAGAAAATTTCGGTGATATGATCGTTGGCTGTATTTGATATTTTATTTCAGCATCTTAGGAGTGTACCTTGTCGGTTATTTTAAAATCCTGCATTCTAAGACTGCCATTGAAACTTTTAATGTTGGGGGACCATGTAGTGTTATAATTTTCAAATTATCGTCATCAGCTTTTCCCATTAGAAGCCGAGCACTGGAACTATGGTCACGTGTCCAAAGAGAGCTCCTGGGCCTGGCAAAACCTCAACAGCATTCAAACGCCGCACGTAACGAAAACTAATTTTCGATAAAATATGTTTTAATACCCCATAAAACAGTTATTTGAAATTGTGACGATGCTCCAAAATAACACACCCAGGAGTGCTCTATAAACTCAAGTAATAACTTTTAGAACCAAACCCTAACTTCATTTTGAAAGGGAGGAGGGAACTGCCTCAAATATTATTCCTTTCACGCGGTTCAACAAATAAAATAAACGACTTCTGTGCGACAAAATTGTTGTTTTTAATGACGCCCATGGGCGCTATTTTTTCTCTGGTTCCATCTTCAGAGCGATTACGTTTTTTTTCATACGATCTTTACATAAATTTTTAAACTGTAAATTCCCCGGGTCCATGCTATCTTTTTGAGCATGCGAACTTGGGCGCCATTTTAGCTTTTTTATAGATCGTTGGCCGATGACAAAGTGTTGTCCAGAATTTACATTTCGTTGCAAAAAGTCCGAGAAGAAGAAATGATGAATTTTGAATTTGAAACGATGGATAACACTTTATGAATTATTTACAACTACTTGAAAGAGATTTGAGGCATTGATATTGAAATTAGAAGAGAATAAAAAATATTATTTATTTGATCGCATTTCAACGTTTCAATATACACTAAATACGCACTTACATTAGATGAACTTACGTTAGTCATAGTTTCAAATGCAGTAGATAAATTATTAATATTTTTGCTTTGTTCTTTTAGTTCTTTGTATATTTGTACTTATTGTTGAGGTGCAGAATTGTGTACATGGAGTGTGGCTCTGAGTGTTAACCCTATCCGAAAACTATCATTAACTGTAAAATAATATTCGTTAAAATTTTAATCTTTTTAATTTTAAATTTTAACTTTTTTCGATTAAAATTTTATTATTATCCGAAACGGCCTCCATTTTGAAATTCTATGCACAGCAGGATGGAGCTAGTTCTTCTTTGACCAGCTTTGACGTAGAGGTTTAAGTCCATGCACGTTTGCAATTCTGCTGCAGTATTATTGTACACTGTGTAAAAAAAGTAGAAGGACAATAGATTGTTTAGAAAAATAAGGAACCTTTTATTTTTACTGAAATTATTTTTATGAGCAACATTTTACAGATCATTTAACAAGAAAATATCAGTATAATAGTCATGATATTCAAAAATAAAATATCGGTATAATAGTCATGATATTCAAAAATAAAATATTAATGACAACAGAAATAGTTTCTATCATTTGAAACCCTTTGAAAAAAGTAGGACAGTAATACAGGGAATAAAATACAAGAGATATTAGTAAGGAATTCTCTTCCCATTAGCTTTTATCATTTCGAATATTCTGGCAAAAATTTTCCCATGAACTATTCAATTCTTCTCGAAGATCAGTGAGGGATTAAAATGTCCTCCACTAGCATATACTCGACGAACAAGCACAGATGTTTTCCACATTTACATCAGGGCATTTTGTTGGCCATGGTAAAACCTGCACATTATTTGCAACGAACCAATTTTTAACTCCATTGGCGGTGTGAATGGAGGCTTCGTCTTCTTGAAACATCTACTCTTCTCCTACCAATTCGGAGCCATAATTAAGAAGCTCAGAATTCAGCACTTGAATATAGTCTGTATGCTTGTGCCTACCACTCGGAAAGACCAGACTTGTTCTTCATCCATATCCAACTGCTAACCAGACCATCAAACTTCCTCCCCCCCATTTGTCGAGTTGAATAAAATTCTTCTTCATTCTTCAGACAATGCCAGTAGTATTGGTAACCATCTGGACCGTCTAAGTTGAATTTTTTTCTCATCTGAAAATATCACAGAAGTCCATTCTGTGATCCATGACATGTGTTCCTTCGCCCAAGACAAACGGTTATCAATATGTGTTTGTTTACACTTCGGATGGTGCTTCCGCTTTTTGAAAATGAATTTTTTGGATCTTTTTATGTAGTTGTAAATTATTTGCCTTGACACATGAGTAAGTCCTACTTGAATTCGAGCCTTTGCAATACTTCTACGGCTCTTTTAAAGCTCGTTAGAAACTTTTCTTTCATCACGAGGCTTTAACTTTTTAGGCCTACCAATCTTCTTTCTTTTCTCGCGTATGTCTGGATTTCTGATCAAATTAGAAACTGTATTGGGGCTGACGTGTAGTATACGAGCAATCTCTCTAACACCTTTACCATCATTTTTACATGCAAAATTTGGCCTTTTTGAAAACCATTTAAGGATATTCATCTAGGCATTCTGAAAAGAAAAAAAAAAAATCCAATTTTTAACAAAATAAGTTTTCCTCAACAAAAGCAGTTAAAGAAAAGTATATACTTGCCCTTTTATTTGTGCATGATCAACCAAATCAAAAATTTTAACAGGTATCCTTCCACTTTTTTACGCGCTGGAAATCATGAATACTAGTTTTTCTAATTAGAATTAGTGGTAGACATTTAACTTTTACCTGAAATTAAAGAAAACGTTGTTAAACAAAATATACATAAGAATCTGACAGCCAGGGTAAAAATGTAGAAAATAATTTACGTGAAACGACTGTCCTTCTACTGTTTTTTACACAGTGTGTGAGAGATTTATAATATTTAATCTTCTTGTCAATAATATTTAGTTGCCTTGCGATTTGCAATGCCAAGTTGCTTAGGAATTGCGGTTGATATATTCTTGCCAGTAGGGAAATCTCGGAGAGAGCATTTGCTAAATCTGTCCTTCAAAATTGGTATTCTCCGTTGAGTTGGTATGATAGTTTACCAGAAGTATCACGATTTTGAAATTGATCAAAATTACAGCTTGGAGCGGTATCGCTATCGCTCAGTCTAACGCTTCTCGTGGAAACAGTATTTCCCAGAATGATTCAATATTTCTAATTTGGCCCGCTAAGCGCGAAAGCAACGAGGAATTTAAGTGCCATTAACGGCTATTTGGAATCTTCATTGCAAAAATATTTAAATTTTAAAGCCAGTTGGCGGCGACTATTCCGGCAGTGATTTCGTTAAAATCTGTCCAAATTCATAAACTATTAGTTACAGTTATTGAGGATACAGAGGGCAAATTAACATCTTACAACGTATTTGTTATTATAGTCGCTTGAATATGCTTCCAATATTTGAAGTTTATTTAAAATTTAAATATTAGGCTATTTGGATTTAAATATTATGCTAACTAATATATTTGAATTTTTAAATAAAGCACGAGGAAAATAAATATATATTATACAATAATTTTTGCCACCCACGTTCATATAGCTCAAACTAGAGCTTTTTTTATATTTGGAGAAAAAGAGGCGCCGTCCTCATCCTGGATTCGAACCAGGGTCCCCGCATTGAGCACGCGGTGTCTTGACCTACTAGACGAATGAGGACAAGAACAAACGCATTTTTCTCCGTATATGAGGATGTAAGATATTATTACCCTTCACAGGGATAACACAATTGCCAAATAATGGTCAACACAGGAAAACCTCATAAATATAATAAATTCCCCCACGAAAAACTCACAAAAATCTCGCCCCGGAGGCTTTTCTGTGTTGACCATTATTTGGCAATTGTGTTATCCCTGTGAAGGGTAATAATATCTTACAAAATAAATATATTTTTATCTCATACCGGGACCAGTTGTTGGCAGACTTTGTGAGGAAAAATTTCCATACGAAGTTGCGTTTATTTAATTTTCGGTTTTGACTTTGCAAATCTTCCTCAGATAAAGGTTTCAATTCGAAAAATGGCTAAAAAAGCTCATCGTGGGCGGATCTAGAAACTTCTTTGATTAAAAGCAATAAAGCAAATATTGGTGCAACATGTAAGTAGGGCGTTAACCCTCTAGCGATGTAGGATTACTGACACTTTGACGCCCTACTTTTATTTAATATGTAGTGCGCCAACTTGTTATTAATTGGACGTCAGCGTACCGGTTATGCAGAACCAACGAAAGAATATTAAGCATTCTTCAATACACTAAAGATTTCAACAAATTTCCAGTAAGCTAAGACTGATTGATTGATTGATTGATTGTTTGGCTTTTTTATGGCGCAAGAGCATCTGGGCTATACTGCGCCGCTAAGACTGATTCATTGAGGGCGGGGCAGTTATAGGTATGGAAGAAATACAGCAATCCCGTCCAGTTGAAATAATATTTATTAGAACTTTAAAGGTTTATGTTAATTTGCCAGAAAATTAAAATAATTACAATACAACATTAAAAGAATTTTGTACGCCTTTTTGGTGGAGCCTCCGAGAATTACGTGTGCACACTTCGATGGTAAACGGAAGACAGTTGCAAACTGTTGCCAAATAAAAAAAACTGAAATTATAATTATACAATATGGAAAATATGAAATAAACGCAAACAATTTGGCATGCTGCCAATTTTTAGAAATTGAACTTAAGTTTGCGTTTCTTGAAATACATAGTGGCAACAATCAATTAAACCTGCAAAGTGAACACGTAGTATTTCTACTGTGGGAGCAATAACAAGTGAAGGTATTCATAAACAAAGTGTTAAACGCAATTCCTCAGTAAATATAAAGGAGGTGTAGCGTCTTATTAGGCGAATGATTCGTTTCTTACATCAGAATACAATGGCTTGAGTGTACATTTTACATCTTAAGACAGTCTTATGGGTTATCTGGTGCGGATTGACAGTATTCGTAATCTCTGACTGATTGTAATTTTGCATGGAAACGTGCTTACAGACGGTCTGATTTAGCCTAGTAGCCTGAAAGTCAATTGCTACTGAATCACAGAGGATACGATCATGAGGATGAAAATACATCAAATACATTAAAAGCGTAGTAGAAATTTTATTCGACATGAGGATGAAAGTTTAATCACAGACTTTGGCAAAAGAGAGAGATAGAGAGGGAGAAATTTTTTTTCTTCCTTTCTCTCTCTCTTTCAGCTCTGAAAATTTTAATTTAATTTGACGTAAATAATTATTTGCCGAAACCCAAAATGATACAGAGTTTCAATTATAATGGGGACATTATTCCTTTATGCAGTGATTTCTTGTTGTTTTTCCATGGGAACACATGAAACTTGACGATAATCGGTAATATTGATTGAAGTAGAATTCTCATACTAGCCGATGATGTGGCAGTGGTAAATGATGAATTACTTGCAAAGAAAAAGAAATGATCTGTCGACTCCTGACGTAACACGAACCCATAATTCCGTGGCTTCAGGTCAAGTACTTTGCCATTTCAAATCGCTTAGATTTAAAGAACCATTAGAAATTATTGATAAAAAAAATGTTGCTTGTAAAAGATACTGAATGTATGATTTAATGATTGTAATGTATGATTTAATGATTGTAGCGTATGAGTTAATGATTGTAATGTATGATTAATAATTGTAGTGTATGATTTAATGATTGTAATGTATGATTTAATGATTGTAATGTATGAGTTAATGATTGTAATGTATGATTAATAATTGTAGTGTATGATTTAATGATTGTAATGTATGATTTAATGATTGTAATGTATGGTTTAATGACCTACGTGATGATTTGCCAGATACTGTCCTGTAAATATCTTATGGTCTTTTATTAAATATGGTCTTTTCTGTTAAGTAGTTCAGATTAACTATTAATATATACAATTTTATACTTTATTCTATTTTATAATTATGATTTGTATGCATTTATTTTGCATTTAAGTCCCTTGAAAGATGATCGGACTTGTTCAATTTATCACGAGTCTTGATGCTGTCTTAAAAGTAGGTTTATTGAAAACTTCTATTTCCAGATTTTGTAACATCTGATGATGGTCATCACTTTGAATGGTTGAAAGCATGTTTATGTATTATTAAATTTTTTAACTATTTCTTAATCTTGCTCGTACTTTTACTTTTAACTATGCATCGCTCTTTAACATCTTTAACGAACACGATGATCACACACATCCAGACAAACAAATTTCAACTTTGTTCTAAATCTAATTTATATTTTGTAGAGCAGTAATTTGCATTTATAATCAACCTTTTTCTGAAGTTAAAAATATTAATTTATATTAAAATTTCAACTTTCTAATTAAATTTATTATTACAGCAGAAGTTAAATTTATTCAATTATCCACCCATATTTGGTGTTCGTGCGTAATTATATATATGTTATGCAAGGTTATATGTTGTCCCAAAGATTTATCGCTTCGATACCCTCGATATTGCCAGGTTTATTACCAAGGCATAATTACGGGCATTACCAAGTCGCACTTAATGCCTGAATAGCAATAAAGTCAATCCTCAGGGACAAGTTTATATTCTACTCAGTCACTCCAATCAGTATGTGGTGCTGTGAATCTGCAAATCTTATTCAAACACATTTTTTTCGTTTATCAGGCGCTGTAATCATTTATTCACAAATCGCAGAAAACTTCTTCAGTGGGTATTGGCTTTGCATTCTCAGTCCGGTTAAATTTTGTTGCAAATCAAACCACTCTTTGTTTATTCCTCGAGTGTGTTCTCCACTAATATTTTTAATGCTGCATGTTGAATAAAGAATTTTTCTTTCTGATAAAAAGCAAATACGCGCACAGTTCCTGTTTTAAGGGAGTGAAACTGTCATTTTTTGTCCTTCTCCTATTGGTATTCGTGTAGATATTGGAATTCATTTTTATGCTTTTGGAAACTAGAGAGATTTTTTTTTCGTGAAGGGAAGTAATGTTCTCTGTATTCTTGGTTACGCTGCTTCCCGAACTAATGTAAATGGGTGCACATACTAAAGATACACAATGGTTTACATACAGAGTAGACTAAAAAATATTTAAACAAAACTAACACCTTAAGTACATAAGAATAAAAACATATGAACAGATAGAAAGTTATAGTTCGAATAAGAAAAGCAAAAGGAAAAAAAAAAGGAATTGAAAAAGATTATTTTTCGTCTATTTCACTATCGTTAGTTAATGTTTTTAAGCTTAAGAACAAAGAAAATTTTCATTTGGACAGATTTAAAGACCAGCGATGGCCAATGAACTGCTTTTAAAGTGAAGATCAAATAGCGCCCCCTTGAGCCAAAAAATAATCTCGAAACCTGGACATGAAATCGATTTCGTCCACATAGAAATGCATTCGTGATAGGAATAAACTCCCAGCCTATTCCCAAGTGCATATGCTTTATATTCTCTTGAGAAATATCCCCCCAAAACTGCGATTTCTTTTAGATATCTTTATCCATTATTTCGCTTTCCTGTACAGCTATCGAAAATTGTTTTACCACGAATTTTTTTTCAATGATCTAAGAGGGCGAAAATCAATTTTCATTTTTTTTGCCTTTCCCGGGCTTTTAAATAACAATTCCAAAGAGAAATTTCATCTTTCACAGTTCGAGAATTCTTCATAATCAGCTTATTTTCAAGAAATTGAAGATGAAAGCGATCAAGAGAGGAGTTTTTTCACTTAAATGCAAAACCTTAAAGTCTTTTTCCTACCTAAACTGCAGCCTCAAAATCCTGAAAAACATAATTAATAGCAGTAAAGCCCAGTAATTGAAATAATCTTTAATTACCAGACGCCATTTATAAGATATTACGATAAACTCTCAATACACCTTTTAATTAATTTAATGAGTTTATTTAAGAGATTGAAGATAATTGGAAAGTTCTGAATTTTTTCTAATAAAGTGAAAAACAATTCGAAGTCACTCAGCTGCAAAAGCTTTAATTAACACGTTTTTCATTATAATTAACGGAACAGCCAGTTCTTATTTAAGAGCCGGCAACTTAGGCGAGTAAGTATAAAGTTCGACATCTGCGATAATCCATTTTTATTAATTTTATGGGGTGAAATGCGTCCACATAGACATAGATTTAAAATTGTAGATTTAGAGTAAAATTTCGTTAATGCGGATCGCCATGGACTAACGATTTTTATCCGTACAAACGGAAGTCCGCATTAAACTGAGGGCAAATTTCAGTAGCTAAAACTGCAGCTATTCAGCAATAATATTTAGAGTAATTCAGTGCACAACGTAAATGGATAACTTGCTAAACAAAATAGTGTATCATCAATGAATACTTCGGAAGAATTTGCCACGAAATGAAAAAATTAGTAGTGGAAACCCATTAATTTGTACTTAATGTCGTATGAAAAATCCGAAAAAATTTGTAAGGATGCTTTCGAAAAAAATCATTCGATACGGCATGAAGGTTTTTCTGAAAAGGGCATTTTTTCTTTGCACGAAAGATTTCTGTCCGCGTTATCCGATGAGTCGTGTGCATTAAGCGAGTTTTTAACATTTGAATATCATAAACCTCAGATGGGGAAAACAATTTGTCCGTATTAAAGGGATGCTCATCTTAAGTAAAGCCGTATTAACCAGTTTTCACCTTATTTCATTATTTAAAGAAGTTCTGCGAACTATAAACAAAATTCGCAAAATTAGTTTCAAAACGCAAAGCATGGGAAAATGATTTCGCAAGTTTTATAATTGCAATTAAGATTTAAATGCTGCGTAAAAGGGAAATGTACAGTAGAAAACCGACTGATTCGATTTCCTCAATTTTAATTACTCGCGATTCACTGCAGTTTGAAAATATTAAGTGGAAGATTCCAAACACAAATAGTAGGTAAGTTTCGAATTGCGCACCATTCTAAGGCATGTTGAATCCTTCCCATACGTTCGCGTTCAGTACACGATACATCTTTAAATGTCCTCCCTAATCACTATAGCATTCAGTCAGCTTTTTTCTCTATTTGCATTCTTTGCTTTTTGTCCTAGTGTTCTGAAATTAAGCCTTGAATTTGCTCACTAATGAGCTAAAAAAAAGTAGTGCGAAAATAAATGTAAAGATGGAATTTTAAACTGTGTGCGTGAAAGGTGTTTTCCATTATCTCTTGAGAATTAAGTTGGAATTCCATTGATTTCAGAGAGAAAGACCATGAGAATAATAATGAGAAGCAGGAACCTATCCGGTGTAAAGAGGGCGGGCCCGTTTCCGGATATTATCCGGAAATACAATTTTCAGTGGAAAGATGCAAAGAAACAGTAATATTCATCCACAAACGCGTTTAATCACATATGACCAAACTACTATCTTGAGAGTGAAAAATGTAATAAAGCATAAGTATCCTTTAAAACAGTGTCTCTCAAACTTGTGAAGGCGGGGCTTTGTAAATTCTCTTATTTTATTGGACGAGGGCCAGTCTCAAAACATTTACTCGTAAATAATTTCCGTTTTTTTAAAATTAATATATTAAATTATAAGTATGAATAATTGTTTACAGCATAATCATAAAGAGTATCCAGTACACTACTTCTATTAATGTACACTTTTCTGGTATACTTCCTTGATGAACTGTCCCTGACGTTTTCAACACAGATGTTATTTCGCTTGTTTTCAAGAACAGAGGATGCATCGCACATGCATCCTCTGATTCATCATGATTGCATTATGATTGTAATCGTCTTACAGGTACTTTTTATGACAGAGCACAATGGGCGGTATGCCCTTTCTTGAATGATAAAGGATTTCAGTGTCTTAAAACTTCAGATCATTCAAGAATACTCGCATATTTAAGAATACGCGGCTTGGTCATTAGCAGTTTCTGCACAGGTGTTATTTAGGAGGTGTGGGTCTGAGGTTCTAGACGCATTCGCGACAATAAAATATTTATTTATAAAAAAATGTTTAGAAAACTAAAGTGAAAAATTTCAGGAAATTTTCTCACTGCAGGATAGTGGTTGTGGACCGACGTTTGAGAAACAATACATTAAGACATCAAATGCTTCGGAAAAAGCTCTATATGTTTGTATATATCCGATATAGACGACGTATATGCATATCTTTGGATATGGCAGATCTTATTTATGCTACAAAGGATGGTACATGTAAAAAAAATTGCGGAATTTAACTTTATATACAGGCCCTCTAACGAAGGCGTGCCAATTAGTAGAATATTGCCCTATATCTAAAAAGTCAAATAAAGCCAAACTCACATTTCTAAGTAGAATATTTGCGGGGTTGTTAAAAGTCCAATTTCGTGGCTTATATATTTTTACCGCTCTGTTAGCGGCTTTCTTCGGCGAAATAATGATAACTTAAGGGAACTACTTTTAGCAAAAAATTTAAGCTCCCACTTGAATTTGTTTTGAACGGTACGCACGCTCAGAATTTAATCGGGGCTCTATCTCATATTTTTAACTTGTAGATGGTCCTCACTTATTTGGCGATGAAATCCAGAATTTTACATAAGCAGCAACATCTCCCTGAATGTTCCATTTAGAAATATGAAATCTCTTTAGACTAACATAAGCAAATACAGGAAAATATTTTTGTCATTAGAAACTGTTTAGTAGACCTTTCGTCTAAAAAATTTTCAATTCCACATTTTTATACATGTACAATCCCCTGTTATATATAATAACATGTCCAAAATCCTTACATAATTTAAACACTTCTTTTCTTTCTCTCAAGTTTCGTCCTATACAATAAAAGCGGTTAAAAAGTTAATTGCGGTAAAATCTATTTGAAATAACTGTCATACAAATTCCACATGCCGGTTAAGAGACTGTGTACTATTTTTATTCATTTTATAAGGTGCTATATAGTGAGACCAAGAAAGAAAGTTTAGACTGCCTATTAAAATAATAAAAACAACCAAAACGCTAACGAAACTTTATCTTCAAAATATTTTGTTTCCAATGCGGATTCAACATGTCTTAACTATTTTATGCAGTTTTAATCATAATTAAGGCACTGGTCGTATTAGAACACTCGTATCTCTAGCATCACAGAGTGATATCGCTTCTGATGAAAACACCGCTTCACAGTTCCCTTCGAAACGCCATCTTTGAAGAAACGCAGGCTACCAGGGAGGTTTCTAAGATTAAAGAAGGTACGAAAACCACTTGGTGCTATTTTTAGACTGTAAGTGTGTGTTTGTGGGGGAGGGCAAATTAACGATTTGGTTTAAGCAAACTATCTGGATTAGATCTCGAGTTTTGGCGGAGGTGTGCGAACGAACCTTATCTTTCATTGCAGTTACTAGCGTTGTATCCTTACCATCTCTTTACCACTTCTGATATTTTTTCCGCATATCTCTCAAAGTTGACGATAAACGTCTGTTAAATTCCTTGCATTTAAGGAAAGGATAACAGGCAGTATTTCACAGCTTCAAATTTATTTCTCAGATATCTCAAGATATACAAAATATGCGAAATAGAATGATGCCCAGATGGCGAGCTTCTCGATTTTTTTTTAAATATAATATTTGCAGAAGGATGGATCAACATTCGTTGATCCAGGAATGTCTTGACCACGTGACGAACGAGGACAGGAACAACGCTCTCTTTCTCCGT
This sequence comes from Dysdera silvatica, assembly GCA_006491805.2. Taxonomy (NCBI): domain Eukaryota; kingdom Metazoa; phylum Arthropoda; class Arachnida; order Araneae; family Dysderidae; genus Dysdera; species Dysdera silvatica. The sequence continues at coordinate 164,497,615 of QLNU02015003.1, forward strand.
ATATAAGGATGTAAGATATTATTACCCTTCGCAGGGATAACACAATTGCCAAATAATGACCAATATAAAAAGCCACCGGGATATATTCAATCCTACGTTCTTTAAATGTCTTGCACATTGGTTGGAGAATACAGAAATTTAAAAAAAAAAGTCCTAAATTAAAAGATTGCTATAAGCATTGTTTCTCGGGAATGTTTTTTGTAGAAAAGTTGCCAAAATTATTAATTGCATAGATAAATATGGAGGCAAGAAGTTGTATAATTGATGGACATTACTTACGACGACTGATTAAATTCTGCCTGAAACAAATATCGATATTTTCTCATTCATGAAGGAAAGAAAGTACTTCTTAAATTGATTTAGTCGTCTTTGTTCAACGTGACAAAGAAATTAATTAGCATTAATTCACTAAAATTAATTAAATAACGAATTCATTTGCCGGATACATAAATGTGGTTTCTTTTTTTGGTTAAGCCTGTTATTGAATAGAAGAAAAGCTAATAGGAAAACAAAGCTACGTGAAACGAGTTCATAAAATTAAATCTGGTTTTCCTTTCAGCTATTAATTAAAAAGATAACCAACGCAATCTTCCATAAACTTCAGATAAATAATAGGTTAAGGTAATTAATGTAAATGAACAAAAGTATTATAATAGTTTTATTTATTTAAATGTTTTATTTAAAAAAAACAAGAATAATTAATATGCACGCAGTTCAGTATTCTGGATTCTGGTTAATATGAATATCATATCACGACTGCGAATTCATTTGCCTTATTCGTTTTGGTTCTCACGTTAAACTTACCCTTTAATATTGTTTCGAAGAATGGACCCGCAATTGGTGACAAAAAGATTGAAAACTGGAGACAGAGGTAACATTAACATTAACAAAATAACTTTAATTGAAGAAAATCATCATCATTATACAGGCAAGCATGATTAACCAACACATAACAATAATAATAATAATCCCTCAGGTACGGCTATACTGCTAGGAACGTTTAAAGAGCAGTAGCCGTTCGGAGGGTTTTCTGCGACTTAAAGATCATAGTTAAAGATCGAGCGATAATATAGGGGTCTATCTCAATTATTAACAACGTTGTGTGACTGGAAAGCCCATGCTAAAAAGACTAGACTACTCACTACCCATACAGCTACTTCAGTTCTAAGTAGTCTGGTATATGCCGTCATCTCACCTACGGATCTCTATGGGTTCTGTCTCATCAATTCTCCTCCTACCAAAAAAAAAAAAGACTAACTCCCTCTTCCTCCAAGATCTTTCCCAAAAACTGTTTTCTCTCGCCTACTTTCTTCCATCTCCAGCCCCTTCTCACCTCTTCAGCGCCACCTTACTACTCGTATTCCAATTTTTTTATTGGTCTAAAATTTTAATAATACTACTGACCAACGAATCAAGAAAACATGGGGATGATCTCGCCTATTCCGTCTTTACTTCTAAACCCTCAGGTGCAAATTTCGCAAACATGTGGGTAAATCTCTAGGCGCTCGAACCTTTGACAGGGAAAAGGATAACTATTTTCCGGATTTGTTAAAGAGACGGGATGTGCATTTATCCGACCCTTTATTGCCCAATCTCGGCTAACTTAGATTTGCGCTGACAAAGGTTTTGCAACATCCGTTATAATTTCCAGAATGCTTTCTATGCCAAGTTCGCAGATGGTTATATTTTTATAACCCTATGAGGACTGACCCTTTGTGAGTCTGTTCGTAACATTCCGGACGAGCCCGGATTTCCCAACTTTTAAAGGAAGTCTTCTATATCGAATTATGAAAGTTAAAAACACCTTTTCTTGCTAAAAGCGTGGGAGAATTTCTCTACACAGCTGTCTCTAAATGTCGTGATGCCAGAATGTCCGCGACAATTATCACATATCACTTCTTACCTATACGTTGACTTCAAGCGTCATTTTCTATGATATTCGGATCTGTTTTTATTCCATGTGTCGCTGTATATGCATGCACACAAATAGGCAGGTGGGCGGACGAACGGACATGCATGCATGTATGGAGGTAGGCAGGCAGACAGACAAGCAGGTAGGCAAATAGATAGATAGATAGATGGATGGATGGATGGATGGATGGATGGATGGATGGATGGATGGATGGAAGGAAGGACGGATGGACGGAGAGACAGACAGACAGAGAGGGATACAGACAGACACACTTTTCAGATTGATGATTTTGTCATTTACATCATTATGTAAATGTTTATTGTGGGTTGGGGAGGGTTCTACGAGATTTCAATTTATCATTAATTTCACTTCTACGCCTAAAATAATTGTATTACATTTGTTTCAGAAACTGGCAATTGCCACTTGAAATTAGTTTTCAGCAAAATTAAATGGAAATGACAAATTTTGATTATATACGCAAATTGTGAAGACTCCCTTAAATTTATTTAGTTTGATAATTTTCATGAGCAATGGAAAATATTCGTCATTTTCTCTGATTTAGGACTTTCGGCCCGAAACTAAATTGTACTATTCAAAATTGTCAAATTCGAAATGAAACATGATTATTAAATTAATATGGATAGTATTTTGAAACGGGTATTTAAACATTTGCGAGAAACTATGTTGAGTGTGGGGTGTGGACGCCTAGCAATAAATAGTATTAAATTTCCAACGCAACTGAGAAAGATTTTCGAATTTACACAATCGGGATTTGCGAATACAATTTTTAAAGAAATTTACTGTAAAATTAAGTAAATTGTTTACAAAATAGGCATCTTTAAAAAAGTTATATAAATTAACATTGTCTTTGAAGATAAAAATAATCCTTAAAATTATACAATAAGGAGGAATATAATGTATTTTTCGGGTAATTGCAATAAATGATTATATTATAAATAATATATATATATATATATTTATATATATATATATATACAGTAGAACCTCCATATAACGAAATGGATGGTTCCATATGAAAAAATTTCGTTATATAGAAAATTCGCTAGGTGGAAACGATGTATTCATGAACCAGGGCAGTGCAATATGATACCACAATTAAAATCCCATTTTTCAGTAAACGACTGTTTCTCATAAATAACATTCAACCATTTAAAAATAGACGTTTTAAGTGTCAAATATACATGCATATAAAAAAAAAAAATTCTTACCTTAAAATGAAAACGTATTTAATGCTTCTTTCATACACATTCATGCTTTTGTGCAAAAAAATTCTAATATCCTGCTGCACGACAAATGGTGATTGTGATTCATCATAAAAGTGTTAGCACCCCTGTGGGAAATTTGCAAGGTCTGGATTTCTGGTAATCAACCGAGCAAAAAAGAGCGACAAGTACTACTATTTAAACAGCCCTGCGGTGGCGCAGTGTGGTAACGCGTTCTCCTAGTGCGCCGCTAATCCGGGTTCGACTCCCAGCAGTGCAAAAAGAACGCTTACTCAGAGATCTCATAAAGATCGCACTGCTCACTGTAGTCCGGGGTTTGGTTCCCTAGGCCTTAAGAGGTTCGGATTCCTCGGAAAACAGTAGGTCCCGGCGCAGCATGACCACTGTAGTCTTTGAGCCGAAAAACAAACAAACAAACTATTCAAACAATACAGTGTATTCAAGGACAAGTGGGGCCTGTTCCTAGCCTAGCAGCTTCGCACTGTATGGGGAAACCAGACACAGGTGTGTGTGTGCTTAGGAAAACTTTTTATTAGCGGCTTTCAAGTCCCTTAGGCGTGCCTCATTTTGTTTGATTGCCACGTATTTTAAAATCGTATTGTATTCCCGCGGCATTATATATATATCCGTGGGAACTCGTCTCTGACGTGACCACTCGATTTTCTGTTTTAGTCGTTAAAAAATTCGTTATATGAAAACACTTTCGTGTATAATGACCATGGGGATTTATCTAAACTGCGCTAATATACGGAAGTTTATAGAGGTTCTACTGTATATATATATATAAGTTCTTATTGTTTCGTATTCTTTGGCGCTACAGTTCCTTAAGGACTTGCGCCTCCTTAAGGATCGTCGCCCATTCTCCTCTATACAAGGTCTTTCTTCGTTATTCGCTTACTCCCATTCTTCTCAAATCTTCTTCCACTCCATCAAGTCACCTTTCATAGGAGGTTCGATTTTTCTTTGTCCTACTGCTTTGGTTGTCATAACCTTCTTAGCAATCCTAGAGGGCTCCCATCCTTTCTACATGTCCCAGCCATCTAAGTCTTTTTATCCGTATTTTCCTTATTTCTGCCACAAGCTCATGGTCTCTCCATGAATGATATATTTCCCTGTATTTCCTGATTCTCTATAAGCCATTCTCATTAACTGCTCGGAATATTTTCCGAAGTACTTTCCTCGCTCATTTTCTCAGTAATTCTTTTTCTTTAATTGTCCACGTCGATGCCTCTGTCCCATATAAAACCATAGATATTATCATGGTTTTGGTTCCCATTGTTTGCTAGATACATTGTGAAGCTTGAAAGTCATGGCTTTTAAATAATATTTAGTTTATTTATTTGTGATTTTACGGCTCAAGTGGTACAATGGTTATGCTGGGCCAGGACCTACTGTTTTCGGAGGAATCCGACCCTTTTAAGGCCTAGAGAACCAAATCACGGACTATGGTGAACAG
>QLNU02015003.1:164508576-164527796 GCA_006491805.2 Dysdera silvatica
TTTTCTCTTGCCTGCGTTCTTCAGAAAAGTTAGATGAAGCTGTGATTTTGAAGTCTTTTTATTTCAAACAGTGCGCTTAAGCACTTAACCAAACTTAGCCTTGAAATTACGGATCAGCTTCGATACGCCAGCTACAAATAGTGGCCATATAAACGGTCTGTTTGGAAGGACGTTAAAATTGTATTTGATCCTGAAAATTTCAATGGGTTTGGGTCAAAGGTCAAACTTGGCCTTTAAAATGCTTGAAAAACAAACAAACAAACAGACAGTATAGGTTATAGGTTACTTGTATGTAAACATTCTTTTGGATATGTGTTCGATTTATTTTATCTATTTTTTTTAATTCTTCAAGGTTTTAGTGTAAAAAAATATCCACTTTTTACTGTTCAGAAAAGTAAAAGGCTTTTATTTTTAAGCAACCCGCCTTCGGTAAAATTCGAGTTTGTTATCGTAAATTGCTTCATATTTAATTGAAGAAAGCTAGAAATCTTCAGGGGCGAGCGCATGATTTTAATTAAATGAGGGGGGGGGGGATATCGTGGTTAAAAAAGTTTTGGAAAATAAAAAGTTCAAACAAAGCTATCGAAATATATCCATAGCAGCAAAACATAGTATTTAATTAATACGTAGATATACATTGCAACTTTATTTTACTATTAATATAATAGATTAGTATAAGTCTATATAATTAAACGTGAATTGAGGCAAATGTGTCTGCTCTCCATATTTACATTGAAAATTAAATTTCCAGATTATCGGAAACTTCACTTATCCGAAAAGGGACCCGCTCACCATTTATTCCTGTTTCTTGGAGTTGTAGTGTATCATATTTTAATGTATATATATATATTTGCATAAACATACTTTCAACTAAACAAAATATGCACAAAATTATGGTAGTTAAAAAAATTATTAATAACTAGTGAACTGCAATCTTAGTTTTATGTATACAGTGGAGTTTCTTTAACCCGAACTAATTAGGAACGAGACCTATTGAGATAGACAGATTTTCGGATTTACCGAAATCTTTACTACAGAATTTACTGCAAGGTGTAATTATTTGATGTGTATTTTGGTGCGCAAGCGTTGCGGATAACAGACGGCGAGCAAGCGGAGGAAAATTTCTTCTTCCTTTAATGAAAATTTCAGTTAATTTGCAACACACGCTGTTTGTTTGCGTTTTGTAAGTCGGTTACGGTTGAAAAAAAATCCAGCCGGCTGAAAAAAATATTCGGATTAACCGGGTTAGAACTAACGAGACTCAATACGTTTAATTAGTTTTAGTTCAGTACATTTCGATGTCAGGTATAACATAATAAAACATAAATAATCGTGAAAAAAAAATTATACAACGGATTAACAATACAGACATCTTGATTATCGTAATTATGACTTAATAATGTTAACAAGGATTTAACAATGTTATCAATGACTTAATAATGTTAACAGTGACAGTGACTTAACAATGTTAACAATGACTTTTATAATGTGGGTGTTCGAAGATTATTTAAAATTTAAGTTTTAACTCCATCTTTAAAAAGGAGTTTTACTGAGTCTTATTCGTTGATTGGTTTATAAAGAATTAAAATTTCTCCATGATTGTAATCAGAAAAGTAATCCAATAATGTAATATGTGCGATTCTTGACGAAGGATAGGATCCGTAGCACGGAAAAATGCTATTTTAAATTTACCTTATCTTTTTTATTCTTAAATAAAATTTGTAATTTTCCTTAATATTTTTATTTGTTATTTTTTTTAATATTTTTTATGATTCTATGATTTTTACTTTCAACAATTATAGTTGAGAAGTTGTTGAAATATATCCCAAAATGGCTAATAGATTTGGGTCCTGGAAATGGAAAATGGAATTCTTGATCATTAATATTTTTTGAATTTTTTTATCTACTTTCTCAAATAAATTAGCATCTGTTGGAAAAATTTCAATAAAATGTACGGCTGGAAAAGTATCGGTAATAATAATGAAATTCGCAGGCGAAATTTCGGTTCTTGGCTTACTCCCGCAGTTGCAAAGCACATCAAGCCATAATTACCTGCTTAGATGGGTTTCGGTCCCTCGACTGAAGGGCTCCAGGGATACGTACCCGCCTGCCCACATAGCCTTTTAGCTTCAAGGGAAAGGACGAAAGAACGATCTCGTTAGACAAGCACGTATTTCCAAGTTGTTCAATTTAAACGAATGCTACCAGTATCAAAAGATTATCTGACGGAAAGTGCATCGGATCAACTCTTTTGATCTTCAGCCCCTTTATCGACCTTCATTGCCCCCATCTTTCCATAATTTATTGGCTTCGGGAAACGATAAATAATTAAGGATGGTAATCGATTATTTCTCTCCCCTGTGAAATGAACCGATGTCCTTTATCGCCCATTTGAAAGAATTTGTTAGCCTATCTGAGATTATAAGACGTAATAGATATAAAATATTTTGTTTCGGTGAATGGATAATGATCAGAAATGGAATGTCCATGAATCAACAATGGGCTAAAAGTAAGTCGCTAATGATAGTAGACTATGGAGTAATGGTTAAAATGGGAGCAGGAAATAATGATTGCAGAGATGGGGTGTCGTTAAGGAATCGTCATTAAATTTATAGAAAGAAGTATTGGCGAGCATAGTGTGGGTTAATGAACAGACTCTATCCCAACTGATAATGGATGAAATCTTACTAGAAATTTAAACAAATTAACATCCAATTTTTCAGGCACTAATCGCGGAATGGAATATATCGCTTACATCTTTCCTAGAGCGTGGAATTTCCCCTTTTAATAGATTATAAACGCTTAATCCCATTTCTCATCTTAAAATATATGCACTTAAATATCTGTTAGAATTGTCGTCGTTTCATTTTTATAGATTGTATTTTTATTGTACTATTAGTAAGAGTTTATTCTACTTTTGTGTGGAAATGTTTCAACAATCTTTCCTCCCCTCGCATAGCATGGGCTTCGTCAGTCGTGGTAACCTTTACCCAGAGGCATGGGCGCCCATACGGGCACTTCTAGGGAAAGTGAGGCTGCGAAAAATTATCACCTCCTTCTCAAAGCTGTCAAAAATTTCCATGAACGTACAAGATACTAAACTGCTACAAAAATAATCGATACTGCTTGATGGTAATGAGCTAAAAAATTACCTTATTTTAAAATGCGAATGCAAAACTTTTGAAAATATTTATTTTCAGAATATTTTATTTATTATATATTTATTATTATATTTATAATATTTATTATTATATTTATAATATTTATTATTATATTTATAAATTTTCAGAATTAGTCAAGTCCAATTTTTAAACGGCTGTGGACGAGGCGAGGCGAGATGGATGGATGGATGGATACTTTTCAGATTGAAGATTTTGTCATTTACATCATTATGTAAATGTGTATTGTAGGTGGTGGGGGTTCTACGAGACTTCAATTTATCATTAATTTCACTTCTACGTCTAAAATAATTGTGTTACTTTTGTTTCAGAAACTGGCAATTGCCACTTAAAATTAGTTTTCAGCAAAATCGAAAAGGAAATGACAAATTTTGATTATATACGCAAATTGTGAAGACTCCTTTAAATTAAGTTTTTGATCCATCATTTTCCTGAGCAATGAAAAATATTCCTCACTTTCTCCTATTTCGGACTTTCAGCCCTAAACTAAATTCTACCATTGAAAATTGCCAAATTCGAAATGAAATATTATCAAACGGATATTGTTTTGCAACAGTGCAGAGATATTTAAATATTTGAAACAATTATGTAGCTGGGGGGGGGGATGGAGTGAACGCCTAGCAATGAAATAGTCAAAATCTTGTGAGCAACGTCCCAACGCAACTGAGAAAGATGTGAAAATTTACACACTCGGGATTTACGAATATAATTTTAAAAGTAATATACCGTAAAAATTACCTAAATTATTTTCTAAATCGATTTCTTTAAAAACGTTTCTTTAAAAAAAATTATTTAAACTTACCTTGTCTTTGAAAGTAGTTCTTAAATTTATATAATAAGGAAGAATATAACATATTTTTCATGTAATTATCATTAACATTATTAAATTTAATAATTGTATTACACACATACACATATATACATACACACACACACACACACACACACATACACACACACACACACACACACACGCACACACACACGGATTACTTCCTCTTCTTCGGCGCTACAGTTCCTGAAGGATTTAAGTCTCCTTAAAGATCCTCGCCCATTCTCTTCTTTCCAAAGTTTTCCTTCGCTATTCTTTCTCCCATTCTTTTTTCACCCATTCTTCATTCACTCCATGAAGTCCCTTTTTCCTAGTCGGTTCCACTTTTCTTTGTCCTACTGCTTCGGTTCTCATAATATTCAATAGCAATCCTAGAGCCTCACATTTTTTCTGTATGACCCAGCCATCTAAGTCTTTTTAACCTTATTTTCCTTCGTTCTGCCACAAATTCGTGGTCTCCATATAAATAGTATATGTCCCTGCTTTTCCTGATTCTCTATAAGACATTCTCATTAGCTGCTCCGAATATTTTCCGAAGTACTTTCCTATCTTATTTCTCAGAAATTCTTTGTCGCCAATTGCCCGCCTCCTCGCTTCTGTCCCATATAAAACTACAGGTTTTATAATTTTTTGGTTCCCATTGTTTGCAAGATACTTTCTGAAGCTTGAAAGTCGAGGCTCTTTTATTACTTTTAGTATCCATTGCTCTCAAAAACGCATTTGGACGATGGCTGGATTCTGTATTGGCGCACCACCCTACTAAAACTTCCCAACCTTGACTATTCTATCAAAGTCATATATTCTAGTTCTAGAATGACCATGAGTTGTGTCATTTCGCGACACATTTCCGGTTATATTTCAATAGAAGAAGAAAAACCAATGTTCATTGAATTTTGGGACACCCTGTACACTTGCAAACTTCAAAACAGAAAGAGTCATTCAGAGTGAATCCCACTTTGTTAAATGGTGAACATTAATTTACAAACTGTACGTCATTTCTAGACCGAAATTTATGTGGATGCGGTCGTCCTTGTACTTATTTTCCTGCAAAATATACTCATTTATTCGTTAGAATGTTGCGTAGTTGCTAGTTTCTAGGAGATGGTTCTTTATCGGACAGACTTCCCTCTACATCATGTTAGAAATGTGATCTTACTTATGGGTTGGGTTTATGTGGCAATTCCCTTTTCAGGAATGAGAGAGGGACAAAATGAAAATTTATCTCTGTCTTTTAATAACCAAGCGTTTGGTACTTAACGTTGCCCATTAGCGATAAAATTATATCTTTTATTCACGGTCGCCATCTCTCAGACCTTGCTGCGTAAACATAGCGCAGTATATAACAGCTAACTACCTACCATATTACAGTTATCATCTTGTATAACAAAAGAATTAATTTCTGTGTCCCGCATTTTGGCTTAATTTAGGATTGCTTTGACTCACAGGAATCAAAAAAGAGAAAAAGAAAAAAGTACGCTTGAGGCTGACTTCGAATCAGAGTCCTTCAAATGACTATTCTGATGCTATACTCAACCGCGCTATTGAAGCGACGAAAAATACAGTATCAACTTTGCATTGACATTGAAGTGCAAAGTACCAGGGAATAAATTTATGTAGGGGAGGTTGAACACTCGTGAAATAACAAAAATGAAATAGATTACCCTAGCTTTCGGACTCATCGAGCACCCCTTCATCAGGATAAATCTGAGGAGCATAACTGATTCTCTTATCTAACATTCACTTATGATACCAACTTAGAAATTTTAGCCAAAAATGTGAGGGATTGGGAATAATAATAAAAAAATGTTTGTTTTTCTTTGTGTCGATCCATGCAAATTCCTCAAATATTTCGTTTCACCCATAAACGGATGAGCGACCGGCGCAAAGATGAATTGTTTAGATTTGTTTGCCTTCTGAACTCGCTTTTGATTTTGAGTTTTAAATTTGGAACCCCACGAATGAAAGCAGCGTATAATCATTTTCGAATATTTTTTCACAATTTAAATTTGCAATGGAAAATCTAAAACATTTATTTTTAATTAAGCTAATTATTTTTTTTATGACGATTGTATATAGGACTCTTGAAGAAGGACTGCTGCTGAAGTGTCCGAAAGCTTGGGTGATCTTTTTCATTGTTATTTTACCAGTGTTTAACCTTTTGCATGTAAATTTCCTCCCTGGTACTTTGTATCTTATTTCTGTAGTATATAGGAGGAAAAGTTTCTATTTAACCCTTTATATATCCACAGATGCTATTGATCCATTGATCTATTTGTTTGTTCGTGTTTTATGACGCAATGACAGCAAAATTTTTATTGCGCAAGGGATCTACGGTATTCAGAAACACGGCACGTGTTCCACAACATTATTGAAAGTTGAACTCGTATTAGGGTACCAATGGACGCATGCATTATCACTGTGCCGCCGCAGAAGAGGGAACTTACATTTTCAACAGGTGCTATTGTTACGGTTTTTTTTGACTCGTTATTTACTTTTGGTTTGGGTTCGCAATGAACCTAAAGTGAGAGAAAATGTCAACGTTAAACATTTATTTTATTTTATTTAAACCAAAGAGATCGTATAGGGTGGATTTCAATTATTAATTTTTGCAAAAATTACGCGTTGTGTTAAATAACCTCTCTTCCAACATATAGTTGATAGAAAGGTTATAGCAAACCTTTTAAGCAAAGAGAACCAGGGTGAAAACCCCCCAATTAATAAATGAACTTGGGTCCTAAATTGAGACCGAAACTAATTTATTATATTTACTTAATTAAACACGGCTATGAAAAAATTGCAGGATTATATAACTAGGAAACACAAATTATACAATAGAAATTTAGTAGCGAAGTATAAACTTTATATCTGGTGCACAATATTAATTTACTTTACAACGGTAGATCATATCATTTTTCACTAATTGACTTCAGTACTGGGAATAACTTAAAACCAGACTTTTTTTATAAAACGTTTGACCAAACAAATTAATTATCAACCTATTGGAGTAGAACCACCCACTTAAATTCTTGACTTATGTTACGAACATTATTAGATATAGAGTTAGATTAAACTAATAGTTATATTAAATAAATAAAGTTAAAATTAGGTAGGGCCCCAAAAATTAGCAATTAAATAAGGAAAAGAAGAAAGGGATGCTTACATTATTAGGTTGATGCATCATGAGGGGTTCCAACGGACGTGAGGGGGAAATACCCGAATATAAAAAACTCAGGTGGACGTCTTGATGTTGTAAGCGTTTAGCGAAAAGTGAGTAACTTTTTGGTGAGCAGCTTTGGAGACAGAAGTAATGAGATCACCAAAAGTGGTGCCAGGACGAGTCAAGTGAGTGGCGTAATTCTTCGATGTCCCGCCAACGCCAACATACACTAGAACTGCTGGTCAGTTCTCAGAATTTGTGCGAAAATTTACAACTTGCCTTCAGGTATTCAGTTGTACATCTGAGCCAATTAATTAAAATGAAATAAATTTCCTACCAAAATTAACTAGGGTAGACGGGGGGGGGGCTGTTAATTTAAAGTTAAACAAAAAGAAAAGGAAGACTGGATATGTATTACCCCGTAATTTGGCCTATGAATCAAGGTGGAGCCCCAAGGCCCCTGTATTTCTTTCCAGAAAGAACTATATGGCAAAGTTGAGGGCAGAAAATAAAATTTTTTTCGCTGATCCAGAACCAGAATAAGAGTGTCTCGACGTTTGGTGACAAGGCTATCTAGTAAGAAAACTTTTCAGTCGCCAAATAGCGCTCCGGGTCCCGCCAAGCCGATGCGATGGACCCACTGCCTCACGTGATAGTACAACTTGCAGATTTGACACCTTTGTCGCTGCAGGACGTACAGTAACGCCAGGTCGCTAAGATTTTAGTGGTCATTCTAGAATTTTCAGCAGCTAGTCACAGGGTCCTTGAGATAGATGACCGGCAACATCTTAGGACGGCTTGGAGTATACTTGGACAATTGAGACTGCCTCTCGCCACAGTGTCATTTCCAGACACCTGGCGCCGAAGTATATTTTTGGATCGGTTTCAATAGTCAGGCAGTACGTCGGTATTTCTGTTGTAGACAAAAACCACACAGATGCTGGAGGTATGCATTCTAGGATGGTCTTCTAGGAGCTTTGTTATTGTGAACTTGGCTGGGGAGACCTGATGATGAATGGTGATTTCTTGGCCACCAAAGAAAGGAAGTAAAAGGATAAAGGAATTTTCTAATCTCGAACCATAGACGAAAGGATAGATAAATAAAAAATAGAATAATTGATTGGATTAAAAAAAATAAAATGAAGATTATTAGATGAATAAAAATAAAGAATTTAATTAAGGTAAATAGTAGTGGACCTTACTCACAAAAAAAATAAAACAAAATAATAATAAATGTAATTCAAGTGGATTGCTCCGTAGTGTGAATAGTAAAAACCAAATACTTTTCACTGAATATTAAATTACCCTATTTTGCATAAGTGCATGAACAAGTTAATGCACTGAAGCTAATTCCGATATCATGAATTATTACACATAAATAAAATGAACTGAACATTTTTATCAAAACAAGAATTTCACAAATTAGTAGCTATGTCCACGGTGGTGCCTGTTATCTCTGAATAAAGGAGAATTAGTTTGATGCACATTTTATTAAGGAAACTAAGTTCTTGTTTGAAGATGTCCTGTCCACTGGATTGAAAAGCTTGATATATTGAGTTTGTAAAATGAAGTCTCTAGTGTTCATACAAGGAGTCCAGTCACTTCTTGAACTGTGAATAGTCAATATGCATGAGGCCATTTCTTCTGGGTGTTTCGATTAACATTAATGGCCATAGGTATCAAGGTCCTATTCTATGTGGAGCTGTAGTCGGCTGTCCAAGTTTTAATTCGGGCCACTTCTGTATTAAATAGTTCCACGGGTACTCTTTCCTGGTTTGGTTTCTTTCCCTTAAACAATAAAAGACGAAGGCAGAATCTGACCACAGTTTACATTTTTACAATTTGTTGTGTCTCACGGTTTAGTATATGTGAAAAATGTCATAAATGAAAAGATGTAATAATATAGATGGCCAACAATTATTTCAAATATTAAAAATATACTTTTTATAAATTTTGCAACACTATTGATCCATTGATAAATTTCTTTGTCCATTTTTTACGGCGCAAGAATCGCAAAGGTCATACTGCGTCGGTGTCCATGGTATTCAGGAAAACGCACGAGTTCCACAATATTATTGGAAGTCGAATTCGGGTTAATGAAACCATGGACAAAGGCATCACCACTTCGCCGCCGCAGAGCACGGAACCCACATTTCCAAAAGATGCTGTTGATTTTTGATCAATTTGTTTGTTCGTGTTTTACGGCGCAAGGACAGCAGGGTTTATACTGCGCTATGAACTACGGTATTCAGAAAAACAGCACGCGTTTCACGACATTATTGCAAGTCGAATTTGGGTTAATGGAACAATGGAGGAATACGTTATCACTGTGCCGCCACAGAGCAGAAAAATTACATTTTCAAAAGATGCTATCGATCCATTGATATGTTTGTTTGTTCCTTTTTTACGGCGCAAGGATATAAAAGTTTTTACTGCGTCCAGGACTACGGTATCCGGAAAAATGGCAGGCGTTCCACATCATAATTGGAAGTGGAACTCGGGTTAATGGAACCACGAACGAATGCGTTACCACTGTGCCGCCGCAGAGCAGGAAATTTCATTTTTAAAAGATGCTGTTGGTTGATTGATTGATCTATTTATTTGTTCGTTTTTCGTTTTTTTTTTTTTTTACGGCGCAAGGTCAGAAAAGTTTATACTACTTCAGGGATCTATTGTATTCAGGAAAGCGTCACGCGTCCCGTGACATTATGGGAAGCCGAACTTGGGTTAATGGAACCATGGCCGAATGTCTTACCACTGTGCCGTCTCAGGGCAGGGAACTTACATTTTCTATAGCTATTGATTCATATTATTTGTCTGTTCGTGTTTTACGGCACAAGGTCAGCAAATTTTATAAAGCTATGGGATCTACGGGATTCAGAAAAATGGTACGCGTTCCGCGATGTTCTTGGAAATCGAATTCGAGATAACGGAACTACGGACGTACGCGTTATCAACAAATATTCAATAGATTCTATCCATTTATTGATCAATTTATTTGTTCGTATTTTACGTTGCAAGGACAGCAAAGTTTATACTGCGTCGGGATCTATGGTATTCAGAAAGTTGGAACGCGTTCCACGATATCTTCGGAGGTCTAACTCGTGTTAAAGCAACCTTGGACGAAGGCGTCACTACTGTGCCGCCGTAGAATGGGGAATCTACATTTTTCACGAGAAATTCCCGAGCCCTAATTAGTTCACCTAACCTCTTAAGGCTTAAGAAACTTGTCCATGGACTACAATGAGTAGTTAGTACACCTTATTATTATTTCTTTGCAATGCTCGGAGGCGAATCCAAATAATTGCCACGTTTGGTTTGAACAATATACCACTACTCACAGCAGAACTGATTCGTGAGTTTTTTAAGAAAATACAAACGGTCACAATCTGAAAAGTCTAATTGTTTTACTGGTGCATCGTTCACCTAATTTTCTAAATTAATTGTACAAAAGTGTTTAAGGCCTCCTTACTAAATTTTCATCCATTAGCTGTTATATTTTTTAAACAGAAATTAATTATTTTTAATTCAGTTTCTGTTTATTATGATAATAAATGGGTGGTTTGCCTTCCAGCATTCTGTGAAATTACTGAATGAGTTTTGAGAAGTGAGACAAAGTCTCCTCGAGCCGAAGTTATATTACCTCATTAATTTTTTTTGTACATTCAAATTTCAAAAATTTCAAAAATACACATAAAATTCCTTATTAGATATTTAAGAATACGGGAAAAATATTTTTAAATAGAAATTTATATATAGTTTCAGGATTTGAAAGAAGAAAAAGACGAAAAACGAAATAAAGTTACCTCGATTGACAACTATAATCGATTCGATTAATTTCACCTAATCTTAATAAAAATGAATATAATCTTTTTTCACATATGTTTATTAGAATTTTACCTGACACTTCTTGAAAGGTTCGATTATGTGCTATTTTAATTATCGGAATATTTTTAAATAATAGTAAAGATAACTTATAATTAACTGATAATCAAGCCTGATAATTAACTGATAATCAAAACTGATAATTATCTAATAATGAAGATTGACAATTAACTGGTAATCAAGACTGACAATAAACTGATAATCAAGACAGATAACTTGTAATCAAGACTGACAACTGATAATCAAGACAGATAATTAAATAATAATCAAGACTGACAACTGATAATCAAGACAGATAATTAAATGATAATCAAGACTGACAACTGATAATCAAGACAGATAATTAAATGATAATCAAGACTGACAATTAATTGACAATGAAGATCGACAATTAAATGCTATTCAAGACCGACAATGAACTGGTAATCAAGACTGAGAATTAACTGATAATCAAGACTGAAAATTAACTGATATTCAAGACTGACAATTTACTGATAATACAATTGTACTTGAGTTTCCAGTTATTGAACCCATAAAAATTTGACGCAGTTATCAATGTTTTGATTCAGCAATATGTCACATTTTGCACAAAATCAAAAAAGCTTTTAAAGAAACTATATTATAAATAAAAATATGTAAAATTTGCGCATAAAGTCAGTACTTGAAAATAAAATTGAAAGGAAACTTAAAAGCATATAATAAAGTTTAAAAACAGTAAACGTTTTTAAAATATTCAAAATTTATTTGTGCTGAAAGGAGCCTGTTATTTGAAATTTAAAATTAACTGATTTTAATAAAATTGATAAGAAAGTGTTAGCTTAAGAACTTTACGTTGTTGGCACTTCATTTAAAGCCGCCGCTCATACTTAAACGCTTGAAGATTGGACATACTAAAGTTAAAACTGTTTACACTTAAGTTGTATTTTGCGAACTTTTAGCCTTTCCTACATTAATGGTAATTGCAAGTTTGGTAGTGTCATTAAAGAAGGGAAAGGAAGGTGTAATGAAATTTATTCCAGGTGATGACATAATAAAATGAAAGGGAGTTGGGGTTCAGAAAAATGATTGAATAATACTTTATTTGAAAATTAATTAATTTAAATTTAAATGAGGTTTTCGTATAAAAGTTGCGGCATTACTTTTTTATTTTTTGTATTATTTTTATAATTAATTACGGCATTACTTTTGTAATTTTTTAGCGCATTGCCTTTGTAATCATTTGTCGCGTTACTTATCGAATTAGTGAATTAATTTCGTATATAATGTCTGATTTGTTTTGAACTCAATTACTGACTCGCTTTTGTATTTAATTATCAAATTACCTTCTTTATTTAATTAGTGACTGCCAAAGGCTAGGAATTAAAGATGTAAAAAAAAGACTAAAAGCTGAAAAAAAAGTAGTTTTAAAAATTATTCTTGATCAAAAAGTGAGTCGAAATTCTTTCCCGCAATAAACAGAAATATGTAAAAAGATTAATCCATCGAAGGCTAATTTTAACAAATCCATATCTTTCATGATTTCTATTTCATTTCTTATGAACGATAATTCGGTAGAAAATCTATTTGTTTTTTCAACCTACAAAACCAACACTGGGAAGTCGGAATATTAATGGCCGAAGGCTAGGAAATGGCATTGGATTAAAAAAAAGAAAGTGTTTTTACTGATTAGATTTGTGTTTAAAAAACGGTTCTAGTCCAAATTTGGGTCATTTTTATCTTTAAAGGGTCTGAGCAAAATAATGGCATTTTACGTCGATGTTTCGGAGTATAAACTTCACAAAATTAAGATAAAAATTCAGGTAAAAAAATTCATAAACTTTTGTTTTAATATTGTTACATATTATATATTGTTATAAATTGTCCCCTCTCTACATTGTTTTTATAAGTATAGAAATTGTACCCTATGTCCTTGCCTACAAAGGGCAGAGGGCCTACAAAAGTATATAAAATATTTAACGGAATCGCTCTTTGCAAAAAAATTTTTTTTAGTGCTAGTCTGTAGAACACTATTTGAACGGTATAGTATTTATTGGTATAAAACACCTGTTGTTTGCAGCAATGCCCGGTTTTATTCGGAAGAAACGCACTTGAATTGCAATTTTTGCACTTCTGCGCACTTATTGCACTTGAAAGAGACAAGAGGTTTATAAGGCATAGCTCTTCGTTTTGCGAAAAGTAATTAAAAAATACCTTTTGCAAAAAGCAAAAATAAAAGTAAGTAAAAACATCGTTTTGAAATCAAAAAGCACTCATGGATAAATTGATGGCCAACGTAGGATGTCCATTAACAGTGCTCTCACAGCCCTGAGAATTCTCTAGCAAGGACTGTTCCCCAATGTGCTCTAATTTGAAAAAGACGATTGTTTCATCAGTTTCCTCAATTTGGAATTGATCGAAGGACTCTGTGGAAAAGTTAGAGGAAGAATATACTTCAAACTGTTGCGACACTTAAAATCGAGTTAGAAGCAAGCGTTCATCTTTCGATGTTACCAAACGTAGGTGCTCAAACTGGCAATTGATTAGCAAGGTGTTTCCACCCTTGAATTGATCTAATTTCTAGCATCATTTCAAAACAAAGAAAACCATAATTAATGATAATGCACATAGAAATCAATACATTGATTAAATGCAGTAAGCGCTGGAGCATGATGAGTACTTTAAAATCATCTGTTGAAATATAATGCACTATCTGGATTGCATTTTGAATATGTTAAAACACTCTTTACAATGGAAACAATTTCTTTATAACAGCTTTTTCCAAAGAAGAAGAGAATCTTGAAAGTATAGAAAAGGAAAAAACATATTTGACGGGTTTCTATTTCTAACAATTTTTCTAAGTATGTAGTTCGACTTCCGAATGGCCCCTTAATTCAGATTTTGATGCCTTAAATAAAAAACGATTTGACATCTGTGTCATGAATGGAAGTCGATATCGAAGAATTTCAGTCATCACCTCTTTCACTACCTTGTCATTTTTGAATATGGAACTTTGCTTTTTATAAACTATTCTTCGTTTATATTTTGTCAGATATCCGAATTTTATTTTTTTCCAACTGGGATATATTTAAATAAGTTAAGTATAATAATATTTTAAAATGAATTTTACACAAATCAAATCTCAAAGAAGGCAAACGAATAGGGAATCGGGCAGGCAACCAAGCAAGCAAATAAATCTGAATGCGATTCATTCATTAAAATTACAACATTCAATCATAACACACACGTGTGGTGTAGCAATTTCAGCCAGTATTGTCAGCGCTGAAGAGCCATAGATTCAGTTGCTTTACTGTATGTACTAAATATATATATTTTACATGTATATATAATTTTATAAGTAAACAAAAACATCAAAGCAATTCACTTTTAAGAAAAGTATGGTATTTAGATTAGTACAGAACAAATAGTTCGCAGTCTGGCATGCTCTACACATCTACAAACACACACACAGCAAAGAATGACTGCTCTTTTAATTATAAATTACTCCAAATAAATGTAACTGTTCCACATAAATAGGAAGGACATATATCCATTAATCGCTTTTCCTTGGATTTCTCGCAATTTTCAGAACTTTTTGACGAAGAACGTACACCTTAAATTTGTGTTTCTGGTTAGCTCGCTCGCGAGACGAACGTGTTATCCCTGCAGTTGAGATTCGTTCAAAAGAACGGGGAAGACCTCAAGGGAATTATCGATTCCCATCATCGATAAAACGTTAAGAATGTATGCTCGTAATCAGATGAACTTGGGTCGTTTGTCTTTCCGAGCATAAGCAAAAAGTTCTATATTTCTTTTGGCCCATTCTTGTTTGATAAGCTTGTCAGGAGCTATGCAGGCGATTGTGGAAGAGCAGTTGTCGGTCTGCTCCAATCAATTGCTTCTGTCACTTTCTCAGATTGATTTTGAATTAATAATTAATAGTAGTTAATTTTTCAAGCCTGTTTCCCACTACCGACTGATTAGTTATCCCACGAACGGGCGATGACAAATTATTGTTCAACTTTCTTGTAACTTTTCGTTCGGTGGACTGTAATTCCGGAATTGTAATTACTAAAAAGAATTTCCTGTTTTTCGCAAAGTAAATTTGTCACTGTCAGTTTTCCAGGAAACTTATGGAAAGTGATAAACAAGGAAATCATAAATCAGGACCACTGAAAAATGACAAATTGATAACGAGCCCACACCAAGTTGTGGGGTCTCTGTTAAAGTATGACAACAACCTACAAAGTTTGACCCGGGCTTGCCACAAGTAAACTGTTTTGGCACTGGTCTGGATGTAAAAAATACAAAAGAAGAGGGCATAACCTAAAATTTTCGCAACGTTTCGAGAACTAAAATTTCCTTCATCAAGCGAAGCGTCAAGGAACTGTAGATGGAAAAGGTATTTATGCCTTAACTTTGGGTTTCTCCAAAGCTGTTCCGCCCTCGGGTTTCCCTCCCTGATTATGTAATGGGTGTATCTGGAATTAGTGACCATAAGTGAAGTAGGTACCAAGGTTTATTTAAATCAGTGGTTCCTAACCTGGGGGGGGTCGCACCCCCGCCAAGGGGGTGGTGAGCAGGTTTCTGAGGGGTCGCCGCAACTATTTTTAGTTGCAATTATTTTTATAAGGAATTTCATACCAAATGTTTCCAACGCTTTTATATTTCAACATGGCTACATTGCAATGTTCTACTATATGATATACATTATATATAACTATACTATACATACTATAATAACCATACTATATCTATAATATACATTAATATATTTAATTAATATAATATAATTTTGTATTTAATGTGTTTTCTTTACTTCGTTGAAAACGCTTTTATAATGCAAATATAGCGGCGACGGACCAGGAGGGGCTGTCGCGGATCTTTTGGTTACTATAAAAGGGAGTTATGGATTATTTGGCTACTATGAAAGTGGGTCGCAGCTTGAAAAAGATTGGGAACTATTAATTTAAAACCTTTTTTGAAATCTCCAGTCCGTTGCTTTTGTTAAAATGGTGGCGTATTAGGAGTTTTGATGAGGGAAATGCCATGGCCCCCATGGGGGTCACAGACAGATATGTTCTTTTTGACCAGCTGATCAGCCATTTACGTATAGATGGTAAGAACTGCCTATAATGTGTCCCTGAGCATAGCAGCCTAGAAGGAAACGTAATTTTACATAATACAGGAGATTAAAAATTATCAACACAAAATTACAAATTATTTTACATAATTTACGTGATTTTCATGCTCAATCTTGAATCTGTGAATATGGATTTCTGCGCATGCTCGTGGACATGTAAAAATGAAAAACATATTGTGCTGGTTACACCAGCTATCAGTCCATAATCATGCACACAAGATCTTTATTAGTTACCATAGAAATGCTCAGAAAATTATTCTGATTGCTGTCTCGATTAATTTGAATGACTGGAATATAATTATATCTTGCTTAAGAATAAATATCTTAAGGTTTTATTTTATTTATGTAATATTCTCATAAGAATTTATTTGAATCAAGAATATATCTCAAGGGAACTCCGTATGATCACACTCTGAAAAAGAAAATTTAATTTGTCACAAAGTTGCAATTTTTTAAATTATTTTTTTATGAGTTTGCTCGAAGTTTACTATAAATAACAAAATAAATGTAGAAATAGTCAATTTTCAATTGTCTGTTCTCAGAGAATTCCCATTAGTAATGATGGGCAAGGTGATTAGTTTAGTAAAGCAAAATGACAAAAAAATCCTGAGGGGCAAGCAATATCTTTACTCATAAACTGTTAAGTGTAATGTATTAGCAAAACAAATCCCTAATTATGGCGCGAAACGAAATTTTGATTTATGGAACAAATTAATGTGGTACATGTTTTTTTTTAAACCAAAATTAACATTCGTTGGTAAGTTTTGTTAGGCAATAAAATTGGCATCGTTTAATAAAAACTACCGAAATGGAGTTTTAAATTCTAAATCGGTAAAACTCTTTCACAGTTATCGCTTATTCGGTATTAGCCAAGCAATTTTAAATGTTTAATTACCAAAACAGGACCC
Source organism: Dysdera silvatica (assembly GCA_006491805.2). NCBI lineage: Eukaryota > Metazoa > Arthropoda > Arachnida > Araneae > Dysderidae > Dysdera > Dysdera silvatica. Next base: position 164,525,657 of record QLNU02015003.1, read on the forward strand.
ATAAACAAGGAAGTAAAGAATATTTTTAGCGCACGTTTTTTGAACGAAATTTTAACTTTTTGTGTAGTTCCAGCTTTTGAAAGATTCGTAATGAGAACATGTTTTGTGAATAAACTAGTTCGTTAATAGTAAATGATGGACATATTTGCGAATTTATTTTTAATGTTTGTAATCGGCTTTGAACAGTTGGAAACGGTTTAATTGGAAAACGGTGCTGGGATGTAATGAGGATTAATTAGCATAATTAAACAATTTTAATAGTTTTAGTTATATTCGACTCAATTTCTAATCTTTTTTTTCATTTTTTAATGATAAGCGTACAGTCCTAAAGTTGAGAACTGACTGAAAAATTTAAAATGAATAAAAATATAATAAAAACGAATTGTTTGTTTGACAGCTTATTTAATCAGAAAATGAAAAGTTGGAATTTTGGTTCCTGTAAATTCGTTTCTTAGTTATTATACATAGGTGACGAAAAAGCACATTGAATTTAGGAAATCCATCAACCTGTCTGTTTCCACAATGTTTCGAAATGCATCACAAATTTAGATGAAGTGGTAAACATATACACTCCCTAATGACAAACAGAATCAATAAATAGTTGGAAAATTTAAGTCTGTAATTACATTAGTGATAATTATCTTACTTCATAAAAAATTACATTGAAAGTTCACAATTTTTTTTGAAGATACAGTATAACCACAATTAATCGAACTCCGCTTAATAAATAAATAACTTAAATGAAATGGACCGTTTCTCACTTCCTCTTCTTTCTTCCTCGATTTCCTTTTTAAGTCGGCAGTTCATGTTTTTAGCAGAAACATTTATATTTGTTCAAGCTATTGTATCAAGTGTACTCTGGGTTTGAGAGAGAGGAACCTATGAAGACCATGTATAACCATGTATATTTCATGGGCGGAAGTAATCATTTTTTTCTCTTGCCTGCGTTCTTCAGAAAAGTTAGATGAAGCTGTGATTTTGAAGTCTTTTTATTTCAAACAGTGCGCTTAAGCACTTAACCAAACTTAGCCTTGAAATTACGGATCAGCTTCGATACGCCAGCTACAAATAGTGGCCATATAAACGGTCTGTTTGGAAGGACGTTAAAATTGTATTTGATCCTGAAAATTTCAATGGGTTTGGGTCAAAGGTCAAACTTGGCCTTTAAAATGCTTGAAAAACAAACAAACAAACAGACAGTATAGGTTACTTGTATGTAAACATTCTTTTGGATATGTGTTCGATTTATTTTATCTATTTTTTTTAATTCTTCAAGGTTTTAGTGTAAAAAAATATCCACTTTTTACTGTTCAGAAAAGTAAAAGGCTTTTATTTTTAAGCAACCCGCCTTCGGTAAAATTCGAGTTTGTTATCGTAAATTGCTTCATATTTAATTGAAGAAAGCTAGAAATCTTCAGGGGCGAGCGCATGATTTTAATTAAATGAGGGGGGGGGGGATATCGTGGTTAAAAAAGTTTTGGAAAATAAAAAGTTCAAACAAAGCTATCGAAATATATCCATAGCAGCAAAACATAGTATTTAATTAATACGTAGATATACATTGCAACTTTATTTTACTATTAATATAATAGATTAGTATAAGTCTATATAATTAAACGTGAATTGAGGCAAATGTGTCTGCTCTCCATATTTACATTGAAAATTAAATTTCCAGATTATCGGAAACTTCACTTATCCGAAAAGGGACCCGCTCACCATTTATTCCTGTTTCTTGGAGTTGTAGTGTATCATATTTTAATGTATATATATATATTTGCATAAACATACTTTCAACTAAACAAAATATGCACAAAATTATGGTAGTTAAAAAAATTATTAATAACTAGTGAACTGCAATCTTAGTTTTATGTATACAGTGGAGTTTCTTTAACCCGAACTAATTAGGAACGAGACCTATTGAGATAGACAGATTTTCGGATTTACCGAAATCTTTACTACAGAATTTACTGCAAGGTGTAATTATTTGATGTGTATTTTGGTGCGCAAGCGTTGCGGATAACAGACGGCGAGCAAGCGGAGGAAAATTTCTTCTTCCTTTAATGAAAATTTCAGTTAATTTGCAACACACGCTGTTTGTTTGCGTTTTGTAAGTCGGTTACGGTTGAAAAAAAATCCAGCC
>QLNU02015003.1:164527896-164538970 GCA_006491805.2 Dysdera silvatica
GAGGTTTATAAGGCATAGCTCTTCGTTTTGCGAAAAGTAATTAAAAAATACCTTTTGCAAAAAGCAAAAATAAAAGTAAGTAAAAACATCGTTTTGAAATCAAAAAGCACTCATGGATAAATTGATGGCCAACGTAGGATGTCCATTAACAGTGCTCTCACAGCCCTGAGAATCCTCTAGCAAGGACTGTTCCCCAACGTGCTCTAATTTGAAAAAGACGATTGTTTCATCAGTTTCCTCAATTAGGAATTGATCGAAGGACTCTGTGGAAAAGTTAGAGGAAGAATATACTTCAAACTGTTGCGACACTTAAAATCGAGTTAGAAGCAAGCGTTCATCTTTCGATGTTACCAAACGTAGGTGCTCAAACTGGCAATTGATTAGCAAGGTGTTTCCACCCTTGAATTGATCTAATTTCTAGCGTCATTTCAAAACAAAGAAAACCATAATTAATGATAATGCACATAGAAATCAAGACATTGATTAAATGCAGTAAGCGCTGGAGCGTGATGAGTACTTTAAAATCATCTGTTGAAATATAATGCACTATCTGGATTGCATTTTGAATATGTTAAAACACTCTTTACAATGGAAACAATTTCTTTATAACAGCTTTTTCCAAAGAAGAAGAGAATCTTGAAAGTATAGAAAAGGATAAAACATATTTGACGGGTTTCTATTTCTAACAATTTTTCTAAGTATGTAGTTCGACTTCCGAATGGCCCCTTAATTCAGATTTTGATGCCTTAAATAAAAAACGATTTGACATCTGTGTCATGAATGGAAGTCGATATCGAAGAATTTCAGTCATCACCTCTTTCACTACCTTGTCATTTTTGAATATGGAACTTTGCTTTTTATAAACTATTCTTCGTTTATATTTTGTCAGATATCCGAATTTTATTTTTTTCCAACTGGGATATATTTAAATAAGTTAAGTATAATAATATTTTAAAATGAATTTTACACAAATCAAATCTCAAAGAAGGCAAACGAATAGGGAATCGGGCAGGCAACCAAGCAAGCAAATAAATCTGAATGCGATTCATTCATTAAAATTACAGCTTTCAATCATAACACACACGTGTGGTGTAGCAATTTCAGCTAGTATTGTCAGCGCTGAAGAGCCATATATTAAGTTGTTTTACTGTATGTACTAAATATATATATTTTACATGTATACATAATTTTATAAGTAAACAAAAACATCAAAGCAATTCACGTTTAAGAAAAGTATGGTATTTAGATTAGTACACAACAAACAGTTCGCAGTCTGGCATGCTCTACACATCTACAAACACACACACAGCAAAGAATGACTGCTTTTTTAATTATAAATTACTCCAAATAAATGTAACTGTTTCACATAAATAGGAAGGACATATATCCATTAATCGCTTTTCCTTGGATTTCTCGCAATTTTCAGAACTTTTTGACGAAGAGCGTACACCTTAAATTTGTGTTTCAGGTTAGCTCGATCGCGAGACGAACGTGTTATCCCTGCAGTTGAGATTCGTTCAAAAGAACGGGGAAGACCTCAAGGGAATTATCGATTCCCATCATCGATAAAACGTTAAGAATGTATGCTCGTAATCAGATGAACTTGGGTCGTTTGTCTTTCCGAGCATAAGCAAAAAGTTCTATATTTCTTTTGGCCCATTCTTGTTTGATAAGCTTGTCAGGAGCTATGCAGGCGATTGTGGAAGAGCAGTTGTCGGTCTGCTCCAATCAATTGCTTCTGTCACTTTCTCAGATTGATTTTGAATTAATAATTAATAGTAGTTAATTTTTCAAGCCTGTTTCCCACTACCGACTGATTAGTTATCCCACGAACGGGCGATGACAAATTATTGTTCAACTTTCTTGTAACTTTTCGTTCGGTGGACTGTAATTCCGGAATTGTAATTACTAAAAAGAATTTCCTGTTTTTCGCAAAGTAAATTTGTCACTGTCAGTTTTCCATTAAACTTATGAAAAGTGATAAACAAGGAAATCATAAATCAGGACCACTGAAAAATGACAAATTGATAACGAGCCCACACCAAGTTGTGGGGTCTCTGTTAAAGTATGACAACAACCTACAAAGTTTGACCCGGGCTTGCCACAAGTAAACTGTTTTGGCACTGGTCTGGATGTAAAAAATACAAAAGAAGAGGGCATAACCTAAAATTTTCGCAACGTTTCGAGAACTAAAATTTCCTTCATCAAGCGAAGCGTCAAGGAACTGTAGATGGAAAGGTATTTATGCCTTAACTTTGGGTTTCTCCAAAGCTGTTCCGCCCTCGGGTTTCCCTCCCTGATTATGTAATGGGTGTATCTGGAATTAGTGACCATAAGTGAAGTAGGTACCAAGGTTTATTTAAATCAGTGGTTCCTAACCTGGGGGGGGTCGCACCCCCGCCAAGGGGGTGGTGAGCAGGTTTCTGAGGGGTCGCCGCAACTATTTTTAGTTGCAATTATTTTTATAAAGAATTTCATACCAAATGTTTCCAACGCTTTTATATTTTAACATGGCAACACATATTGCAATGTTCTACTATATGATATACATTATATATAACTATACTATACATACTATAATAACCATACTATATATATAATATACATTAATACATATAATTAACATAATATAATTTTGTATTTAATGTGTTTTCTTTACTTCGTTAAAAGTGCTTTTATTATGCAAATATAGCGGCGACGGACCAGGAGGGGCTGTCGCGGATCTTTTGGTTACTATAAAAGGGAGTCATGGATTACTTGTCTACTATAAAAGTGGGTCGAAGCTTGGAAAAGATTGGGAACTATTAATTTAAAACCTTTTTTGAAATCTCCAGTCCGTTGCTTTTGTTAAAATGGTGGCGTATTAGGAGTTTTGATGAGGGAAATGCCATGGCCCCCATGGGGGTCACAGACAGATATGTTCTTTTTGACCAGCTGATCAGCCATTTACGTATAGATGGTAAGAACTGCCTATAATGTGTCCCTGAGCATAGCAGCCTAGAAGGAAACGTAATTTTACATAATACAGGAGATTAAAAATTATCAACACAAAATTACAAATTATTTTACATAATTTACGTGATTTTCATGCTCAATCTTGAATCTGTGAATATGGATTTCTGCGCATGCTCGTGGACATGTAAAAATGAAAAACATATTGTGCTGGTTACACCAGCTATCAGTCCATAATCATGCACACAAGATCTTTATTAGTTACCATAGAAATGCTCAGAAAATTATTCTGATTGCTGTCTCGATTAATTTGAATGACTGGAATATAATTATATCTTGCTTAAGAATAAATATCTTAAGGTTTTATTTTATTTATGTAATATTCTCATAAGAATTTATTTGAATCAAGAATATATCTCAAGGGAACTCCGTATGATCACACTCTGAAAAAGAAAATTTAATTTGTCACAAAGTTGCAATTTTTTAAATTATTTTTTTATGAGTTTGCTCGAAGTTTACTATAAATAACAAAATAAATGTAGAAATAGTCAATTTTCAATTGTCTGTTCTCAGAGAATTCCCATTAGTAATGATGGGCAAGGTGATTAGTTTAGTAAAGCAAAATGACAAAAAAATCCTGAGGGGCAAGCAATATCTTTACTCATAAACTGTTAAGTGTAATGTATTAGCAAAACAAATCCCTAATTATGGCGCGAAACGAAATTTTGATTTATGGAACAAATTAATGTGGTACATGTTTTTTTTTAAACCAAAATTAACATTCGTTGGTAAGTTTTGTTAGGCAATAAAATTGGCATCGTTTAATAAAAACTACCGAAATGGAGTTTTAAATTCTAAATCGGTAAAACTCTTTCACAGTTATCGCTTATTCGGTATTAGTCAAGCAATTTTAAATGTTTAATTACCAAAACAGGATCCATAAACAAGGAAGTAAAGAATATTTTTAGCGCACGTTTTTTGAACGAAATTTTAACTTTTTGTGTAGTTCCAGCTTTTGAAAGATTCGTAATGAGAACATATTTTGTGAATAAATTAGTTCGTTAATAGTAAATGATGGACATATTTGCGAATATATTTTTAATGTTTGTAATCGGTTTTGAATAGTTGGAAACGGTTTAATTGGAAAACGGTGCTGCGGGTGTAATGAGGATTAATTAGCATAATTAAACGATTTTAATAGTTTTAGTTATATTCGACTCAATTTCTAATCTTTCTTTTTATTTTTTAATGATAAGCGTACAGTCCTAAAGTTGAGAACTGACTGAAAAAATTTAAAATGAATAAAAATATAATAAAAACGAATTGTTTGTTTGACAGCTTATTTAATCAGAAAATGAAAAGTTGGAATTTTGGTTCCTGTAAATTCTTTTCTTAGTTGTTATACATAGGTGACGAAAAAGCACATTGAATTTAGGAAATCCATCAACCTGTCTGTTTCCCCAATGTTTCGAAATGCATCACAAATTTAGATGAAGTGGTAAACATATACACTCCCTAATGACAAACAGAATCAATAAATACTTGGAAAATTTAAGTATGTATTTACATTAGGGCTAATTATCTTATTTGATGAAAAATTACATTGAAAGTTCACAATTTTTTTAAGAGAGAGTATAACCACAATTAATCGAACTCCGCTTAATAAATAAATGACTTAACAGAAAAGCTTAATATAAATGGCCTGCTTCTGCACTTCCTTTTCTTCCTTCGTCGATTTCCTTTTTAAATCGACACTTTATCTTTTTAGCAGAAACGTTTATATTTGTTTTAGCTATTGTATCAAGTGTGCTATGGGTTTGAGACAGGAATCTATGAAGACCATGTATAACCATATATCTCTCTTGGGAGGCAGTAATCATTCTCTTTCTCTTCCCTGGGATCTTCAGAAAAGTTAGATGTAGCTGTGATTTTGAAGTCTTTTCATTTCAAACTACAACATGGAAACTTGCTGCTCTTTAGTGCTTAGCCAAATACTAGCCTAGAAATTATGGATCAGCTGCGATACACCAGCTTCAAATACGGGCCATATGAAACAGATCTGTTCGGAAGGACGTTAATATTATATTTGATTCTAAAATTTTCACGGGATTTGGGTCAAAGGTCAGGCTTGACCTTTAGCAGACTTGAAAAAATTAAACAGACAAACAGTTCAGGTTAACTGTATGTGAACATTCTTTTAGACATGCGCTCGATTTATTTTATTTATTTATTTTTCCTTTAAGGTTTTAGGGTAAAAAATATCCACTTTCTAAGAGGGTAGAGTGGGGCTATACGGATAGTTTCTATTTTCATGAAAATTAAAAAAATATATGTGAGCAGTAATTTTCTTTTAAATATACAGTACAGTACAATATCCATATCTGTAAGCTTGCTTTCTTTCCGTAGAAGCTAGATAATGAGGAGTGAAAACTAGTACATATTTTGTTAGTATTTAATTTACCCTCCAGATTGTAAAATTTCCATACGGAACGGGGCTATTTGAATACTGAGTGGGACTATTTGAATAAATATAATAAAAATTGTGTATATGACAGAATAACGTGATATATAACAGCAAATAATTCAATTTATAACGTTCAAGAATAATACAATTGAAAATTTGTACTGCCCTACTTGCGCCATTACTAGCAAGATGCACTTGGTTTTTTTTGCCTATATTCGCATAATAATCACTGAATCAAACGAAGAGCACTATATAACGAAACACATTATCAATTCAACGCCCGTGAACTTCATGGGAGGTTATTGAAAATCCGATAAGACAATACAAGGCCTTTATGGACGGTTAACAGAAATAATGTTTCAAGAGAAAGGCCGTACAATTAGATTGGATCCATGAAGTTTTTCATGACCTCTGTCTTTGACAAAGTGATCAAATAGTACAATAAACTATATTTCATAAGAGTTCAAAATGAAGTTCTGAAAATAATTATAAACCATATTTTTTAATATTACATGAAGTGTCCACAAACAAAATGTTTTTGGACTTTTGCATCGACACAATACTCGTGGTACCAGGTTTTGCACGTTTGGCAGCGGATCCAAGCCTTCCTTTTATCGTCGAACTTACCGACAAAAGACCATTTTCCCCGATAAAAGCCACATTTCCATGACTCTTTTTCATCCTGTTCGCAGTCATTTAAAGGTAAGAAATTTTATCCTGGCTGGAATCAGAGTCTGGGTCTCAGCCTTTTCTTTACGTTTCATAATTTTTAAACTTCCTGTCGTTCTTCCTTCGTTTTTCGAATTTTTTTTTTTACTGCTAATGTCGTAACATTTTCCGGAGACGTCGTGTGGCAGGCTTTTGCTCTGGTGGTCATTCTGTTCTTTATTGTCTGCGGTTATGTCTGTGGAAAAGGAAGAACATTCTGAGCAGACGCGTCTGGAGTATATGTTGATGAATCGGGGGACCCATCGCAGTTTGCTGTTTCCCTTGTTTTCGCCTTTTCTGATAATAATTCAGAAGGAGCGGACAGCCAGCATTCAATAGCGTTAGGGTTTAAACGGGTAAATTCCCTTGTAGGAAAATCCACTCGCAGCCAGACGCGCAGATGCAGCGGATATCCATGTCTCAGTAAACAATCCATTAAAGTGAACTTTGCCCATCCTTATGTTTGGATTTCGCTGTTGCCACTTTGTGGCCATCTGAAAATAATCGTTTTTCAGTGTCTTAAAAACGCACCTGTCCAAAGGTTGTAACACATGAGTAGTGCAAGACGGTAAGCAGATCATTTCTATGCCATTCTTCTGACAGAATTGCAGGGTCTCAAGTAAGGAATAAAAAACGTGGCCATATAAAATAAGGAGGACTTTTTCTGGTACTCGATTTGTTCGGAAATGGTTCAACCGCTTCATAAATATGTTGTCTTTGATCCACCCACTGATACAGGACATAGATCCATTGGTTAGATTGACCGAGAACTCTGCCTTAAGTCTTTTACCCTTGAATATAATGACAGGTGATATGTATGAACCTGCCGCGCTAAAACAAGCGATCAGCGTAATATTTTCGCTCTCATCAGCGCTAGTTAAAGCCAGGAGCTATTTTTTACCTTTTTGTGCAATGATTTTGTAAGTTTTATTGTTAAGAGGTAACCCGGTTTCATCCATATTGTAAATAAAGGTTGGCTTGTTATGGAGAGAAAGATTTGTTAACAGTTCATTCGAACGGTCAAAATATTGGTTAACTGTTTCTCTACTTAGAGCACCCGCTCTTGCCTTTGACAGGCCCTCTAGTTTTCTCAAGGAAAGTTGATTTCTCTGGCAGAATGCTGAACACCAGTCTTTTCCTGCCATGTTTTCGCAAGGGTGAGGAATTTTGTTTTCATCAGCCAGCTCCACATTCGCGATACGCACATCTTTTCCTGTTAGTCCAACTCGTCTTATGCTTAAATACTTAATTCTATCGGCAAGAGCTTTTTCTAATTCTTCACCAAGCACTGTACGATGACCAATAGATGTACCACATGAATATTTTTGTGGTGAAAAGTCATAGATTCCCAAATGTTTTTGTTTTTTCTTTTTGATAATGGCGGTAAACAGTTGTAAGTGGCACGCGGAAAGTTTTACTGGCGTCCATTAACGATGCCCCTGCGATTGCTGCTTCAACTTCTTTCTTCATAGTCTCCTTGTCCCACTGTAACCGCCCACCTTTTCTTTTATAGTTCCTAACCATCTGAAGGTGGATAAGAAAACAGTAAATTAATTGTTTATCTCAGTAAATACACAAAATCGTAGTTTTCAAATAGCCTCGTTTCCGACTATTCATATGGCCCCATATTGTATTTAAATTTCATGACGTCGTAATTCCATTAAATAGCCATACATGGCAACACGAAAAATGGGTCAAGCCTAGGAAGAGTCCATACTCACATTAAATTTTAATTCATTTCGATTATGCATTAAACATTTCCGTAAAACCTTAACTAACAACAAATAAAAGTTATAAACGACATTCTTAGTATAAATAAGTTAATTACCTTCCCTTCTTTAAAAAATTCTTTCTGTATTCTCTCGTGCCACAAAACAAAATTTATTTCTTCAAAAGCTACAGCGTCCTTCACTAAATAACTAGCATTCGCGAAATGCCTTGTGGGTTTAATAGACGTCACAGAACAGGCAAAAAACCTCAGCAATTTCCAAATAGCCCCACTATTCATATAGCCTCATTCTACCTTATACAGAAAAGTAAAAGGTTTTTACTTTTAACTAACCTGCCTTCAGCAAAATTCGAGTTTGCTAACGCAAATTGCTCCATGTTTTATTGAAGAAAGCGAGAAATCTTCAGTGACAAATTCCTTAATTTTAATTTAATAATGGAGAAACATCGTGGTTAAAAAAGTTTTGAAAAATAAAAAGTTCAAAGGAAGCTATCGAAATATATCCATAGCAGAAAAACTTAGTGTCTAATTAATACGTAGATATATATATATCGCAACCTTTTTTTTTACTATTAATATAATAGTTTAGTAGAAGTCTATATAATTAAACGTGAATTGAGGTAAATGTGGCTGCTTTCCATCTTTACATTGAAAATTAAATTTTCGGATTATCCGAAATGGGACCCTCTCCACATTTATTTCGGTTTCTTGGAGTTCCAGTGTATCATATTTTAATGTATATATTTGTCCATAAACATACCTTCAACTGAACGAAATATACACAAAATTATGGCAGTTACAAAATTTATTAATAACCCAGTTAACTGCATTTGGTTATGTATGAAATAAAGTCTCTTTAATCCGAACTATATGCTGGGGACCGGACCTATTCAGAAAAGACAAATTTTCCGGATTTACCGAAATCTTTATTACAGAATTTAAAATTTTTTATTTAAATTCTTTTGTAAGGTGTAATTATTTGACGTCTATTTTGGTGCGCAAGCGTTACAGAAAACAGATGACGGGCGAATGGCGGAAAATTTCTTCTTCCTTTATGAAAAATTTCAATTAGTTTGCAACGCACGCTGTGTTGTTTGTTTGCGTATTGTAAGTCGGTTACCGTTGATAAAAAAAATCCACCGCCTGAAAAAAAATTCAGATTTATCGGGTTAGCGTGATTCAGATTAACAAGACTTTATTACGTTTAATTAGTTTCAGTTCAGTGTATTTCTATGTTAGATATAATATAATAAAATATAAATAATCGTGAAAAAAGAACACATAAGGGATTCACAGCGCAGACATCGCGACTATCGTAATTATGACTTAACAACGTTAGCAATGACTTAACAATATTAGCAATGACTTAACAATGTTAGCAATGACTTAACAACGTTAACAATTTATAAGAATCGAACACTATGCAGAAATATTTATTTTCTTTCGAACGTTTCACCATCTAATCACGCCATAACATCGGCGCTGGTATCACTACGCCAATAAACGTTGATTAATAACGTTAACAATGACTTAACAATGTTAACAATGACTTGTATAAGGTGAGTGTTAAAAAATTATTTAAAATTTAAGTTTTAACTCCATCCTAAAAAAGGAGTTTTACCTTATTGATTCTTATATGTTCCCCTTTGATTCTTATATGTTGATTGGTTCATAAAGAATAAAAAATTCTTCATGATTGTAATCAGAAAAGCAACCCAATAATATAATATGTGCGGTTATTGACGAAGTATAGGATCCATGGCATTAAAAATTGCTATTTTTTAAATTAACCCTATCTTTTTTATTCTTAAATAAAATTTGTAATTTTCCTTAATATTTTTAATTTGTTATTTTGTTTTAATATTTTTTATGATTCTATGATTTTTTACTTTCAACAATTATAGTTGAGAAGTTGTTGAAATATATCCCAAAATGTCTAATAGATTTGGGTCCTGGAAATGGAAAATGGAATTCTTGATCATTAATATTTTTTGAATTTTTTTATCTACTTTCTCAAATAAATTTGCATCTGTTGGAAAAATTTCAATAAAATGTACGGTTGGAAAAGTATCGGTAATAATAATGAAATTCGCAGGCGAAATTTCGGTTCTTGGCTTACTCCCGCAGTTGCAAAGCACATCAAACCATAATGACCGGGCTTAGATGGGTTTTGGTCCCTCGACTGAAGGGCTCCAGGGATACGTACCCGCCTGCCCACATAGCCTTTTAGCTTCAAGGGAAAGGACGAAAGAACGATCTCGTTAGACAAGCACGTATTTCCAAGTTGTTCAATTTAAACGAATGCTACCAGTATCAAGAGATTATCTGATGGAAAGTGCATCGGATCAGCTCTTTTGATCTTCAGCCCCTTTATCGACCTTCATTGCCCCCATCTTTCCATAATTTATTGGCTTCGGGAAAAGATAAATAATTAAGGATGGTAATCGATTATTTCTCTCCCCTGTGAAATGAACCGATGTCCTTTATCACCCATTTGAAAGGATTTGTTAGCCTATCAGAGATTATAAGACGTAATAGACATAAAATATTTTTTTTTCTGTGAATAGATAATGATCAGAAATGGAATGTCCATGAATTAATAATGGGCTAAAAATAAGTCGCTAATAATAGCTGAATATGGAGTAATGGTTGAAAAGAGAGCAGGAAATAATGATTGCAGAAATGAGAGTCGTCAAGGAATCGTCATTAAATTTATAGAAAGAAACATTGGCAAGGACAGTGTGGAATAATGAATGGACCCTTATAAAACTGATAACGGATGAAATCTTATTAGAAATTCAAACAAATTAATACCCAGTTTTTCAAGAATTAATCGCAGAATGCCTTGTATTGCTTCCAGCTTTCCCAGAGTGTGGAATTTCCTACCTAACAGACTATAAGTAATTAATCTCATTTCTCTTTTTAAAAAATATGTCCTCAAATATCTTTTAGAATTGCAGGGTTTTTTATTTTTATATAGTGTATTTTTATTGTGATTTTAGTAAGATTTTATCCTAGTTCTGTATATGTTGAAATGTTGTAACGATCTTTCCACCCCACTTATAGGGCCCTGCGGTGGCGCAGTGTGGTAACGCGTTCTCCTATTGCGCGGCTAATCCGGGTTCGACTCCCAGCAGTGCAAAAAGAACGCTTACTCAGAGATCTCATAAAAGATCGCACTGCTCACTGTAGTCCGGGGTTTAGTTCCCCAGGCCTTAAGA
>QLNU02015003.1:164546723-164561228 GCA_006491805.2 Dysdera silvatica
ATGATGAGCTTGATATGTTGTTTCCCTTTGGTGTGTAACTCTTTGATTTCTTCATAAAATTCTTCAACCTCTTCGTCGGTATGGCTTGATGTTGGTGCATATACCTGTACTATCTGAAGTTGGTATCGCTGGGTTAGTTGAACAACGAGCCTCGCTGCTCGATCTGATGTACTTTCAACTTCCAGAAGACAGTCTTTAATTCTTTTGTTGATTAAGAAGCCAACACCACTTGTTCTTCCAGTTTCCGTTCCTCTATAATAAAACAAATGTCCACTTTTAAGTTCCACCAACTCTTCACCTTTTCTTCTAACTTCACTGAGTCCTACAATGTCCCATTTGATCTTGTCTAGTTCCTCTTCCAATTCCTGAAGTTTTGCTTCAGAAGCAAGGGATCGTCCATTATACGTTGCCAAGGTCAATAACAAACGGCAGCCTGGGCCATTCCAGTGATTCTTAGCACCCCCTGCTTTCATGCCACACTGACCGCTGCCTTGATCAGGAGCACTCCAGCACCTGGAGACTAGGGGCCATGGTTTCTGGTGTGTCAACATAATGGAGGAATTAGCCATAATTTCACCACGCTGGCTAGACGGGTTGGTGAATTAGCCCTCCCCTTCCGCCTTTCTATCCGTGCAGCAAATATTAATTTGCCACATAAATAGAAAGCTCAGCCTGCACCACTTGAAGGCGGGGTAGGACACTAGGTTACTGGCCTGGCCGGTTCCACACATCGTCACATACGTTCAGCGTGTGGGTCTCCTTCCAGTTAGATACCAGCAACCCTTTTGCAGGCCATATATATATAATTTTGCTTATATTATATTTTATAATGGAATTTTTTGTAATTTCGTTTCAGGCAGACCTCGTAAAATACAGAACATTCACAATAGATTTACACTTAAAACAAAAGGAAATAAGATTAAACAGTGTGAACATGGGCAAGAATTACAAAAAAATACAAGATAATGTAAAAGTGAACGGAACACAACTGGGTTATATTAATTTATATTGGTAGTCAACGCATAATGAAAATTCAGGCTTTTTGATAATATGTGTGAGTACAATGTTTTGGAAATCGTGGTCTGCCTGGGCAAATGAATTACAGGCAGGGAATTAAATTCTAAATAGTCAACTGCAGAATTTTTTTCCGATATTTCAGAAGTTATACAAATTGCAGGTGGGATAAAATATTTGCTTGCAATCGAATTAATTATCCGTTGGAATAACAAATACCATTATAAATAAGTGCTTTCAGTTTTTCTTCCTATCTTGAATATGCCCTTTTTTTCGAGATGTTGGATTATTTTCCTTAGAAAGGATACCAATGCCGTGATTGCCTCTGTATATGTCGTAACATTATTTGAAAGGCTGGAACTATGTTGCTGTGTAAATAATAGCTGTTAGACACTTTCTCTTGTCGTCGTCTTCTTTGGACAAGATCTTCCAAGTGGAGAAATTTAATCTTCGAAGATTTCATTACTCACGTTGTAGGAAACAGACTTGTGTCGTCCCCTTCAGGAAACTAATTGGATTTCTCGTTGGGTGTCTACGAAGAACTAACCACTTCGAAAATTGAATCTTATTGTCCCTTGTTTAGTTCTTCTTCAGCGCTTGAAAGCAATTTTGTCAAGCTGCTCCAACTGATGGTTTCTCCCATATTTAGCTTCGGACGTTGATTTTTTAAGGTAAGTTTTCGCATGTTATGCTAATTAGTAATTTAATACAGGATTTCAAAAATGGTAGTGAAACCCATCGTCTGAAGATTTCACGTTTGGCTTACAGAAAAGTGATTTAAGCTTATAAACGTAATCTTGCAATGCTTATTTACTTGCTATGCTCGTTTTTTTTTAGTTCTGCTATATATATATTCTTTGGTCTATCCTTTCTCATCATCCTCTTTGAAATTTATAGTTTAATATTTATCTACTAATAACGTTGCCTGTTATCATGAGTTAACACTAAGCAGTTTAATAAACAAATTTAGTTACTATTATTGAGATGGAAGTTATATAGTGTTTTAATGCAAATTGAAATAAATAAATAAATATAATAATAATAATAATAATATATACAATAATAATAATATGATTATAAATAGTAATACATAATAATATATAATAATATATACAATAATAATACACATTATTAATATAAGTATAAATAAAATTCTTTTTTATATTTAAAATTTGTTTCTTAGATTATGGTTTACTGAATTTCTAAACACCCGCCTGTTCGTTTGTCTGTTCGTCCAATCTGTCCATCCATCTATCCATCCATCCATCTATTCATTCAGTTCAATTTTAATTGATTATATAGTCTATTAAGTATTTACTGATATCTTGGAAAAGTTTTCAATCATAAAAATTCATTATAAATCTTAATTTTTATAAATCTCGAACTTAATCACATAATCTCTTTTCTCTGATCATTAGTTCATGAGTGTACAGAGCCATTTGAAACAATGAAGAATTCAACTTTTATTTCTTTCTATTTTTCCTTCATCCATTACAAACTATTTATAAATTAATTTGCAATTATCATCATTGTGTCTTTAAAAGTATTCAATAATGTAAAGATAATTATTTGTTATTAGTTAGAGTCATCATTATTTCATTACAGACTATTATCAATTCGCTCTTTCATTGCTTCTGAGAATTATTAAATATTTTCCAATTGTTAATGATCCCTTCCTAACTTATTATAAACTCATCATCCCCCTTTTCCAACAACTATCATCTTTCTTTCTTTTCTTTTTGGTTTTACGGCTCAAAGACTACAGTGGTCATGCTGCGCCGGGACCTACTGTTTTCCGAGGAATCCGAACCTCTTAAGGCCTAGGGAACCAAACCCCGGACTACAGTGAGCAGTGCGATCTTTATGAGATCTCTGAGTAAGCGTTCTTTTTGCACTGCTGGGAGTCGAACCCGGATTAGCCGCGCAATAGGAGAACGCGTTACCACACTGCGCCACCGCAGGGCCCAACAACTATCGATTGGTACAACTATAATAAGTTATGTTGACATTATCCAATAATCGACGATAGATTCACAAGTCTTTTTAAATGCGCTACAAAGGAGATTGCCTTGCAAATCGATTGAAATCCTCGATTATTCATAGATTGCTGAAGGTAATAACGTATGATAGGGTAAGACGAATGGAGCCAAATACAGAGGCTGGAGATCAAAAGGACGGGTTCCCCTTTGGCAATCTTTTGATGCTCTCTTCCTGGCAGTATTCGCTTACATTGAGCAAACGAGAACTACGTGCTCTTGTAACAAGATGGCTCTTTCCGTTCATTCCCTTGAAACCAAGAAGCTGTACAAAATGGCGGATTGGAATCCTTTGAGTCATTCATTTCGGAGACCTAAATCTATCTGAACTCAGTCATTACGGCCCGATGTGCTTTGGAAATCAAAGAATCAGTCACTGCAACCTTTGAAACTTCGTTCACGAATTTAATTATCAGCGGATTTCAATAGATATTGAACCCGCCAGATCCGTCTGTCTGCTGTACGCAGTAAAAATAGTAAGCTAAAAGTTTTCCGTAAATGCAATAAAGAAAATGCTATTGTTAACGTTGAAAACCTACAGAGTTACTTGAGAATTAGATAGTTGCGGATTAGAGAGTTGTGGATTAGAGAGTTGCGAATTAGAGATTGTCGAAATAGAGAGTTCCGAATTAGAGATTGTCGAAATAGAGAGTTGAAAATTAGAGATTGTCGAAATAGAAAGTTCCGAATTAGAGATTGTCGAAATAGAGAGTTCCGAATTAGAGATTGTCGAATTAGAGAGTTGCGAATTAATGTTAATTGAAACCCGCTAAATTTAAATATCGACCTTAGGCGATTTTCTTTCACTTTCTTGATATTTTATCTTCATCATCATTTAGTGGAAATTTGAATTAGATTCTTCCAATAATTTCAGAAAATTTCTTCGCCCAAATTAAGCATTGTTTGTCCCCAAGATTCGAAAGTCTGATTGACTTTTGGATTGGTAAAACTGCTTACCACGTATGCATATAAGTAAATAATTTAGCCTTAATGGTATCACTGTGTGCAGTAGTATATAAAATTAACGAAAATTAATAATAAATTAATAAAAATTGTTAATAAAAACACCCCATTTTAACCTATTTATAAAATATTAAAATTTTGCTATTTGTCATATACATGTTTATAGTATACAGAAAGATTTATTTAAACGAAGTTACGAATTTTTTTTTACCAAAGCTTGACAGTTATTACTAAAATCGGGTAAATTTTAGTAATGCCATTATAATCTTAAATTGACTTAATCAAAAATTAATTTCACTCATACGACACACCCTAGAGGTCCAACTGGATAGACTTCTTATAGACGAATTAAATTTATAATTTTATTTCACCTGTGTTACGTTTTCTCAAACGTTGCCCAGAATATCGTATATATAGAATTAATATTAATATATTCTAGTCGTCGGTTCAACGAAAATTTTGTTAAATTAGTTAATGAACTACACAACGTTCTATATTTCATATAGTTAAGAAAATACCAAACCTTAATAAAATCGTAAAATCATTTTGGAAGAGAATTCCGTAAAAATCTTTGGCTTTATATTCTCTTCCAATTCTAACCCAAATCTCAAACACAAAATCTAAAAAGATTTCTTATGCATTTTTCATATCGATAATGACATGCGCCTTACGAAATGTATAAAAAATTGGTTTGAATAAACAATTACTATTATAAATATGTACTAATTTTGTGCCTGCCTAATCTTTCGTTATTGCCACTCAGTATAAGTATGTAGTAAAATTAAGAAATTTATATTAATATGCTGTTTAATTTCCTAAATAGGAACATCATTTGAAGTTACTTATAATAATTATGAAATATAAACCTCTTTAAACGAGAATTTCAATATTTAAGTTTCGATTTCACGAATTATGAAAGAGATTTTAATTTTTAATTTGACATTATTTACAAAATCCTTACTCGGTTTCTCCGTATTCGCGCTGCACCTTTAGTAGCTGAAGGAATTTTTAATTTTATTCAAATACAAGTAGAATCATTTAAAACGCGCTAATTGCGCTAATTAATCCTCAACACGCATTAGCACCTTTTTGTCAATTAAATCCTTTTAAAACGTTCAACACCAATTTAAAAAAAAAATTGAATATGCGGCCATCAATTAGTGAATTCACGTTTTCCGGAAAGATGCGCGCATTACAGGCTCCTCAACAAATCAAACTTCTTTAAAAATTAAAACTTTGTTAAAAATGTTCACCACTTAATTGTTTAGAGATCCTGTTTGGTAATTAGCTTTTGAGAATTACCTGGTTAAAATTGAATAAGCCGAAATTCGAAACGAGTATGAACGAGTATAATTTAAAATGTAAAATTCTTTTCATTAATTTCAATTAAGCGCCGACAATTTTATTACTTAGCAAAACATTTTTAACGGTCGCTAATTATCGTTTAAAAAAGACCTACTTCTAATTAGCTCCACAAATTAAATTTCCCATTTGCATCGCTATGTTTGCTAAGTTCGTTTCCTTCTACAGAGTAAGGAAAGCAAAGGTCATGCTTCACTGGGACCTACATCTTCACTTGGAATCGAACCTTTTAAGGCCCAGAGAACCAACTCCTGAACTATGGTGATTAGTTTGTAGGTAAGCGTTCTATTCTGGGACTCAAACGACGCTAGGTTAACACATTACCTCTGCACCAATGTAGGACACATTTGCATAGCTAGCAATATTTTAATGACCTGAGTGATGAATATAACACTACTACTACTACTACCGCTACCGCTACAACTACTACTTCTTCTTCTACTACTACTACGTCTTCTTTTTCTCCTCCTCCTCCTCCCATTTTTCTTTTTCTTGTATTACTACTATTACTTTTTCTTCTTCTTCTACTACTACTACTACTACTTCTTCTCCTACTTTTTCTTCTCCTCCCCCCCCTTCATCATCATCTTCTTTTTTTTCTTGATTTGGAAGTTGGCGTCACTATGGATTGTAGTTTCCTATTTCTGTTCCCACGTGTAATTCTTTGTGCACTAGGTTCTATTCAAGTCTTAAAATCATCCATCCATTCTCTTCTTCTTTTGTTTGCAGGCCTATTTCCCATGTGATATCCCCCTCTTCTCCAGCGCCAGTTGAGGTTATTCATATATATATATAGGGCATTACATTTTTCTTATGAAAATAATTCTCATAAATATTTCGAAATGCTTTTGCTTATTAAAGTTGAAAAATAGACATTCGTGTTTATGTGGTTAATACACGTAGACCTCTCCGAAGGCACAAAAATTGATTGTCTATTTTTACCTCATTTTTTTTCTAGAATTTTTCTAGACGGGTGAATTCTAATAACTTAGAGTATTTCATAAATACTGTTTGCCCAAATGAGATGAACTGCATTCAACGTAGTAGATTATTTTTTAGCCTTGGGATAAGAAATCATTTTGCAGGGCTTATTTAAAGAAAAATGGGCGCCCAAGCTTAACGCAAAATTCCTCTATCGATTTAATGAAAACAGGTAAAATCCCTATACTATACTGCCTTTTTTAATTTTTTATACGGTAGCAACTCCCCTGATTACATCTGGTCATTCCTCAAGATTCCAGAATTTGTATAATCACTTTTGCAGAGTTCCGGGGGTGACCGTTATGTGGAGGTTTTACTGTACATCGTCGCCCTCAGTAGCGTAACAATTTAAAAATCATGGGGGGGGGCTCAAATGACCATGGGGGAGGGGCCCGAGTGTCTTTAAAGAAAATTGTGTGAAGCAGCCTTAGAGAACATAATGTATGTTTCGATATCTAATGGGGCCTAAACCCCTGAACCCTCTTTTAAACGCAACTGGTCGCTCTTACGTCAAAAGCACGTATATGCAAAAATTATAATTTCTGGGACTACATTTGAAGTTCCTATTCTTGTTAAGTGAAAATAATACGCTTGGATTAAAACTTAAGTTATTTAGAAATCGAAAAATTACTGGAGCTTTTT
Source organism: Dysdera silvatica (assembly GCA_006491805.2). Taxonomy (NCBI): domain Eukaryota; kingdom Metazoa; phylum Arthropoda; class Arachnida; order Araneae; family Dysderidae; genus Dysdera; species Dysdera silvatica. The sequence continues at coordinate 164,553,722 of QLNU02015003.1, forward strand.
CTATGACATAAGATATCGAGTGAACATGACAAATGTAGGCTAGTTAGATAAAAACACTCAAAAATTCATATAGAAGAATTTGGCAAAAGGGTGGCGATAGAACTCCGTGGCGGAGTTCGCTTCTAAAAGGCACTCCGCGACTTAAAGAGTTTAAAAACCGTACACGCCATCTTTTTTAATAGAACAGGTGATAAAATTAAAAAAAAAACAGTGTGCATATCTGATGTTTAGACATTTAGCAGTTTACTCTTTTCTATTTCTCCACATGTATATAAGTTTTTAAGCAGTTTTAAATACCCAATTTCTCCTTACCCTAGCATTATTAAAAGGCTATTTTCTTCATTTTAAATTAACTCCATAGATGAGCGTGAACCTATAAATTTATTAAGCTACATAAGAATTAAATTTAAACAATTATCGGTGGCACTGCAGAATCCGTCCCCTATTGCTTCTCTCCTCTTAAAATGAGTAGGAAAGTCGCTAAATGTTGTAGATGAGCTTGTGACGTTAGTACCTCCTTTTTTAATGACGGAAACAACATGGCAGCAGGTCAGTGTCAGAGTTGCCATTCGTTTTGGAAATTCTTCCAAAAAAATCCACTAGAGGACGGATTGTGCAGTAGCACAAAGTTATCTTCCCCTGAATATTTTGCCATTTTACTAATGGATGAAATACATTTAAAATCCCAATTTAATTATAAAGATAGATGAAAGCATAGTTGGGAAATGAGTAAATTTTGAAAAAGCCGCTATAATAGTACACATGTTTTTATGGTGCAAATTTTGTTGCCTCTAATATAAAAATGTTATTCGTATTTTGCCAATTAGTACATTAACTTCCCGAGAACTTCATGATTTTTTCAAAAAAATTATTTTGAAATTAGAAACTATTGGTTTTAAAATTATTGATGTCTGCTCAGACAATAATGCAATAAATTGGAAAATCATGTATTTATTTAACATCTCACAAAAGTCAAGTATTGTGTACAGAAATCAAATTGATCAGTCTAGACCAGAGGTTGGCAACATACGGTGGCACGTGAAGTGATTTAAAAAACATCAGAGTGTGATTGTTTCGCTTCAAAAAACTATTTTATTTGTCTTTAGATAAAATCCATTTTCACATCTCTTAAAGAGAAATGTTGTTAGATGTTTGTGAAGGAAGTGTGCAAAACCATAAATTTGAGATCAGACAGATTTCTTGCACCTTGAATAGTCCTTAATTCTATTCCCATCCAAAATTTTCTTTTCTTCGTGTCTCAACCTCTCCACTGTCACTCACATTTGCTCTTCATAAGAGTAGTGTTTTGAGTAATTAATTTTGCCGAAGCGCGTACTATAAAATAGCAAAAGATTAATATTTGTTCACTTCAAAACCTTTGAACTAGAGAATACGGTTTCATACAGCAAAAGGATTGCACTATTTGCATTTTGTATTGTTAAACTGTTGTTACTTGTATGTCAAAATGTACAAGGACATTTTTAAGAAAATTCCTTTTTTTGGCACAGAATGCCCCTTGCTGTCTTTGCACCATATATCCAACCAACCTTTTATAAGAAAAGTAATTCTTTTACTGAACTAGGAATATATCAAAAGATCTACCTAAATTGTATTAATAAGTGGAAGGTAACACAGTCATAATATAATGGATAGTAAGCAGCATAATTTGATTAGTGATTCCACTAGCATGCAGAATGATTCTACGGTATTGCTTTGGTACAATATCCCAAAAATATTACCGATCCCTGGTCTAGACCATTGTTTCATGTTATCGATTCTGTACATTTACTTAAATGCGTTTGTAATAATCGGTTGAATCAAAAACTTGTAACCAAACTTTGTATTAACTTAATTTCGATAGAACTCCCTTGGTCAAAACTGCCCAATTTTTTAATTTGAAAAAATTACATGAAACAGAAATTGAGGATCTTGTAAAATATAAACATGGGCTCACCCTAAAAGCTTTGCACACAACCAACTTCGAATGTCAAAATGTAAAATTTGTTTTTAACCCAGCATTTTGCAGGTTTGAGAGAGGTTGGTCAAAAAAATCCATTATGTAATTTCGAAGGAACTGCACATTTTACAGAAATCATCAATATATGGTGGAATATTGTGTGATTTAAAGGTAAACATAAGTGCGATAATTATGTGAAACCACTTGCGAACATTTCGGATGATGGGCGATTGGTCTTTCTTAATAAGTTTTTGGTATTATTAAAGGCTTAGAAAAAAAATTAAAATGTGGTTCAGGCTCTGTGCTGCCTTTGTGTAAGCTACTTATACAATAATTCAATTGACTAGATATCGTGTAACTAAATGAAATTTTATATATTTGCTAACTAGTAAATTCCAAACGGACTCCTTAGAGAACAGTTCCAGCAAGTATCGAGCATTGGCTAGATCTGTATATTCTATTTCAGTTCGACAATATAAAGTTGAATGTAAACTGCATATTCAAAGCATTTTGCCATTAAGTTCAATGTGGTGTTATAGATATACAAGTTTTTGATGCTTATAATACAATGTGGGATGTGCTAACTGGTGTATCATGTTTTCCTAAAGTTAGTAATATTTATGACACTGACATATGTAATTGGTTGGTTGGTTATATTTTTATGGTACAGGTACTGACATATGTAATGTAAATTCTTAAATGCCCACATTAAAATATTACTGGTTATTGTTGCTATTTATATTTACGAAGGGAAAAGTGTTTAGAAGGTAAAGCATACATTATTTTAAAACGTTTAATGTTTCGAATATAAACAAGGAAAATTTAGTTACATTAAAATTCCTGATAGGGATGGTTTATCTAATCAACACCCAGATATTCTAAATGCCACGTTGTTTAACTATATTGTAATACAAAAATTAGTATCAATGTATGGATATATATTTTTGAAAATATCAAACTAAAGGCTAGCAACCATAAATCTAATCCTTGATATCATTGTTCAGAAGGAATGTTTCCTCAATTTTGATTTATGAGCTGAAGGTCACACATCAGATACCAGTATAAAATGCATTATTTGTGCCAAAAAATGCATTTTTAAAAAATTGCATTTAAAATAAAAATGACTTTGCTAAGCCTGTTGATAAAAAGAAAATGTTTAAGTGTTTAAAAAAATAGCAGTTGTGTATCAGTGGTAGCTCCTCAAGTGAAGCCGTGCTGTTTCACCTGAAAATATTAGTTAAATGGTGTATTTCCAAATCATTTTGATTTTTTGTGAAATTTAAAATTTGATTAAAAATTGAAGTAAAGTTTTAAAATGAATAACATGTAATCCTATAAGTCAATATATTTTTTTAATTTTTTATATTTTTTTATATCCTACTTATATGTGTATTTGTGAATTCAATTATTTTTAGTGAATTATTATAAAATTATGTGAATTTAATAATTTTTAGTTGCATTAAAATGATGAATTTTCTTAAAATAAAAAATTGTTTAATTTAAATATCTCTTATGTGACTTCTCATATATATACTCCCTTTAATTATTGGTTCATTTTGTTCATGTGAGTGGTGTAAAATATTTGTTTTGTGAGATTAAAATAATTGAAAGAAAAATGCATTTGTGCATTTATTGTGAAGATAAATTGCAATTTAAAAAATGCAATGAATTAAGTTTTTATAATTACTGATTGAAGAAGTTACATTTTTAAATGTATGTGCTTATAAATTTCTAAATAAAATACATCTGTCAATTTTTTATTAAAAACATTCAATTTAAATATAGCAAATAAGCATCTAAATTATAAACAACGTATAAAAATAGTAGTTAATGTACATGCATATATATTTAGACAAATATTCGTATTTTCAACAGTTTAAGCAGGAAGAGACGGAGTCCACTCTAATGGCGTCACAAACTGGCCAGCATTTCAGTTATAGGGGGTGTTGGTTATGAACTCAGTGCCAGGGGGGGGAGCTACAGAGCTACAACTCATATTCCTGTGTTAAATATACAAAATTTCATTGCAATGGGGCATTATAACCCCATCAATGCTCCCCACCTCCCTGCATATGCCAATGACTCGCACCCTCTCATAAACTAAGGTATGCTCCCTTTGCAAGGACCCAATCTGCCCCTGCTGAAAATATATATAAAGATATTAACTGCTCTAGAAATAATCTGATATCTCTGTATACATCTTATATATACAATGTACATACATACCTTTTTATATGTATGATATCTACAATTTGTATTGGTTTCTCTCTTAATGAATGAATACTATTTTGGTTAAGCGAAATGCAGGTAATCGAGATTCTAATATATATTTAGAAAAAAGCATATTTTTTTGAGGGCCGAGTCTCCAATTAATTTTAAAAACTCTCCGCCTATGATGAACTCCATTCTTTAATTAGAAAATTCCCCTTTGACATCACAAAACTCTCCCATTAATGACTTTCAAAGGACTTAGAAAAAAAGTCCATAAACAGAAAAAATGCCTTTAACATGTGTGTGTGCGTAATCCTATAAAGTATTTGCCGGGATAGCAAACCACCATCGATAAACCGAAATCGGCATTAATTAGAAAGTTGAATCATTGAGAGAGAGTGTATTTTTATAATTGTCTTTGATGTGGAATATAATATCAAGTCTGTATATTAATGGTTGCTATGAAGACACATGCAAAGCTATGTGAATTAAGTACGTTTAAGTCTGTACAGAGCCATAGCCAAGCTGAGTCTATAGGGGGTTGAGCCCCCCCTCCCCCTGGAAATGTAGTCAACTTCACATGGAAAATATTTTTTTCTCAAAATCAAATATTGTAGAATTTTATTTTAAATTTTTTATTTTGTACGAAATTGTACATAACAATGGGAATTGTTCTTTGACGTTAAAAATGTATTCAAAATAGCTTTCTACGGTAGATTTTGCGTATATTTTTTTTTTTTTACAGAGGAATAAGGATAGAGAAAATTATAAACAGAGGTATACTAAAATTTATAAGTTTTTAATGCAAAATTTATTTTAAGAAATTTATTTATTAATTTTAAATATATACACTTCAGTCTGCTTATATACACTATCGGAAAATGAAAAAAGAACACCAAGAAGGAATTGCTGGACGATTATAAAATTTGCATATATTTATGGGGTGGAACACACACTGGCATGTTCTTAATTTCAGCATCAACCGCTTACGTTAAAACATGCTGTAGTATGCAAATTATAGTTGGTAGTATTTAAGGAAAGGGGCAAAATGGATGTAATCAGTCATCGAATTGTAAACACTTGCGAAGACTCTGAAGAAGCTACAATCTCTGGACGTGGAAGACGTGTAAAATTTCAGCAGTTAACGAAATTTGAGGGAGGTGGTCTAGTGGGACTCCGTGAGGCCGGTTGGTCGTTGTCCCATACAATTCCACACGTGCTCAATGGCGGCAAGTCCGGTGAACGTGCAGGCCATGAATGTTGTCTCACACCTTGAAGTGCACGTTGCGTTGCATGTACCATGTATAGGCAGGCGTTGTCATGCTGGATTACATCATTATGAACCAACCTTACAAATGACACAACAATTGGCTGAATGATACTTCGGATATACCGAGTGCTGTTTAATGTGCCCGGTACAAACACTAGTTCTGTATGGGAGTGATAGCTGATCGCTCCCCATACGAGAAGACCAGGTGTAGGCCTTGTGTGTCGATGGCGGATGCAAGAAGGGTGGAGAGGCTCCCCTGTGCGTCTGCGAATAAGCATACGGCTATCTGAGGCTCCCAAACAAAATCGCTTTCATCGCTGAAAACGACAGATCACCAGTGTGTCTTCCGGTACAGACATTGGTGGCACCTACAGTCATTCCCGACAGTGGGTTGGAGTCAGAGGCACACATGCCAGAGGCAAACGTGCACATAGTCCTGCTTCCAGTAGACAATTGCGGATTATTCGCACAGTAACCATAGTTGTAACGGCAGCTTGAATTTGCGACTCAGTGGATATTCTGTTTGATAACGCCACTCTTCTTATGCGTTGATCTGTCTACTCATTAATTCACCCGTGAGTATCAGGTTCCACGTCTTCTTGTGTGGGAATGTTCCTCGGACCATCTACGCCACCATCGTACCACCACCGATACTTCTCGTCCACATCGCTTTTCAGTACTTTGATACGACCAACCGGCCTCATGGAATCCCACTAGACGACCTCTCTCAAAGTTCGATAACTGCTGAAATTGTACACGTCCAGGCATTGTAACTTCTTTAGAGTCTTCGCAAGTGTCTATAATTCGACTACTGATTACACCAACTTCACCCTTTTCCTTAAATACCACCGACTATAATTTGCATATTATACATGTTTGGCGTCAGCGATAATTGGTTGATCCTGAAATTAAAATCACGCCTATGTATGCTCCACCCCATTAACATATGCAAATTTCGTAACCATCCAGCAATTCCTTCTTGTTCTTTTCAATTCCTTCTATTAGCTCACACTCTCCCTATATATATTTATATATCTTGTTCAAATTTTCAATCGTTAATAAAATACTTTCTATCCATCCAATCAAGTTCAAATAAATTTTTTTAAACTTGTAGTGGATGACACTTGATGTTAATACAGTTTTTTCAAATATTAATTCATTAATTAAATTTAAATGAATTTTTTTTGCTTTCCTTTGGTGTATTTGGCGATTAATGCTTGCCGCCAATTGTCGCCAAACACCGCCAAATGTCGCCAAAATTGCTTTTCGCAATTTTTCCCTTTCTTCCCTTTTATTTGAGCAGCGCATTGAAGTAATAGTAGGAATTGACTTTAAGGTACTTGTTCATTTTGTAGCCGTATGTTTAATAGTGTAGACTGACAACTGAAAGGATTTGGTCTGGTGTAGATTAAAAAAATATATTATTATTAAATATATTAATAAAATACATCAAAACATTTACGAATTTTAAGCCCTCTGTAGCCTTCTGAGCACCCTCTCCCTGTAATTTTCGAAGCTAATATGTAATAAGCATCTAGCTAAAGTCTGGTCTGTACGTTACTTGAAATCGTCGCCCATTAAGATAATGTGCAGAATATGTATCCTCCTATTGGGAAGAAATGTAGATTACCGACGTCAGTGTATCAGGTTATTAGGAAAAAGCATATGATTTTTATTTTTCTTCTTAATTTCAGACAAAAGCAAATAAAAATGGCGACCAGATGGGGTATTGTCAGCGTTGGGAAAATAAGCCACGATTTTACGACCTCGGTAAGAAGTTTGTCGGCAGGTGATCATCAGGTAATGATTTATTCAAGTGGAAAAGGTATCATTATGGTGATGTTGTTGACAACATTTTGGAAATAACAAAACCAAAATATTACAAATGCATTTTCACTTTTTTGTCTTAAAAATGCTTTCTTGAAAATGTATTTTTTATTTTTAGGTCGTAGCAGCCGCTGCACGAGATCTTGAAAGAGCTCAAGCATTCGCCAATCTCCATCAAATTCCTCGGGCATATGGATCATACCAGGAATTGGCAAAGGATGACAACGTCGGTAAGTACTTTT
>QLNU02015003.1:164564939-164598478 GCA_006491805.2 Dysdera silvatica
TCTTTTTTAATAGAACAGGTGGTAAAATTAGAAAAATAAAAAACAGTATGCATATCTGATGTTTAGACATTTAGCAATTTACTCTTTTCGATTTCTCCACATTCATATAAATTTTTAAGCAGTTTTGAATACCCAATTTCTCCTTATCCCAGCACTATTAAAAGGTTATGTTCTTCATTTTAAATTAACCCCATAGATGAATGTGAACAAAAAAAATTTCTTAAACTATATATGCACTAAATTTAAACAGTTATCGGTGGCACTGCGGAATTCGTCTCCTAGTGCTTCCCTCCTCTTAAAATGAGTCGGAAAGTCGCTAAATGTTGTAGATGGGCTTGTGACGTCAGTACCTCCTTTTTGTAATGACGTAAACAACATGGCGGCAGGTCAGTGTCACAATTGCCATTCATTTGGAAACACTTCCAAAGAAATCCACTAGGGAATGGCTTGTGCAGTAGCACCCAGTTATCTTCCTTTGAACATTTTACTAATGGATGAAATACATTTAAAATCCCAATTTAATTATAAAGGTGGAAGTATAGTTGGGGAAATGAGTAGATTTTGAAACAGCTGCTATAATAGTGGACATGTTTTTATGGTGCAAAATTTGTTGTCGCCACATAAAAATGTTATTCATATTTTGCCAATTCGTACATTAACTGCCCAAGAACATGATTTTTTACAAAAAAAATTATTTTGAGATTAGAAACTATTGGTTTTAAAATTATTGATGTCTGCTCAGACAATAATGCAATAAATTGGAAAACCATGTATTTATTTAACATCTCACAAAAGTCAAGTATTGTGTACAGAAACTAAATTGATCAGTCTAGACCAGAGATTGGCAATATACGGTGGCACGTGAAGTGATTTAAAAGACATCAGAGTGTGATGGTTTCACTTCAAAAAAACTATTTTATTTGTCTTTAGATAAAATTAATTTTTACATCTCTTAAAGAGAAATGGTGCTAGATGTTTCTAAGGGAAGTGTGCAAAACCATAAATTTGAGGTCAGACAGATTTCTTGAACCTTGAATGGTCTTTAATTCTATTTCCAACCAAAATTTTATTTTCTTCCTGTCTCAACCTCTCCACAATCACTCACACTTGTTCTTCGTAAGAGTCGTGTTTTGAGTAATTAATTTTTCCGAAACGTCTAATATAAAATAGCAAAAGATTTATATTTGTCCATTTCAAAACCTTTGAACTAGAGAATATGATTTCATACAGCAAAAGGATATAACTGTTTGCGTTTTGTATTATTAAACTGTATTAATTGTATGTTAAATGTACAAGGACAATTTTAAGAAATTCCTTTTTTGGCGTAAAATGCCCCTTGCTGTCTTTGCGCCATATATCCAACCAACTTTTTATAAAAATTATTAAATTATTTTACTGAACTAGAAATATATCAAATGATCTACCTAAATTGTATTAATAAGTGGAAAGTAACACAGCCATAATATTATGATAGTAAGCAGCATAATTTGATGAGTGTTTCTACTAAAAGCTAAAGGCTAAAATTATTCCTATATTTAAAAAAGGCGACCCATCTGACATTCAGAATTATCATCCTATTTCTATCCTTCCAGTTATTAGCAAAATTTTTGAAAAGGCTTTACACAGTAGACTTGAATCATATTTCGAAAGTAAAAACTTACTTTACAAACATCAATTCGGCTTTCGAAAACACAGGTCAACAACTACCGCCCTCCTTAATATCAAAGAGATGATTTCTGACGAAATAGACAAAAGCAATTTTGTAATAGGAATGCAAATAGATCTCCAAAGAGCGTTTGAAAATGTTAAGCATGACATTTTACTGACGAAATTAGAACGGTATGGTATTCGGGGTACACCTCTAAAATTACTGAACAGCTACCTTTTCAATAGGCAACAGCAAGTTTTCATAGGTAAAACTCCCTGAACTCGCAAAACTATTTCTGTTGGTTGTACCACAAGGAAGCTGTTTAGCTCCGCTATTCTTCCTTCTTTACATCAACGATTTGCCCCAAGCTGTCCTGAATAGTCAGCTGTTTCTTTATGCTGACGACGCGACACTTCTGGTATCGGGAAAAAATATCGAAGAAACAGTGCAAAAAGTCAACTAAGATTTAGATAACATTTCACGTTGGCTTTACGTTAACAAACTAGAGCTAAACATTGCAAAATCTAACTACGTTATCTTCCATTCCCGGCAAAAAATATTACCTAACAGTTCTCCTATTACTTTCCGCAACTCCATCCTTCAGGAAACGAAATCAGCCAAACTTCTTGGAGTAATTTTCGATTCAAATTTAACCTGGAAAGAACACATTAACGATCTCACCAATTCTCTTAGCAGTCTCCTGGGAATATTTTCGAAACTCAGACATGTCGTTCCTCAATATATCCTAATGATTCTTTACTATTCTTTATTTTATTCAAAACTTACCTACTGTCTTGAGGTCTGGGGAATCACATATTTTACTTCCCTTAGGCAATTGATAGGAACGCAAAAAAAAAAGCTTATGCGAATAGTTAACTTTGCAGGCTTCCATGAACACGCTGGCCAACTTTTTAAATTATGGCGCATTCTTCCTTTCACTCTCTTAGTAAAATATAAACTTGCACTCCTTATGTACAAAGTCACAAAAGGTGACCTAGTTTTACCTTTCTCCATCTCACAGACGACACATGATTACAATACACGTCACCAGGACGATATCAGGCTACCGCGGACTCGCACAAACTATAAAACACACAGTGTCTCCGTTACGGGTTCTAAAATCTGGAATTCGGTTCCCCAAGAATTTAAATCTCTCTTTTCTCACCCTTAAAGCCAAAATCTTTGATTAGTACTTAAATCAAGTATGCTCTGCCTGCTACTTCTGCCTTCCCACTCTTTCCTTTTAGTTTTCAGTTCTTCCCCCTCCTCTGCTCTCCCTGCTCTTCCTTTTCCATTTTTCTTTTGTCTGCCTTTCCTTATAAATGTCCTTTAAAACTGCACCCGCAACGGTCAACTCAAAATTCATTTACATTTTTCTACTATTTTTGTTTCTCCTACTTCTTCTCTCGGTCCAGGCTACAAGGAAAAACATTCTTACTCTGCAGCCCACAAAGATTCCACCTTTGGACTTCAACCTTCACTTGTAACGTCTTCGAGTCAAGACTCTGCTCATAAACTCTGTAAATGTGATATTCCAGCGAATCCGAATCTCTTAATAACAATGCGGATTTGTACGCGCGAATCAATATCTTTGTTGTTTTTTGCAGAATGCGAGAAATCCCTTGCTTTTTCTACCGGAAAGAGAGCCCCGTTACTAGCATCGCTACTGCTGTCTTTCCTTTTCCCAAGCAAATCGTTTGTATGGTCTCCTGCGGTATAAAATAATAAGGAATAAAGTATTACTATTACTACTACTGGCATGCAGAATGATTCTACAGTATTGCTTTGGCACAATATCCCAAAACCGTTGCCGATTCCTGGTTTAGACCATTATTTCATGTTGTTGATGCTATATACTTACTTAAATGCATATGAACAAATCGTATGAATCGAAAACTTCTAATTAAACTCTGTATGACCTTAATTTTGATAAAACTTTTTTGGTCAAAACTGCCCAATTTTTTAATTTGAAAAAATTACATGAAACAGAAATTGTGGATGTTATAAAATATAAACATGGTCTCACACAAGCTTTGCACACAACCAACTTTGAATGGTAATGTAAAATTTTGTTTGAACCCAGCATGTTGCAGGTTTGAGCGAAGTTGGTCAAAAAAATGCATTATCTAATTTTTAAGGAACTGCACATTTTACAGAAATCATCAATATATGATGGAAAATTATGTGAAAACTACCTTTAAAGGTGAAAATAAATTTGATAATTATGTGAAGCCACTTGCGAACATTTCGGATGATGGGCGATTGGTCTTTCTTAATAAGTTTTTGGTATTGTTAAAGGCTTAGAAAAAGTTAAAATGTGATTCAGGCTCTGTGCTGCCTTTGTGAAAACCGCTTATACATTAATTCAATCGACTAGATATCGTGTAACTGAAGAAAATTTTATATACTTGCTAACTGGTAAATTCCAAATGAACTCCTTAGAGAACCGTTTCAGCAAGTATCGAGCATTGGCTAGATCTGTATATTCTATTTAAGTTTGACAATATAAAGTTGAAAGTAAATTGCATATTCAAATCATTTGCCATTAAGTTTGAAATTGAGTCAATGTGGTATTATTGATATAAAAGTTTTTGATGCTTATAATACAATTTGGAATGTGCCAACTGGTGGATCATGTTTTTCTAAAGTTAGTAATATTTATGACACTGACATATGTAAGTAGTTAGTTGGTTGGTTATATTTTTATGGTGCAGGTACTGACATATGTAATGTAAATTCTTAAATGCCCATATTAAAATATTGCTGTTTATTATTGCTATTTATATTGACGAAGGAAAACGTGTTCAACAGGTAAAGCATATATTATTTTAGAACGTTTGATGTTTTGAATGTAAATAAGGAAAATAGTTACATCCAAACTCCTGATAGGGGTGGTTTATCTTGTCCACACCTAGATATTCTAAATTCTGCGTTATTTAACTATATAATAATACAAAAATTAGTATCAACGTATGAATCTATATTTTTGAAAATACCAAACTAAAGGCTAGCAACTGTAAATTTAACACTTTATATCATTGCTCAGAAGGAATGTTTCCTCAATTTTGATTCATGAATTGAAGGTCACACATCAGATGTCATTATAAAATGCATTATTTGTATCAACTAATGCATGTTTAAAAAATTACATCTAAAATAAAAATGACTTTGCTAAGTCTGTTGATAAAAAGAAAATGTTGCAGTGTTTAAAAAAATAGCAGTTGTGTATCAGTGGTAGATCCTCAATTGAATCCCTGATATGTCATTTAAAATTATTAGTTGAATGGTTTATTTTTTCCAAATCATTTTGATTTTTTATGAAATTTGATTAAAAATTGAAATAAAGTTTTAAAATGAATGATATGAAATCCTATAAGTTAATATATTTTTCAAACTATTTATCTCCTACTTATATAAGTGTATTTGTGGATTTAATAATTTTTAGTGAATTATGAATGAATTATGTGAATTTAATGATTTTTAGTTGAATTAAAATGATGAATTTTCTTAAAATAAAAATTTGTTTAATTTAAATATCTCTTATGTGACTTCTCATGTATATGCTCTCTTTAATTATTGGTTCATTTTGTATATGTGAATGATGTACAATCTTTCTTTTGTAAGATTAAAATGACTAAAAGAAAAATGCTTTTGCTTATTTATTGTGAAGATAAATTGCAATATAAAAAATGCAATGAATTAAGTTTTTATCATTACTGATTGAAGAAGTTTATTTTTAAATGTATGTGATTATAAATTTCTAAATAAAATAAATCTGTCAAGTTTTTATTAAACAAATTAAATTTAAATATAGCAAATAAGCATCTAAATTATAAAGAACGCACAAAAATAGTACTTGATATACAATCATATATACTGTTTAGACAAATATTCGCATTTTCCAAAGGTTTAAGCGCGGAAGAGACATAAGGTCCACTCTAATGACGTCACGAACTGACTTCGCTAGCTTTCAGTTATAGGGGGCGTTGCACTTGGGGACTCACGAGTATAGAATAATTGCTAGGAGAGGTAGAAAATTTAGACAACATGTCACTACAAATTCAAAGTTGACGCTCTTCTTATGGCCTTTTTAGTTTATTGCAATTACAAATACTGTAATATTAGCATATATCAAAGTTTACATTGTAAATTTTATAGATGTAGAATTGGGTGCGAAAAGGAAAATTTCGGCCACGGCGCTATTATGCCTAGTCCCAGCTGCCCTATTAGAAAATTCCTCATAGCCCATGAGGAAAATGTTAATGATCATTTAAATTTAGCTCATTTTTATACAAACATTATTAAATTTATACATATACATTTGGTAACAAAAAAATCGATGCACCAAGAAGGAGTTGTCCGATTGTAATGAAATTTCGTATGCAAAGACATTTTGACCGAACATGCAAATGATTAAAATTTGGTGTCCAATGAATGAATAGCGGGAACTCCAGCGCATCGGAACTGCGCATTCAGCAGGTGTATATAAGGAGCGATTCTCAATATGTGGTCAAAATTTCTGTTGCATTTTGACTGCGGATATCTTACGTCGACTGTAACAATGCCTCGCCGAAAGATTCGTGCTCATTACGAGCATATGTCAGAGTTTGAAAGAGGTTGTGCTATCGGATTGAAAGAGGCTGGTTGGACGAATCGAAGAATCGCTGGACATGTGGGTCGAAGCGATGCGGCGATTGGACGGTGCTGGCAAGAGTGGGTCAACAACGGCAGATGTCAGCGTCGGGACGGCAGCGGTCGACCTAGGGCCACAACAGAACGGGAAGACAGAGCGATTGTCAGAGCAGCTGTCACAGCACCGGATTCGTCGTTATCAACTATCCACTGTGTGGTCCGCACACATGTGTCCAACATGACCCTCTGCAGACGACTGAGAGAGCGGAATTTACGCTCGCGCCGACCGTTACGCCGCTTACCTCTCACGCCTTTACACCGTCAAGTCCGATTACAGTGGTGCCGGGCTCGATCAACTTGGAACTGCGCTGACTGGGGACGTATAGTCTTTAGTGACGAGTCCCGTTTCCAACTGTGTCCTGACGACAACCGCAGACGTGTCTGGAGACGTCCAGGGCAGCGTGGGGATCCTGCCCTTACTATCGCACGCCACACATGCCCACAACAGGGCGTTATAGTCTGGGATGCCATCTCCTTTGATAGCCGGACCCCTTTGGTGGTCATTTCTGGCACACTTACAGCACAGCGGTACGTAGACGACATTCTACGACCGGTTGTGTTACCGTTCCTTTTGCGACACCCTGGACTTACGTTTCAACAAGACAATGCCCGGCCGCACACGGCACGTGTTGCTATGAATTGTCTTCAAGCTTGCCCAACACTTCCTTGGCAAGCTAGGTCTCCTGATCTCTCTCCCATAGAGCACATTTGGGACGCTATGGGAAGGCGATTGCAACCATCCCGGAATGTTGACGATTTAGCCCGACAGTTGGAGACAATTTGGCAAGAAATTCCGCAGGACACCATCCGGGATCTTTATCAGTCTATGCCACGCCGGGTGACAGCTTGCATCCAGGCCAGAGGTGGACCAACGCCTTATTGACTTCCTCCCTTTGTAACGGTCAAACTCTGCAATAAATCATTCAATTGTTCTGAAATTTTAATCGTTTCTTTTTCTATGTATGTTCTTCACATCCACCAATTTTTATCGCAATCGGACAACTACTTCTTGGTGCGTCGATTTTTTTTGTTATAGGGTGTATGTAATATCTACAAATAACTCAATGGGGCAAGTGGGGCACAAGCATGGTGAAACTGGGGCCTTGCCCCTGATGGCCCCGGCTTGGCTAAAGCCCTGTATTGTATTATTATTTATATTATACCAAGGCTTGATAAATTAAAAAAAAAACACCACTGTTAATATTTTTTACTCCATACTTGTTTGTACTCCTGAAAGAATATCTGCAATTGTTTATAGTTTCTTCGTGTTTGCGTACTGTAGATTTCCAATAATGCGTTCTTTTCGAACTGGGTATGCGACCCGCATGTGGTAAAAGATAAACAATGCAGTTGTGGGAAGAGCCAGAAAATTTGAATACTTAGAGAGAAACGTCATGTTTTAAATATTTTCTTTCTAAACTATGCCAAAACAAATATTTATTTAGCGTTAAAATTCACAAAACGCTAAACCGACGCCGGAAACTTTTCATTGAAGCTGTGGAAAATGGGATGAGGGTTGTGTCTTTAAATCTACTTTAAGCCCTCGGAAAAAAAAGGCCTGCCTTTTACTGATAAGGTGTTTACTTGTAAAATGTAATTCCAATATTTTATAAAGGAATATCACATTGTTAAACGAAACTTCAAATGATTAGTCGAATCGATTAGAATTCTAACTTTTGTCGATGAGGTACACTAAACGTCGATGATTTTTCCTCTATTTTTAATTGTAGTTTTTCATAATTCGTCGGTTTTTATTTAAACTAAATTAGTTACATTATATGGCATTTAATCGCCTCATAAAAATTCTTGAAGACGAGAGCCTTTTTTTGAAAATAATTATCTTCACAGTAATTGAAAATTCTCCTGAATATTATTATTGGTCATGGTTTGGGTTGTGAGAAAACCATTAATTTGCTGTTGTAAGTCAAGCTCTAGTTAAAACATTTTTCGCTAAAGAACTACTAACTTAAAATAATAAGAGAGGCGTTTCGTGAATTTCCAGATATTTTTATGATTTTTCTTAGACAAGCATTAATTGATATAAATTAACTCAATTCCACAGTTTAAGTGAGAATTTAGTGTTGAACATTTTTTCAAGACTAAGTGTTTACATGGTATGGAAAATTTTGAATATCTAGATGTCGCGATGGTCGATATGATGTATATGTGATATACGATAAGGTATACGTGATATTCGATAATATGTATACGTGATATACGATAATATGTGTACGTGATATACGATAATATGTATACGTGATATACGATAACGTGTGCATGGCATGCTATAATGTATATGTGGTATTGTATAATGTATACGTGTTATACGTGCATATGATTTCGATATAATGACATGTGTATACGCTATCGATGAAATGATATATGTGTACGGAAAAAATATTTGTGTAAATTAAATATATTTCGGTTGTAGGTATAGTGACCAAAAAAATTGGTTGATTCAACCATATTTTGGTGCATTTTTGGTTGTGTTCAAAAATATTTGGTTGAATAAACCAAATTTTTTGGACACTATATCCGCAACCAAAATATAGTTGATGTGACCAAATATATGTGTTTTTCCTTGGGTATATGATTTTGATGTAATGATATACATGTATACATGAAATGTGACCTATGTGGTCATGAATGCAGTTGGTAAACATGATCGTAGGTCCTTCGGAAATGAGCGGCCAGGCATAGGCAGTAAACCCTCTTTTTTGTTGACATTCACCATCCAGAAAAATTTGTCCGTCAAAAAGAGTTAATACAAATATGATACTAATAGAAAGATCTTTCTGTACTCTTCTTGAATGTTTGCTCTAACTTCCCGAGTTTTAGTAGTAGCGGTTTCTCTTTCCTTCCTCCATAATTCATATCTTTTTTCTGGTCGTCTCTATTATATTATATTATTATTATCCTTTATATATTATATATTATTATATATTTTTATATATTATTATATTTATTATTATATATTGTGTAATTTATTATTATATATTATTATATATAGTAATATATTTTATATATTATTATATTATTCTTTATATTATTATCCGTCCGTAAGAACCAAGGGCGATTGCTATCATTACGTGTCTTTTCCGATTCGTAGGTTGGTGGCCAATATGGACCACACTTTTCTATATCTACTCGCTTGGTCATATCTTCTGTGCTTAGTTCAGCCCCATTCTTTAAATCGCCCATCGATCAGTGGCAGATTTACCAATGGAACATATAGACTAAGGGGGAAAATTTCTGACGGCGGCAAATTTTCGACGAAAAGTTTGCCGACCAGGAATTTGCAAAGGCGGGGCTGAATTTTTTACAGGCTAGTTGAATTAATTTCGACCTGTTGCTAGACATTGGCAAAGGGAGAGTTGTCAATGGCCCCGCCTCCAGAGAGGCTCAAAAGGCAGCAAATTTGCGACTGCTTGCGAAAAGATTCGATAAGGAGACACACAAAAAAGGATTTTTAAAAGCAACAAAATAACAACCTAGCTTATTTCTAAGCAATTCAGTAGCGTAGCAGTTAAATACTGATGGGGGATCTCAAGTGGTTATGGGGCGCCTGAAATGGTTTAAAAGGAGATTATATGATGCGGCCTTAGAGAAAATAATATGTTTTGATATCCAATTTGGGATGGGGGGGGGAGGCTTGAGCTACATTGAGCCCCTCATTTTCTATGCCACTGAAAAAATTTGAGAAATCTACATTAGGATATAGAAAGCTGATACCAAATGCTTTCAATGCTTTAATAAAAACACGGAGGATAAAACTAGTTAACTCGCAACTGATGAATATTCAGTAGCATCTGTGGTTATTGATTGACCAGAATTGGCAATCTAAGTTTCAGACAAAATATTTATGCATTTTTTCTGGTGGTTAAGGTCCTCAGACACCTTCCCCCTGTAGATTCAGTCATTCTTAAAAGGATTTGATATCAAAACTGCAAAATCCAATATGAAATTTCAGAATTTCGTTTTCCCACCTATCTGCCTTGTGGATCTGGACATTCCTTCGCTGCCGGATTCCTCTTGTTTGGTCTGTAAAAACTGAAGTGTTTGCCAAGGTTCCCGGGTGTGTACAAGTGTGCACTTTTTTTTGTGGCGCAGTATAGCCCAGATGCTCTTGCGCCATAAAAAAGCCAAACAAACAAACAAAATGTCTTTTTTGTTCTTTTTTTTTAAGAATTCGAACGTTTTGGCGATTTTGGCAATCAAGCATTTGAAGAATTAATATCATATAGGAAATTCGTTCTTGTGAGCAAAGCAAATTTTTACATCATATTACAAGAGAATTTAAAAGTGTGATTGTATTATTATATTATAAACGATCAACGAAAGGCGAAAAGAAAACGAAAAGTTTGCAAGTGGGAAGAGACGTTGATCCAAGAAAAGAAAGGCTGCAGCAAGAGACCAAACGGCTCAAATTTAAAATTGAAAGACAGGCCTGATTTGCCATCTTCAGCGTTTGATGGATAGTTGTTTGGATGGAGACTGTATGATTTGTGTTGGGAAGACATCGGCTACATGAGTATGGAGTTAGGCTGGCATTGTGGACTGTCTATCTCGTGTGTGGACTGCAGACATCGTGATCTTTAATATTTGTTTGGTTCATTATTTTCATTTGAATTCGAAAGGACGCCAAATTCTTCTTTTGTTGATTACTAGCATGAGACTGAAGTGAAATTTTTCAGAAACTAACTAGCCATTTGTCGAAGAAAAGTTTTTACGCAAGAGTTTTACATCATAGTCCAGTACTGATAGCTCGAAACTTTAAATAATATTTCCAATTTAATTTTTTTCCAATAGCTTTTGTTTTGTACATATAATAGTACGATATCTTGACTACCATTTAGGTTTGTATATATCTCTTATCCGTTATATTATCTATTTTAATTAATGTTACCTCTTATTGTACTTCGCCTACGTAATGTAACTAAACCTGTAATATGATGGGTTAGCCAGTGGTGTCTGTCGGATTGGGTGGCAGCAGACTAGTCAGGCCTTCTCTTAGCCTTTTTCTGCTGCCTCCCATCGCGAGTGTCGGGTGTCGAATTCGTAGAAAATAAATTATTATTATTATTATTATTATTTTTCACAATAAGTAATAGACACGTTTAAAGTTATCATTGAATGGTTGACGGTCGAGAAACACTATTTTGGCTTCCACACAAAGCCGTACAGCATCCTTTTGACAACTTAACTCAGGGTTCGAAATTAGCGGGTGCACTGTGCACATAAATTTTTAATTTGGGTGCACGCAGTGCACCTAACTATTCAAAACCATGGCTACTTGCGTTTATTTTTCAAGAACAGTGACCTACGGAATAATTTTATATAATTTTCTCAATGTATCTGCATTTGCTTTGAATTTTTTTTTATTACATACGAATGTTCAATTATTTTGAAAAGTTGCATTTTGTTGTAGTTTACATGCTTAAATATAGTTGCTACACTTACATTTTACCCGTTTTTAATGTTGAGGTTTACTTTCTATTCTGTTAGTTACTTGTACACATAACTAGTATTTTATGCACGTAAGTCGTAAGACTTGGGTGCATTTGTGCACCTGATTTAAAAAGTTAATTTTGACCCCTGACTTAACCTACGATCCCTTAAGGCCCTCTAAGGCAGAGACGGGTTTAGGTCATATTGCAACGAGTGCGAGCCCAAAATTTGGTATTTTCCACCCCCTCGAAATATTAATTGTTTTCAAAATAATTAGTTTTGTGGCGTAATTATTTTTTACTTCTAGGGACCTATTGAACAGGCTACTGAACAGGCTACTGAACAGGCTACTTTTTACAAAAAATATTGAATATTATTACAAGACGGAAAGCCACGATAACAATTAAAATTTTCTTACAACGAATAACATGTAGCCACACCATAATCACTTTTATGATGAGCCAAAAATTTAATTATTCTATTATAAAAATTAAAGCCTTACATGAGTTCTAATAATCTGGAATGTCTTCTGTACAGTCAAATACGCTCATCCATTTTGATGTTGCTTTTAATTCCTTAATTTCTTACTTGAAATCATAGGCGTAGGCAGAAAGTTCATAAGGGGTTACAGCCTCAATAAGGGGGTTGCAGATCTACAACTCATGTATTCCTATGTTAAATATACAAAATTTCATGGCAATGAGGGATTATAACCTCCAAAATCAGCCCTGGCTACGCTTATGCTTGCAATGTCATATTGTATCCTATGAAAAATCTGTACATGCTATTCATTTTGTATTCACATGAATTTATTCTTATCAGTTTCAGAAAACGTGAGGAAGTAAACATAATTACGAGTACATATTGCATTCGGAAAAATTATAAAACATCAACTTGATTTATTGAAACTAATTTAAAAATATGCGTTTAGATCAGCTGTTCTTTAACTTTCCTAGATCGTGGACCCCCTTCAGAGATCACTCACCCTCGCGGACCCCCAAGAATTAACTCAAAGTTTAAAGCCCAGAATTTGCATCATACATATTTATTTCTAGTGTTTCATCACTAATTTTCACCATTTAAGGGAGGAATTTTTCGTCCCCTCATAATTTATTCTTAGCATTAAAGAGCAAATGCTCTTTTCTTAGTATTTTTCTGAACTTTTGTGGAACACTGGGAAAATCTCGCGGACCCCCAGGGGTCCGCGGCCCACAGTTGAAGAATTGATGATCTAGATGATCAAATTGGATTTGACCTTTTATGCAGAGGCGGACTGTGTCCTCTCAAAGGGCGCATATCTTGGATTATCGGAGGGCGCGAGTCCTATAGCCCATGAGGGCGCAAGTCCTATCGCCCATGAGGGCGCAAGTCCTATCGCCCATGAGGGAGCATTGGCAGCCCTGTCCGCCCCTAGCCTCTAGGTCTAGGGACAATGATTTTCCTATTTGCTTGGAACATGTCCAGAAATAACTTGCACTTTAAGGTTGTCACGTCTATTATAAGCTTTTCCAGGTGTTCCTGAAAAGAAAATAGTTATGAGACAAGATCTTGTTGTTGTTGCTTTGGGCGCAATTTTCCAAGTGGATTTTACACTTCCTCCAAATAGAAAAATTCAATCATCTAAAGTTTCGCCACACCATTGAAAACAGGTCTGTACTCTGTCCCCTACAGAAACTTAATTGGATTTCTCGTTAGGTGATTGCAACCACTTTAAAAATTGAATTTTCTTCTTATTATTCGTCTTGAACTTACTTTTTCTACGGTGATTGAAAGCGTAACTTCATAATTCCTTACCTGACGTTAGTTATAGTCTTGAAATGACTATTTTTGTGTTCAGTTTTTTAATATTAATGAAAATTTTATTACAGAATAAAAATATCGATAATGAGGCACAGAGAATTGGAAGCTGAAATATCGTAATCGAATGATTGAAAACTGCTTTAGGTGGAGAAGGAGCATACAGCTCTGACGATAAAGATCTGGTACAGTTTCTAAAGTGTACATTTTTAGCACTATTCTATAATTCAAATGTAATTCTTCAAGGGGAATTTTTTTTATAATGCTATGGATAATTGCAATATTCAGAAGGCGTCTTTGTTTCAACTGACTATGAAAAACTGTAGATTTCATTTTTTTTAAATGAAGTGTCGTTCGGTGTACTTAACAAAATGAAACTATTCAGTTTCAATGGAGTTGAAGGCCCGCGATTGTGAAGTGGTGACGTTTTCATTTTGCGTATTGTTTTATGGTATTGACCCCAATGCAAAAAAAAAAAAAAAAAAAAAAAAAGGCAGAGAGAGAGAGAGAGAGAGAGGTACGCTTATGATTTTACAGATGACCCCCCACAACATATATTTGTTTTGCTCTAGTGATCCAATTGGTATAATCATCGTTTCTTGATGCTCCGTGTTTAGCCTCGACTCCAAAATGGGATCGGTCCTATAATTTCGGTGTAAATTGTCATTATGCATTATAGGGTGATGTCAGTCCTCTGTATAGTTACTTTATGGAAGACCGACTGGCAAAAGCCAAATATATAAAATCTATAATAAAAATATATAATATATATAGTCAAAATATATAATAAAAAATATTGCGTCTTCGGCTGACAGCCTAAATCTGTCAGACACAACGTGTTTAAAATAACTAACAATGGTGGCTATAGGAAGGGAGAAAAACTATCAACCTGGAAGGGAGAAAAACTATCAACCTCCAACAATTACTTATTCGTCATCGATCCGTTTACAGTCATCAGTAGTGTATTCGCGATCTTTCTTCATCATCAAATGTTCACCTTTGACCTTAGTTAATTAGTTGTCACCCATTTTCACCTCATTATTAGTTTATTGTAATTAATGCCATCTGGAATCACATTAAACCCAAAATGATCTTTGCTAACTTTCCAGCTTAATGTCTCCTAATGACAAAAGTATTAAGTAACAGTCAAGCTGCTTAACTAAGTCGCAGCTGAACATCATTATACTTCTCTATTACAAGCTTCTAATACTGAGCTTTTAATTTTAAGCTGAAAGTATGCCGAGATATGAGCAAAATACTTGATTTCATTGTCCATTTAGTGATTCATTGACTCATTTCTAACATTGACTCATTTCTAACTTATTGACTCATTTCTAACTTATTGTCTCATTGCTAACTTATTGTCAAATTTCTTACTTATTGACTCACTTCTAATTTATTTTTTCCTTTGACACTATTTGGTAACAATTCAATTGCTGATATCAGAAATCCATTTTTATTTGTTATCAGTTTATCCCGCATCATTCAATGTAATAATATGTATTAATTTAATTCATTAATAGCCGCTTCGGTTTAAAAATTTAACCAATTAATTTTTTTCCATTCAATTAATTTTAATTCATTATTAAACTATCAGCATATCATATATAACTATTACCAATTCATCGCACTACAATGGTTTATATTTTGGTCCAAAGAGTTGGTTCTAATAGTTGGTTCAAATAAAATACTTTACACTCATTTTGTCCCGATACTCGGAGGTGAATTTATAAATCCCAGTTAATGCGGTGTAAAAGACAGTGGTTAATCTTAAACAGCCGGGGACACTTCGGCAATCGATTTCCTTCCTCAGTTATTCGCCGAGTACTGAAACTAATCACATATGGAAGCGTGGTGGAGCTAGCTGGAGGGGCGAAGATTAAACTTGCATTTCCCCCCATTCTGGCAAACTCTTGATACTGGTAGCATCCGTTAAAATGAAATAACTGGAAGAACAATGTAGAGCTACGTGCTCTTGTAACAAGATGGTTCTTTCCGTTCATTCCTTTGAAACTAAGAAGCTGTACTGTTCGGCGGATCCGAATCCCTCGGGACATACAGTCGAGGGACCTAAACCCATCTAAGCTCGGTCATTATGGCTTGATGTGCTTTGGAACTCCGGGAATAAGCCAAGGCAACATCCGAAACATTGTTGGCGAATTTCATTATTATCGTCTCTTTGCGCAACGAAAATTTGATTTAGGTTCTTTCAATGCCCTCAAAAACTTCCTTAGTACCTGAGCAATATGTTCATGTGATAAGATTCTGTTGGACTTCTTAGCCTGTCGCTTCTTCTATTGGAAATACTACTTTATATATAAATTAATAAATACTATATTTACGATGATATCTGAGGCATACATGCTAACTTCTCCGTTGTTGTAATCAGTAAAGTGAATTAACATTAAATAGATTGAAGTAAAAGTGTAAGCAAAGCTGCACTGTGTAAATATGTTAAACGAAAACATCGTAGTGACATTTGCAAAGGTGAGTTGTTATCAATTATTTAGGCGGAAAATTTGTCCGCCGTCATCAGAACAAAATGCAGCCTCTTTAAAATAGACTGTATTTCAAAATAAGGTAACCTTTTTGAGAAAAGCTGTATTTTGTTTTGATGATGTGTGTGTGATAGACCATTTTTCTGTTGAAACAATTGCTAACAACTCATTTTACAACTGTGATTAAATCAGTGAATTTTTCATTTGAATTAAATGTATCGTTAGAAAGTTTATTAATATTTCGAATTCACTGGCTATATACATGGTGATTCAAATTATAGAGAAGGTATTTAGATCAGTCTATGGCAAAAATTTAGGTGGGAAGGGGATGGAATCACAGTAAAATTTCTTAAATATACTTTTTTAAGTATGTTGCTTCGATTGCCGAAGAGAAAAAATTCACATTTCCACCGCCAGAGAGAAAATTGCGCTATGATGAAGGAAATTTGCATATTGCCAAAAGCAATTTTTAGACCAAGGCAATGGAGGGCAGGTCGAGTCTTATCTGTGCTGATAGTAAGAACCCATATGTAATTGCTATAATGTTTTTTGCACATATCAGTTTTATAATAATATTTTACAATAATTTTTGCCACCCACGTATTAATTAGCTCAAACTAGAGCTTTATTGTTTTTGGAGAAAAAGAGACGCTTTCCCCATCCTGGATTCGAACCAGGGTCCCTCCGTTTAGCCCGGAGTGTCTTGGACCGCTAGACGAATGAGGACAAGAAATAACGCTCTTTTTCTCCGTATGTAAAGATGTAAGATATTATTACCCTCCGCAGGGATAACACAATTGCCAAATAATGGTCAACACAAGAAAGCCTCCGGGGCGAGAATTTTGTGAGTTTTCGTGGGGGAAATTTATTATACTATAATTTTTGCCACCCACGTATTAATTACAGCTCAAACTAGAGCTTTTTTATATTTGTAAAAAAGAGACGCTATACGATATTTGTTATTAATTTTCTGCTATTACAATAAACTTCATGCGCGTTAACTCATGTTTATTGTTTCTATGTGTTATTAATTTCATTTCTGAATATTATCGGAATACAGTTATTGTACATTAACTCTTATCTTGATGATAGTTTTTAGGTACGTTCGGTAATGTGAAAATTTCCTGCACCGAAGAGCCATTTGATTCCTTAGCAGTTGAAATATGAATTATTCTTTGCTTCTTCAGCGGTCGGAAGTGCATACTCAAAAAAGTATATTTATGGAATATGAAATTCGGTTGCGATTCTTTCAGTAAATTTTCCTACATACAGGTTTAAACACCTCCTCCTCTTTAATTTGAATCATCCTGTATATAAAATACACAGTTATTTATTATATTATTTATAAAAAAGATATTTACTAAATTATATATTGAATATTTACAATATTTATAAAATTATATTTATTAAATTATTGACAATATATTTATAAAATATTTATTATATTATTTTTATATATATATTTATATTGTATTATATATAATATTATGATATTTATTAAATTATATATAGAAGAAGTTAGAGATAGCAGAATTTGGAGGGAGTAGAAAGTATAGAGATCGTAGATGATAGAGATGGCAGGAGTTGAAGATAACAGGATTTATAGACACAGTAGAAGGTATAGAAAGGAGAAATTGGAGAGAGCAGAAGATACAGACAGCAGAAGTTATAAAGTAACTAGACGATAGAGATGGCAGAAATTCGAGATAACAGGGTTTATAGACACGGTAAAAGATATAGACAGCAGAAATTAGAAAGAGCAAACGATACAAAGAGCAGAAGTCATAAAGATAGCAGAAGTTATAAAGATAGCAAAGGTTAGAGATAACAGGATACTTAGAGGTAGAAGAAATTAGAGATATCTAGGAAGATATCTCTAATTCAATGGAACTTAAATGTATACACGATTATATTCTGCAAGAATCTTCTGACTCCATTTATGTTAATTTTTCTGAGATATGCGGTGTTTTCTTTTTCACAGAACATAAATATTTAGAATTGAATATGGTACAGTCGAAAGAAGTTACGAGCTTATGAATTATTCAGTAATTACTAAATTGAGGTAATTAGCTAATTAATTAGCATTTATATAACGACTGCTTTGAATAAATTAACTATTCATTAATCATGTGTTGCTCATTAGTTTCTGCTATGGGCGCTTAATTGTATAATTGAAGTAGATAAACATAACTTCGAGATTTACGAAAATTTGTGACAAATATGGAAATCTTGATTTCATAAGTAGGAACACGTGATTTAAGGTGTCTGCAACGATGAAAGGCAAATTTCGTAAATTAAATATTTCAAGCTGCTAATTTTATTATCCCAGGTAAACCTTTTTTTTTCTTTATAATTTTCAAAATTATTAATCGGTTTTCAATATCATCTCCACTTCTCATTATTAGGAAGGTGAGTAGTTTTTTAACGTTTGCTCGGACGCGTCTAAAGTACCCGAATGCGTTAATGACGCTAATTAATCCTCATTCCATGTTATCACCGTTCTGCTAATTAAACCCTTTCAAAATATTCAATATCGATTATAAGTATAAAAAAACTGGAAAAGGTGGCCATCGAATGCAATTAAGGAAGTAGCTTTCTCTCTGAAAAAAGTCCACTTCCCGAGTCCTGGAATTTTTCAAAGATTTAAAAATGTATGCAAACATTTCATTGAAAGTATTCAGTTCTTTGTTAGTTGGAGAATCTGTTTCGATAATTAGCTTTTTAGAGTTACATGGACATTACTGAACAAGCTAAATTGGGGATGAGTGAGATCGATTTAGGATTTAAAAGTCTTTATATTAATTGATATTAAACGATGACAATTTTAGTATTAAAATTTCAAGAAAATAAGAAAAGAGAGATTAATAGAAAAAAGATAATAAAGTAGATTAATGGAGAAAAGACAATAAAAGACGGAGATTATTAGAGAAACGATAATAAAGGATCGATTAATAGAGGAAAGGTAATAAAAGAGAGAGATTAATATGGAAAGATAATAAAAGAGAGATTAATGGAGAAACGATAATATAAGAGAGATTAATATAGAAAAGATAATAAAAGAGAGCTTGATGGAGAAAAGATAATATAAGAGATATTAACAGAGAAAAGATAATAAAAGAGAGATCAATAGAGAAAGATAATAAAATAATAAAGAGAGATTAATAGAGAAAATATAATGAAAGAGATTAATAGAGAAAAGATAATAAAAGAGATTGATAGAAAAAAGATAATAAAAGAGAGACCAATTGAGAAAAGATAATAAAAGAGAGAGAAAAGAAAATGGTCGAGCATCTGGGGTTACATGGTCCTGAAATGGTTATACGAATTAGTATTTACTTGAAAGCCGTCACACAATACATGTTCAATTACATCTAATCTGGTATTATCTATTTTAATGTAACTATTTATGGCAAAATTATATTTTGAACGATATTGCATATAACGAAGAAGTATACCGTATTAATATACGGTAAAATGTCTCTTAACAATCACCTTCTTTAACAATCACCTTTTCTGGAAATGGATGTCCTCTCCCATAGATCCAGTGCCAAATTTACGTCCATTCACCACTCTGAGCGATCACATATTCACGGAATCGATAGTGGTCGTCTTAGAAAGGGTTTATTGTAATTAGATAATAAAACAAAATTGCTAATGAACACGAATTATAGCAAATACCAAGTTTGAGTGCACTGCATGATTAATTACATACTTAACCCTAAAATACAGAATGGTATATTTTTTCGTATAATTTTAAATTTATATAGAAGAAACAACTTTGTTTTTTAGTTTTAATTAGCTATTCATGGCTTAAAAACGCGCGCTTTACAATTAATTTTTTCAGAAATAAAAGAAAAAGTTTTTGCATCGCGACATTAAAGAAATTGGATTATGAACGCTATTACGTCTTATTAACGACTATAACTCCATATAACGCTATTACGGTCCATATTACGCTGTTACGTTTTATATAATGCTATCACGTTCTATATAACGCTATAACATTCCATATAAGGTTATTACTTTATGCGTAAGGTTATTACTTTTTGTGTACAGCTATTATGCTCTATATATTATGCCATTACGTTCTGTATAAATCTATTACGTTCCATATAAGGCTATTACTTTATGTGTAACGCTATTGCGTCCTATAGAATGCCATTATTTTCTTTATAACGTTATTACGTTCTATATAACGCTGTTAATTCCATGTAACGCTATTATGTTCTACATTTTATGCTATTATGTATGAAGATTAAAGGACCATAACGCCGACCCCATGTAACATGGGAAATGGCAAAGCGAAAGAAGAAGAAGATGTTCCATATAACGCCATTATATTCTATATAAAGCTATTACGTTTTTTATATAACGCTATTACGTTTTTATAACGCTATCACTTTCTGTATAACGTTATTACGTTACTATTAATGACTTTCAACGGACGGAGAAAACCGTTGTTAAACAAAAATGCCGTTAACCGGAATATGTAAAATTCTACGAGTCATTTGACAAAACCGTAAAATTAATGGTTTTGAGGACCAATGTATATACGGTTATATTAAAGGAATTAACATGCGAAAAAATAAGAAAAAAAATTTCATTAAATATTTGTTAAACACTGTGGTCAATCTCGTTAGAGAGACGTTACACACTTTGATGGTAATTAATAAAGTTACTATCTGCAATTAGTGCACTGAGTATCCGTTAGTGAAAACGACGTTTTGACCCTTTTTTAAGTGAGTTATGACGTGTTCAAGCCTCTAATGCGAATTCCGGTAGGGCTCATTAGTCTAATTATCGATTGATCTTGTTTACATATCGATATTCATGAGTGTGTCAACGCCATCATCGCTAAACGTATGATCTTGTTAAACAAGCAGTGTCCTCCTCCTTGTTGTTTCGCGTTAATGGTGCGTGTTTCTTAATCCTTTTGATGAATGTACCCTGTGTTTCTGCTACAATAAATTAACGATAATTGAGTTATGGCATTCTCTATAGCTTTCCGGCTATCTATTGGCTGAAAACCGGTCATTAAATAGCTGAATAGCTACAAATTAAGAGGGTCGCTCATAATTAAATATAGTCTCGTTAATCCGAAATGATCGGGACCGAGATCTGTTCGGATTAGCAAATTTTCGGATTAACCGAAATCTTTGCTACAGAATTTACCGTAAGTCATAATTGTTTGATGTGTGTATTTTGGTGTGCACACGTAACGGGAAAATTTCCCTCCCTTTATGCGGAAATTTCGCTTAATTGGCAATACAGACTGCGCTGTTTACTTACGTCTCATTAGTCGGCTGCCGTTGCAGGTCACTGAATAACAATCTAATGAATCGGATTTTTGATGATTCGGATTCGGATTAAAGAGATTACTGCAATAACTTAATGAATTCGCAGAATTAATCAGAGATTAAATAATGGTTTGTGAATAACAGTTACTTATATAAAAATTATTGATAAGTTTAACGTTAGATATATATTTCGCTTCGGTTTCTGTCGTTTTATATGGATTATAACTAAAATTCTGACGTATTTTTAACAAGCATCGTGTTAAACTATGTAAGGATCAACATGTTACATCAGGATTTGATCATTATGTCAAATTATGCAATGGTGATCATCATGTCAAATCTTGCAATGGGTGACCACCATGTCAAATCATGCAATGACTAACTACTATGTCAAATCATACAATGACTGACTACTACGTCAAATTATGCAATGATAATCGTATCAAATTATGCAATGATAATCGTATCAAATTATGCAATGATAATCGTATCAAATTATATTATGATCATCATATATCAAATTATATTATGATCATCATATATCAAATAATGTTATGATCATATATCAAACGATGTTATGATCATCATATATCAAACAATGTTCTGATCATCGTATATCAAATCACGTTAGGATAATCATATATTAATTGATGCTATGATCATCATGTCATATAGTGTTATGATCATCATGTGATATAGTGTTATGATCATCATGTGATATAGTGTTATGATCATCATGTGATATAGTGTCATGATCATCATATATCAAACAGCGTTATGATCATCATATATCAAACCGTGTTATGATCATCATATATTATATATTGAAGCAACTTGAAAATGTCTTTCATGTAGTGCTGGATTTACTTATAGGCCAAGTAGACTGGGGCCTGTGATTTTGGAGCCCGGTGTTATTTAAGTTGTTCATTTTAATCTTGTTTATTTACAGATATTTTCAATCAATAAATCAATCAATCAATCAATCAATCAGTCAGTCAGTCAGTCAATCAATCAATCAGAATTTATTTATGCATAACATCTATAAAAATGAAATAAATTTGATACCAGTTAAAAATAAGAAAATTTAAAACACTTGGAACCATGTCACTTTGTTTAATTGATGTTCCAAAATATATTCTTTTAATTTGGTTGTAAATTTACTTTTTAGTTTAATTTCTTTGATTGTTGGCGGGATGTTGTTCCATATGTCTATTTTATAATAATTAATATTGTTTTTACCTATGTTGGTTCCTATTTTTGTTTTATTTAATTCTTTTTTGTTTCACATATTATAATTATGATTATTTTCACTTATTATAATCGAATTTAGGTGTTGATTTTCGTATAATCTTTCATAAATATATAATGATTCATTCATTATCGATAAACGTAAATATTGAAAACGATAAACTTTAAAGGAAACCCATAATCTATTTATGGAATACCGTGAGGACTACGCTTTTTATGGACTCATTGTATTTTTTCGGCCTAAATAAAGCCCATAAAAACTTTAAGCCTACACTACCCAATTGCGGATCCAGAAATCTTTTAAAGGGGTGACGATTTGTTTCTAAGTCCTATTTTTAGCCAAGTGTCCGACACTAAGTATCCATGATGTAATCCCGGCTCAAGGGGGGTGGAGGGCGATCGACCCATCGCCCCCACCTTTGGATCCGCCAGTGACATTACTTTCGTGCGTAACAATACAGAGTTTCACCAGGAGATTCCATAACAAACAGTTATTTCGACACTGGCGTAAGGTTTAAAAACACGACGTGTTTTTAAACTTTACGCCAGTGTCCAAATAACTGTTTGTTATTACTTTCATGATTGCTGTTGCAAACGAGATTACATTCATATTGATGTGTTTCGGTAAAAATTGACATGGTTAACATAGCAAGCAATTTCTGGTTTTGCATCCTCAGGGAGTATTGCGTAGTTGGTTACTAAAGATAGGAGTTTTCGTTCAGCTTATCCGTGCTACAAAATGTTAACAAATATTTTTTCTTTTAAAACAAATTACACACAAACGCAGTTTAATTTGAGCAGGAGAGACATTTTACAATTATTTCGGTGGAAAATCAAGCGTCCACCATCGTCAGAAAATTCATCCAAACTGACGAATCTAAATTCGTCGAAACCAAACAAATCAGTTTGGATGAATTTTCTGACGATGGTGGACGCTTGATTTTCCACCGAAACAATTGTAAAATGTTTCTCCTGCTCAAATTAAACTGCGTTTGTGTGTAATTTGTTTTAAATATTATTTTTGCGCAGTGTATCGCTCATATTTCTCTCATGAAATATTTTTTCAGTTATATTTACACACAAGAGTAGACTTCGTAATAAATGGAAGTCCGGGACGTGCGTGGAGCTAAGCATGAGCTTTGTCTGCAATACAAATTCTTCTATCGCAAACCGATCTTGTCAATGTTTTTAAAACTTGTAAACACTGGAACATTTTATCAGAACTTTTACAATTATAACATTGGTTCCAGGTCTACAAACACAAAACTATGCGTAAATGTTAAGCACTTTCGAAAAAATTATCGTTCTGAGCTGGGATTAATCCAGCGATTTCTTAGATTAATCTTATTCATATAACTATTAATATATTTGTTTTCATTTACAATGTTGAAATGTTTAATTCCGACGAAGAAACTTTCACTTATCAAGTAAATGAAATGTACTTTTCCCCGATTTCTATCGAATTATATTTTCGATGTTTCTTAAACCAACCGAGAAGAGCGAAGTTAAATATTCAATTAAATTAAAAATTAACTGACGTTGAGAATGTCATCTTATGTAGTTTCGCTAAATCGGCGCCAATTTTGTCTTAATTACAAAATATTGCTAAACTGGAGAAATTTGGCAAGGTTGGTGACGTCATCAATAGAATATGGCGGAAAACGTAACAAACTTCCATTGTCCCTTCACAAATTCAAGCTCTGTTGACACGTTTTCAATATTAAAAATAAAAGTATTTTACAAATCTGTATTCGTTTAACTTCGATTCTATTCTATTGTCAATTCGCGAATTTCCAAAACGAACTCGTAATTCCATATAATTTCGCATTATATTGCATGTATTTGCATATAATTTCATAAAATATATCGCATTATATTTGCATATAATTTAGCATTTAAGTACTAAACAAATGATAACTTTTTTATACCGGCATGAATTCGAAACACTAGTTTCGTGAAAGGCAAGCTAAATTTGGAAAAGCTGGGCGTATTCAGATATGTCACGTTTTAGATATTTATTCAACTTTCTAAACTACGTTAAAACAATATTTTCTTTACACTAAAACTTAGAAATTACTAGGGTAGCGGACTACTGAAATATTTTGGTAGCGATGGGAAAAATGGGTTGTGGATGTGACTTAACTTTTAAATTTTAAGAAAACAAGGCTGAGATTTGTAATTGCATAGTGCATAAATTATGGCAGTAGTAAAAGGCATCTTGCAACCCACGTGTTTTAGAAAAAATTGTTGCGGCGATGGAGAAAATTCTTTCCCAATCGAGAATTTCCAAATTTAATTTTACCTCAAAACGGATTCTTCAATCAAGAATTTCGTTCGAAAAGTGTAAATTCTAAAGGACGGTTTAAAAAGGAGAGCGATGTGTTAGAAATTTGAACGAGTCATCCAGTGAAATGAAAATTGACCATTGAAACGAAGCCGGGACTTGAGAGCATTGAAGAAAAACACAGAATCAAATCAAGGAAAACGAAAGAAAAAAGCTGCAAGGGATAGTGTCTAACAAAGAGTCAATACAAAGAAGAGGATCATGATGAAGTTGCTGATAAATCAGAGAAGTTAATGTAGATGAAAATACAAAAATAATAAATGGAATAAACAAGAAGGAAATAATGTCGACGCAGATTGCCCCTCTGAAGTAAAATGAGATAAAAATGAAA
This sequence comes from Dysdera silvatica, assembly GCA_006491805.2. NCBI lineage: Eukaryota > Metazoa > Arthropoda > Arachnida > Araneae > Dysderidae > Dysdera > Dysdera silvatica. The sequence continues at coordinate 164,590,243 of QLNU02015003.1, forward strand.
ACCTGGAAAAGATGATGATAAACTCTAGTCTTGTGATTATATATGGTTATGTGGCTGAATATCTTTCACTTGAGAAATGTTCACTTAACGAATATGTAGATTATAAGAGCAATTCAAAAATATATTTACACGCTCGAACACATAGGCGTACGCAGAAAGTTCATAAGGGGGTTATAGGCCCAATGAGGTGGGGTTACAGAGCTACAACTCACATATTCCTATGTTAAATATACAAAATTTCATTGCAAGGGGGGGTTACAACCCCATCAACACCACCTGCGTACGCCAAGGCTCGAAAAGTTTCTCCACACTGAATCAATTTCTCTGTGACAGAAATCTCCAATAAATCTCACAAGCCGAAACAGTAGCAAGAAGGACATGAAGCTAACCGGTTGAGTCGCTCTCGCGAGCACACTGTTGGCAAAAAGCAGAGTGGTTGTATATCACAATTCGGACCACACATAAAAACGTGTATACAAAACATTGAAAATTCAGTAAAGTACGAGAAAAAGAAATTCGTATAGTTGTCAATTGATAAAACTGTAATTACAAGAGTTAATGTAGCACACTTTTCCAGTGGCAAAAGCTTAAGAAGCTTGAAAAGCAAAGAGCTCACACAACAGCTTTTGTTTCAGTAAATGATCAAACATTAGCGAAAAGCTATTGCAACTAGAATTTTATATTTTTGTATCAGTATATAAAAATGGTACAATTGTAGAATAAAGAATTAAAAGCAGATGAAGTAAAGAAGGAATTACAAAAATTGGAAGAGCCTCCATGATAATACGCATATAAGTAGATAACATTGGCAAAACTAATAGCTGGTTTATGGGGAAAAGTAAACAAGCAAGTAAAACAAGGTGAATACCAATTGGAAAGCTGCTTGCTTTCTAATCAAAAAGTAGCTGGTTTGAGTCCAGCCTGTAAAAAAAAAAACTTTCTCTCTTTCTTTCCCGACACACATGAAAAGGCAACAAATTGGGGCTACACGTGTCAAATACTATGGTAACTGTACTGTTGTCAGGGGCGCATTTAGGGGTGAAGGCGATCGCCCCTTCCTTGAATGAAAATTTAACATTGAAAAGATACAAGGTAAAGGTCCAATGAGGTATCATTTCCAAAAATCAAATCATTAATCGCGCCCTTGAATGACCTCTAAATCCTCCTCTGACAGGGGGAGTAATATATAAAAGTTGTAATATAGAGGCAAAAAAAAACTATAATATGAGCCATATAACGTGGGAGTTGAAAATATAAATTCAAGGTAAACAATTTGAGTAATGCTTTGAAAGAATTGGATAAAGATATGACATATTTAAGCGAAGAAATTCTAGAGAAAAAGCAGAAAAGATTGAAGAGAATGTGTATGAAGTAATGAATAAACTAGATTTCATTGCGAGAAGTTTTTCGTTGCACGTAAACAATAAAGGGACGTGAAATAGCGTGGGGTCTGAAAGTATTATCAGAAAAGTAATGACAAGGAACTTCAATTTGTGAAAGGTACAGCTAATTTTTTAAAAATAATCGCATCAAAAGTGAATTTTACAACGTTTGGCACCCATAATCATAGCTATCCTTGCGCCATAAAGCAGACAGACGGAGGGACGGACGGACAGAGAGACACTGTTTTGACTAAAAGGGATTTAAAATATAAAAACTTTATTTAGACCAGATATAATTTTTAACAACATATTTGGATTTACTTGGAAACAAATAATTAAAATATTTTATAATGTGAAGTATTTTCTCTTTATGAACCTTCTGCGTACGCCTATGGCTGTCATAGTATTTATTTAACTTTTAAATTATATATCTACGTTTAATTTGTACTTTAGTTTATTGTGCATCTATTTTACTTTAGATTTGATAAATTATTCGCTACTTGACAAAACAATAACATCTGTCACTAAATATAAAGATAGCGTACATATTTAAGATCAAGATATATTCTTCAGTATATGTGTATTCTCAACTAGAAGTAAAGAAGTTGGACTCAAGATGAACCTACAAAAAACTAAGATCATGTTCAATAATTTCGTAGAGGAAACAAAAATACAAGTTGACAACATTGAGCTAGAAATTGCTGATTCATATATTTACCTTGGCCAGCTGATTTCAATGGATGGCAACATTATGAAAGAACTCAACAGACGTATTAAACTTGGCTGGAGTGCATTTGGAAGAAACAGTTTTATCCTGAAGGGGAAATTGCCTTTGTGTCTAAAAAGAAAGGTCTTCAACCAGTGTGTATTGCCAGTCCTCTCTTATGGATCAGAGACATGGAGTCTAACAGTTGGAGCAATACGAAAGTTACAGACAACGCAAAGGAGCATGGAGAGGTGCATGCTTGGAATAACTAGGAGAGATCGAAAAAGAAACACTTGGGTGAGAGAGCAAACTAGAGTAGAGGACATCATTGTTAAAGTAAAAGGGCTGAAATGGCGATGGGCTGGGCATATTGCAAGAAGAACTGATCAACGATGGACAACAGAAATTCTGAACTGGATTCCAAGAGACCACCGAAGACCTAGAAAACGTCCTCAAACTAGATGGGTGGATGAAATAAGAAAACAGGTTGGGGTGACGTGGAAGCGAATTGCTCAGGATAGACTTGTGTGGAAAGCATTTGGAGAGACCTTCATCCAGCAGTGGATAGATAATGGTTGAATATGATGATGATGATGATGATGATATGTGTGATTAAGGCTTAATTTCTAACAAAAAAAAAGTGAAGGAGCCCTAATATTATGATACATCGATTAAAAAATTGAATGGCTGCAAAAGAATCGATAAGCCCTAATATTTTGATGAATCGATTAAAAAATTGAATGGCTGAAAAAGAATTGATAAATCTTATCAATTGTTTTTGCAGAATTTTTCTAGACAACAAAATTCATAACCTTAGTCACAAATTCATTACTTTTTCATGACATTCATGACCTTTTTTGGCAATTCATGATCCTGGAGAGGCTCCGGCAAATATTTAAATAATCGCTAAAAATTAAGAAGTACCGGAGCTGGGTTCCCGCGGGCTCCCGTTCAATTTAAGCCATGTGTGTTATGAATTGTAATGCATAATTTATTGCACAGTTTTTTAAAACATAGTTTTCGTTATTCGTTTTCCATCGGGATTTTTAATATTTGAATGATTAATCTAAATTCGAAAATGGTTTCGAAGATGGCATTCAAATTAATTTAGAAATCGATAATTCCCTCTTTTGCCATTTAATTGCTTTTTTTAATTATTTTCATAGGTTTTTAAGGCGGTATTAGAGTTCGCCTCAAAAGTCTACAGATTGTTGTTTTGTTGTGAATAATTTTTCTTATCTTGTTATAAGTTTTATTCCGATTTTTCAAATTTTTCTGATGCTGCTAAATCCTATTACGAAGTGATACAAATTCCAATTTTCAGAAAAAGAATTACAACCAAAATCTTTCCAGCAAACTATTTAAAATATAAGTGATCCAAAAGTTCATCGAAAAGTTCAAGTTTATTTTAATTTGAAATGCATGGTCCATGACGCAGATTGGGGGAAAACAAACAGGTTTCTCTGAGCTCAAAGAGTCTATTTTGCTGGAAAAAGAGCCAAAAGCTTCGCATCTATTGGTTGAGGAAGTTGCCAACAAAATATTCGGCTTGAGGTCTCAAAGTAAGCCTACAAATGAAATTTCTAAGCTACCGAATTGTTGTAAAAGCATGATATATTAAGTTCTAGCTCGTGGGAAACCACATACACCAAAACTTTTTTCAGGAAGGCTATGTACGGTAAGTTCTTGTGATGGCAGCCAAATACGGAGAATGTCTCCTTTCCAAAACATGTTTGTACGTCAAATAATCATGGCCTCCCAGATAAAAATATCTAAGAATACTTTATACAGATATATTAAAGAAATTTAGTAAATGGTTTATAAAAAGATGGCTCGCAAAGCTTCACTCACATAGCTTCACCAAGAAATGCGGTTGCAGTGGGAGCTCGTAGGCACATGTCTTATAACGACAAACGTCTCAGCGTGCTGTTCAGTGACGAAAAACAGTGAAATCTGGATGGTCCTGATGGATATGCAGACTATTGACATGGTTTGAGGAAAGATCCCAGAACAGTTTTCAGCAGACAAAGCAGTGGTTCATCGCTGATCACATGGGCGGCCTTTTCATATAATGGTCAAGCTTCTGTAGCAATTTGACATGTGTGACAAAACTCGGAGAAGTACATTGAAACACTACAGTCTCATTTGATACTATTCAGTGAAATTTTAGGAGATCCAAACTAGGTGTTTCAACGGGATAACGTCTTCATTCATACCCCTCAAGCCACGAAAGATTACCTAAACAGAAAAAAATTATATATTCTGGACTGGTAATCATTCAGCCCGGACTTAAATCCAATCGAAAACGTGTGGGCCATTCTAACTCCACAAGTTTATGCCAGTGGACAGCAACCTTCATCTATAACTGACTTACAGACTGGATTGGAATTTGCGCGGTGCAATTTAGATCTCTCAATGTTACAAACTTTAATACTTTCCATGAGAAATCGGGTAAATGAAGTTCTACGAAAAATGGAAAATCTACAAGGTTCATTTAAATTTCAGAAGTTCTATTTCTTCTATATATTTTTGAAATGTCCATTTTTTCATATTCTCTTATATAACTTTGATGCAAATTGCATCGCCATTTTTTTTTATAGTTAAATGCAAACAGCATGTATTTTGTAATAAATCTTTTTGAACTTACAGCCGTATTCCTTTTTTTTAATTATAAAAATGAATTTTAACAATATCTACAAACTTTTGGGACAGACTTTAAAAGACAGTTTTACTGCAGTTAGTGCACACATCAGAGAACAATAACTCTCGCATAATGCATTGAAATGTAAAATTTTTATGATGATATTTAATGTAGTTTTCTTTGACGGGAAACTTAACTGACAATTCTAGAGACTTACAACAGATGTTGGCATTAATGCCTAAAGTGGGAAACAAGTTCCCCAAAAGTCTGCTGATGCGACAAACAAAACTTTAATAAAACACCCATCCAATATCTAAGTAATATTGCAGCACTTATCTTTTCCCGGAACAAGAAAGATAAATGTGACGATTCTCGCCATAGCGGTCGAAAGAACAACCATCCCATCGGGAGATTAGGAACTAATAAACAATACTAAAGCTAGAAGCTTCTTATTGAACGCTAGGATGACAACTCAAACAAAGTTCAGTCGATATTGGCGTCTAATTCTTTATGTTATATTAGCGGCGAGTAACAAGAGTGAAATTAAATATTAATAACGGTAAACATAAATAAGAATGGATATCTTTGATTGTGAAATAATACCATTGGTTGCAAAAGCCTTCTAAAATTCTAAAAGATGAGTATTGATTAGGCATGTATTGATTAGATGTGTACTGATTCGATTTGTGCACGGATTAAATACGTATTGATTAGATGCGTTTATTGATTAGACGCATAAATTAGATTCCACATTTCCACTTACGTTAACCGATAGAAATATATCTATCGATCTTCCTGCCTGACTATAATATAAATTATGGTGATTTAAGGAAACATAGTATTGTTTGTTAAGATGGTTTACCATTAGATAATTTGTAAGGAAATTTTACCAATAACAAAATTTAGATGATGTTTGCAAACTAGAGCAGTAGAAGCATAAAAATCAAAGGATTTTTATAAGAATCCCTGAAATTCCATGCTGGCATATGTTCGTTTCTGAAGATTCTACAGCCATTAGAATATTTCCATGCATATGCTTGTTTACAAGACTATAAATAGATTCTTGAAAAAGTAATTATATTTCCATATCTCCTAAATTTAATTACATTTTCTTCAGTGTACAAACAAATGGATCTTAATAATTATTGATGATAGGAAACACACTGTGAAAGAAATCAACTTACAAAATTAAAAAAATAATTTTTTTTTTACAAAATTAAAAAACAAAATTTTACAAAATTAAAAAACAAAATTTTACAAAATTAAAAAACAAAATTTTACAAAATTAAAAACAAAATTTTACAAAATTAAAAAACAAAATTTTACAAAATTAAAAAAACCTTAAAACGTTTTTTGGTAGCTATGTTTATTATTTCCTACTTTCCTTAGCAAAAAATAAGACGAGTATGAGCTTTTTAGGAGAGCAAACTTACCTACCGAAAAACGTTTTCCAGTTTATTAAATAAATATTTAACTTTGCAATTCCATGTTATAATTTTGTATGTTAATTTTTAAGATGTTTGAAGCTATGTGATAAAAACGCGCTATATTCAACAGTTAACATTTATTAAAAATTAACCACAATTAAGCGGCATTAATAATTAATAGAATTAGTTACTTTATTTAAAGTAATAGAAAAGATAAATTAAAGTAATAGAAAAATGGAACTATTACTTTATGAGTAGAATTAGTTTCTTTAATTAAATTAATAGAAACAATAAATTGAAGTAATGGAAAAATAGAACTAATACTTTAACTGAACACGACAATTTAATTTATAATGTCTGGATCATTGACAAGTGCTGTCAAAATTTAGAAGCACCACACGTAATTTTGAATCGTTTGTTGAATTTAAGTTAAATACCTTCTCAAACTTCAACAAGCTCCGAAATCACGAAGGCGCGAAATCAAAGCAGTTGCAATTAGTTTCTCTCAGATGTCTGATGTTTGAGGTTTGTTTCTGTAAGCATTGTCTTCAACATTTGCATAACAGCAGTTCTCACGCCCATCGAGGGCATCGAACAAGGAAGTTAATTACCTACGTCATTTGCCTTTCAGAAAATATATTTCCATTTGGAGGAACGAGTCTTTTCTAAATAATTAGACCAAGAGATTTAAAATCGAAAAAGAAAGGACCGAAGTATTTATTTCTTGCAGTTTTAACCATATATTGTTTTAATACTTCGAATATTTCGTGCATGTGAGCCGTAAATGCTTTATTTACCAATTTAAACGGAAAATATTGCGGAAACTTACATTTTTTTTGTTGCGTTTTCAGACAAAAGAACCTGAAATGACAAACATGTGTTATTTATTTTTTAACTTTGCTTCGTAAAAAATATATAATGCTTTATCATCGCTTTTCTTTTTTTTTGCGACAGATTCATTTATCATGTTTTAAATTGGGAAGAACCCCATTACGCCGAAAAATTTTTCTGAGCTCGAGTTTTTTCGAGAAACTATTTATTTGTAAAAATGTTGGTTAACTATGAATTATAGTATAATATATAAAAAGAACAATATTCATTCATCCATTCATTTAATGAGTATCATACATATCAACGTTTTTTAGGCGTAGTAATATTAACGCCGATGGTATGGCGTGATTAGATGGTGAAACGTTCGCAGAGAAATGTTTTTGCGTTCGGTGGGGCACGATCCCACGACCTGTAGATCCACGACTTGTAGAGGCGGATACTGCAATCGAATGTTCGTCGTTCGTAACTCAGTTGGTAGAGTACCCACCCGGCAAGTGGGAGGTCGTGGGATCGTGCCCCATCGAAAGCAAAAACATTTCATTTTTTTTTTGCGAACGTTACCATCTAACCACGCCATGACATCGGTGTTAATATTACTACGCCTAAAAACGTTGATAAAAATTGTTGCTTTATTTAATCTGCGTAGTGTTCGACTTGTATAAATATTAATATTTTGTTTATACAAATCAAAAGCCATAGCACTTTATGTTAATACACAAATATATATCTAACGATCAACACAATGTAGGAGTCCCAGAGGCAACAAATAATATAGCCCGCTCCAGACCTGGAAAAATGGATGAATGAATGAATGAATGAATGAATGAATGAATGAATGAATACGCAATTCCCACCCCGTCTCAGTTTTTTTCCTCTCCTGGTTTCTGGTTTCCATAGTTTTGATTTGAATAATTTCACAATAATGTAATTTATTAACACATTATAGTAATGCAGTGTAGTAATATGCTATAGCAATGTGGTATAGCAATGTAGTTAGTGATGTAATACGTTATTAACTGCTTCGCTGATTACGCAGGCCAATAAAAAAATAATCTCTTCTGACTTACACGTGACACTTGTTTTTCATTAATTTTGATATGCTGATTTCAAATATGACGCTATTTTTTTGCAGCACGTCAAGTTTTCGAACTATAGAATTCCGTGTTTATTGCTATAATGTTCTATGAATCAATTTTTAATCCCACAATTCATGCCGGATTTACTAATAAAAATCTGAAAAAATAAGTAA
>QLNU02015003.1:164598578-164615706 GCA_006491805.2 Dysdera silvatica
ACGATAATCATCTACAAGCATGGGAATCCATTAGCGTGGTAATCATCTGCCAGCACGATAATCATCTACTAGCATGAAAATCTTCCAGTGTAGTAATAATGTACTTCCATGGAAATCTAGCAACGCGGTAGTCATCTATTGCAGGGGTCAGTTACCTGTGGCACGTGTGCTAAATGTGACACGCTGACCAACTTTTAGCGGAACGCGGAGTTGTTTAAGAGGAGGAAAAAAAATTATAATGCTTAAAATTCGAAAGAAATGTTTCACTTATTTGCAAATAAAATTTATTTCTTTCACAAATTTTAAAGAGGGATGTAGCTATATATTAGTGGGAAAATGCCCAAAACAGTAAATCTTTGCCGTTAGATTGACCAACCCCTCAAAAGGCTCTTCGATCAATTTCCGTCCAAGACTCATTTTCTCCTCATCTCAATCTTTTCACTATAATTCAAATTTACTCATCACCATGTTAGTGTTACAGAAAAAAGTTGATTTATTCTTTTAAAAACACTATTATATGACTAGAGAAAATGGATTCACATAGCATATAGCGTTGTTTGCGTTTGATATTTTTAAATTGTTGTAAATCTTGTACCAAATGTTCAAATAAATGTTCGAAAAGGAATTCTTTCAATATATATAAGGAACATAGAAAAGATTTGCCTAATGTTTCCTAATAAGTAGACAGTATAATAAACATTTACAATTTGAGGAGTGCCACACGGCGCAATTTGATGTGTGGTTTCGATGGCAGTTCTGTACTATTATCTCGGCACAATATAACAAAAAGGTTGATGATTCCTGATCATGGCAACCATCGTGGTTGTTGTCGCAGTAATCACATCTATTATCATAGTAATCATCACGAGAACCATAATGGTAATTACCCATTATCATGGTAATCATCTACTAGCATAGTAATTATCTAGAAGCTTGGCAAAAATAAATATCTTTCGCTTTTACAGTAAGCAGACAGAAATGACATGGCCACTTACATAATATCTAGTCTATTTCTTTGTAATTATCCTTAGTGTGAAAGATATTACTACCCATTTCATTTCAATCCACCATTGCTCTCCGATTCTCTTTTTCTAATAACGTTCACAGGAACTTAAACAGCAATATCATGATGAGTTTCTCATATAGGCTCTTACGATTGCAATATGAGCAGTAGTTTAATATTTCTCCAATCAGTTCGTAACTTGGAAATACAATAGCAAACACTAAAATCAAAGAAAAATATTTGGCAGCTTTTTTGGTGAGATCCAGAATTATTATTGGACGGCCTTTGCCACCGTTTTGTAATGAGCGATATATCGTGCAAAAGTGATATAAAAATCGATTTTTTCCTAATGGAACACGTTTTTCGGGAAACCCGAATAACAAAGACAAATTGATATAGGTATCTTGGATAGTAATTAAGTATTCATAAGATAAATTACTCCAGATACATGCATAAATTTATTTTATATGACTGTTAATAACTCTCTGCCGAAAACAGGAATTTCAAGAGATGATTACCAACTAGTGGACTACAATTTAAACGTATGGACAAAATCTCAAAGTTCCGTTTCTTAGATTTCGTCGGAATTTTTCTTGTGAAACGTAATGTTTAAGGTCAGTTTTTATTATAGTTAGAATCCTTGAAAGTAAATGTTTGCTAAATTGCGCGCGAGGTTAAATCTAGAGGTCAACACTATTTTAACGTTCCTAATTAATCAACATAATAAAAATGAAAGATTTACCAGTTATTTCTATATCATTCATTCCATGAAAAGTAATTCTGTGGCACAATACACATTTTTCCAATGTTCTGAAAAATTTTATTTCGCCGCTTTTCAGTAAAAAATCTTTGTACTGAGAGAAAGATATCTCGATATCCATACTCACTAGAAGACACTCTTTATGCGAATGACAAGATCTTGACTCTCATGGAAGAAGGAAATGGCGTCTGAATTTTTCCGAAGAGAATTTTCCAGCTTTACCTTGTCAAAGTTATTCAAACGGCTTTCCACTTCTTTAAAAATCTTCCACTATATTTGCTTTTCTAGGTTCCGTTCTTCAAGCTTATTGCTGCTGTCTACTATGAACTTGTGGTTGTCTTCTTCATCCAGATCTTCTCCAGATCTTTACTGCCCACGAGACTTCATTTTTGCAACTGCTGCACTATCTTTTTCAAGTTGGACAATAAAATCCTTGACCTTGGCGAAATTTAGACAATAGTATACTACAGCACAGGTTCAGATGTCTCTCCCCACCTTAAAGATTACAGGCTCTGGAGGAAGGGCAAGTTCAGTGGTTTTCTGGAACATATTGATTCCCTCTGGGGTCTTAAGCAACACTTCCTTCATTAATCCAATGAACTGGTTTGAAACTTCCTACTTTTCCCCATGGCTTCACAAACTTTATACAAGGAATGCACCAAGCAGGTAACTTGGTGTAAGTTGGGATAGAAAGGCTTAAAGTGCGAAAGCGTCATCAGTATGTAAGATGCCTGATCTGTGATCACTAACGATACCTTGTCGTAATGAATTTTTGGCCATAACTTTGAACAAACACCATTGAATGTCTGCATTACGGTGCAGCTATTAGTTTTCTCCAAAAGATACGTTCTGAATAACATGAAGTGGGATGGTTCTCCGTTCAAAGGAGCAACAAGAATGGAACGGATATACTGATTTCAGCATCTTTTGTTTCGTCCAGAATGAATTCCACTAGAGAATATCTTATAATGCTTTTGTTCTTAAGTACTGTAGCGTCATCGTTCACATCGACGAGTTCTTTTCCAGAGTACTCACATCAGGAATTTTCTTTGTGTGTATTTTTCCAGAAATACTTTTAGTGAAGGATGGTTGATTTTAAACAAAGGGATTCCCGATTCCATTAGACCATCATCAGTATCAAAATTAAACCGATTGACTTGATCGGATTTATTAGATACTTGTTGAAAAATGTCCATTAAAATGGATATTTTGTACTGTTTTCCTTCATTTGCTTTCGAAGCTCTTTGTTCTTTTTGTAAGTGACGATTTTACACGTCTGTTGAATAGCAGCTCTTAGTGTTTATCATTCATGATGCTTCCTTGTCACAATACATATACAACATCAGTATCGTAAACCTTTATTGACTTTAAGTAAACGTTTAGTTTAAGATTAGCTACAAAGACAAAAGGTGAATGAGCCAGTCCTATTTATATGTGAAACATTCGTAAAACAAACAATAATTTAATAAATGCGAAATACTGGAAATACATCACCGTGATCGTATAGATGAAATAAATTATGGCCAACAATCTATTTCATATTTATAGCGCGAAATGGCTATCAAATGGACTGATTGTATTCGATCGTATACTACCAATTTTGTGATTAACAGGAAGGTTTCTTAAGATTAATCTGATGAGTAAACTCTGCTATTTGACAAATAGCTAGCAATAGCTCACCTTAGTAAATCATCAATATGCATAAATTATTCCAGTTTGATTCTGATAATGCGTGTCTACCATTAAACTATGTTCCCTCCTTAGCCTAGCCCTCGTTCTAGGCCGTATATATAAACAACATTTAATCGAGCCTAACCTTATGCACACTGGAACCATATTCGAGAATTAAAGGGGAAAGTGTCAAGTGTGGTGTCCCATGATGATTCCTCGTCCTTGCGCCACAAGCCTGCTCCAGGAATGTCTCGGTATTGTATGTTTGATGGTATAACGCACTGCCACTGATACTCCTTGCACCGTAAATGCCAGTCGTAAAACAATCAACGCTCAGCCTCACTCGGCTCCTTGCTTCGGAAACGCCAGTCGTAAACAATCAATGCTCAGATCCGCTCGGTTTCTTGATTCGGAAACGCCAGTCGTAAACAACCAACGTTCAGACTTGCTCGGCCTCTTGCTTCGGAAAGGCCCATTGCTCCACAAATTTGCTCACGTTGCTATCAACTCTGTTTACACCTCACTCTCGAGGTTTACTATACTTCTAATTTCGAGCCACTTGGCCCCGGCACAACTCTACGCGACACTCTCCCCGATCTCTCCCACTCTCTCTCTCTCTCTCCGCCCTCTGGACCTTGTTCTTTCCGGCTCCCCACTTCGTCTCCCCTTTCTCTCTCTTTCTACATCATCTCTCAATCATTTTTCGACCTTTGCATCACCTAGAACGTACCAATCACTTCTCAACCAATATTTCTAGACAAATCACAATTACCGCCCTCAACTATGGCTCCTCCTTACGACCTATCTGATGCTTGACCACAAACAAGCACGGCCCGACTTGAGTACGTCCCTAACAGCTTCCTTCTTCTCGGGATTTAAAACAGCGAAAACCACGAGGAGTTATAACCCCTATAAACCGACTGTCAATTTTATTATTTTGCCTTTGTTATATTCCGTTTTCACTGGAACCTCTTCATTGTAAAATCTGTCTAGGCTGGGAGTTGCGGTCGCCTTGTTGGACCACCGTGTTATCGCTTTCTTTCCAATACAACTAATCCTTCAATAATTCATATCTCTTTACCACGAAGGAGAAGCTCCTAAAATTTCTAAATACACAGTTTATGGCTCGATATATCAGCGTATCGTGAGTGTCAAACCCTTAATTTTGAAAATCCATTAGAATACTGTGGAACTTAGATTTTCCGAGTTTTCTCTGAGTCTATTTGCTGCTGAAGGGAAAGAAAAGTAATGCAAAGTCAACCTTCCACGCGTGGCTTTCAAAGAATATGGACTGCGCCTATTTCATTGGGGGGGAGGGAAATAAACACAATGTTCCATACCTCTGCAACTTTCCCTTCTTCGTGGTTTCTCTATCAGAGAGATATTCACATACAAAAACACCAGATTAACTGTAAATTTCGCACGAAAAAGCACATTTTGTGGTCACTACTGGTGCAGATATTTTGTTTGCTTGCAAAATTCAAGATTGCTTTCAGAAAGCGTCTTCTCATGCTAGACAGTGCACAGAAGGGATGTTAGAATAAGTTAATTTTACATGTTTGTGATCATATTTGGCACCTATATATATATATGTATATACGTGCCCACTTAATAATTTTTACTGCATAGTGAACGCAGAAATTTTATCTCCAGTTATTAGGTTAAAACACAATGATAAGTTAAATCAAAAGTCAGGTCAAATATAATAATGGTTTGGGTTAAAGTTAAGTCAAAATAAAATGATGATTTAAGTTAATGTTTAGGTCAAAATATGCATTGGCTTAGGTCAAAGCATACTGAATTATTGTGTGCGTTTTCCCTCATTGAGTCCATATATGTTTTGCCGTTCAATCTACTGCCCAGAACCGATTTGTCTTCGTATGTAAGATGCTTGATATTAGATCTTTCGCAAATAATTTTTCGATCCTTTTCAAGACCCTCATCAGACACCATAATCGATTAATTCGATCAAAGAACCAGAGTTATCGATAGAACTCGATTCATGTTGTCTGAAAAGGCTCCCCGAGAGAGTAAAAAAAATGAATTATCAACGGGCATAGTAATGACTGACGTCTTATATCTAAGTAAAGCAGACACTACTCGATTAATGATAATGTCATTACCCGTAACATCATTGCTTCAAAAGTCTCCCTTCGTTACATCTTCATTACTTTTAAACAACTTGCAGATGATTTCAAATGATTATATAAAGCTGAAAAGTAATGAAAAAGTAATAAAGCAAGACTTTTGAAGTCAACGGCATTACTATTTATTGTGCAAGATCCGCTTACGACACGTTGATGAAAAATATTGCAAATACATAATCTCTTAGTGCTTATATCATGTCATATACTTCCTGTTATTCTACCGACGGCAATTTTATTTCACTGTAAACAAATATTATAATATTTGTTTACAGTGATGAAGGGGCAACTGGGTCAAGGCATATGGGCACAGGGCACCCGATGATTGTTCAATATATATATGTATATATATATATATATAAGTAGCTCTATGGGGCAACTTCTGGCCCCGTCTTAGCTATAGGCCTGGTTAGACTATATTGTGACGAAGTTTCAGCATCTATTTCACAGTGCTTCTTGTAGATTAAGTTTTAGTGTTGAAATGTTCAGTTTCATATGTAAAAAAGAAAAGAAAAAATAATAATAATAGCTCCAAGGAAATTATTTTGCATTTAGGTTATTGAAACCTTCCATTTTATGCAAAGTAACTTCTTCATTGCACAGACCTGAGACTTCGCAATTCATACCGGGATCGTCCATATCATTATTTTGTTTGAATAAGAAAAGAAAAGCACAGTTTTGTTTGACATTCATTCTTACAAAGTCATTCTTGTTTCGTTTAAACTCTTGTATTTATTTGCATATTTGCATACTGCTTACCATATCATTTTGCGCCCAATTAAATTCCCAAAAATAGCTAAGGAAAAAGCACGTATGTTCCCCAGACCCAAGGAAACAGAAGAACACATACTCATACCAAAAGTTTTTAATAGCAATTTTATATCAAAAGCAAAATAAAACCTTTGATTTGGGAAGGGACAACTATAATCCAAAAGCTGTATTAAATGAATTTTTTATAGTAATTTCATTTATTTCGAAATATTCTATACACAAGTAATAATAAAATAAAGTTCTAAGAGCTACTTCGAAACTGCCATGAAATACCCCATCTATAATATGCTTAAAAAGGCTGTAAAGTGCCTGAAATTTCTGTTAATACTTGAAAATACTATGAAATATTATGCAAAAATACAAAATGAAAATGCATGTTTATTTTAATTTTTTTTAAATGCGAATGCGGATGGTTCAAATAAATGAGAATAAAAGAATACATTCACTATTGTGAATGATTTTGCTCACCTCCATTTTCCAAAACTTTGAAACTTGTAGGAGAGCCAGCTGACATGAGGTATAAAAATGAAAAGAATTTCTTACTTTCTACAATAAAACCACTGTTTATAAAAATTTTAATTAATGCCATAATAAAACACTTTCTATTAATTTTATTTTATTTATAGTTCAAATACTGGTAGTAATCCAAAAAAGTTAATTAAGAACGGAATTACTTTTGAATCTTTTGCACCTTGTTTCGTCAAATGACTCCCTGTTTTTACTTTTGCTTTTGAAATCGAGAAGCTGTGCAGGTTTTTTTGAAAAGTGTTTTGAAAATTTTTTTTTTCCAAAAGAGGAAATTTTCAGCTTGCCTTTCAAAACTGATGCGAATCATAATCCTTTCTCTATCTCTCTCTATTCCGTTGCATTACATTCTGTCACTCACAAATGGACGTTGCCTGCAGTAAATACTTTCAGAATAGTAGTATATACACCACTTTAGGACGTAATTTGGCGAAAATGCGCCTGCAACATCTTTTATCACCAAACAAATGGAAAGTATCGCAATCATTGGAGATTACTGGCGCATTCTATCTAGAAGCAGTTACTGCCCATAAAATTCATGGATTCGTTTCCTTTGTTTGCGCTGTCGGAATGGTGGCAAAGTTATTTCGTTTTGCCATCGATTTTATGCCAGAAGACTAAGAAAATATTTCTTCCTTAAGTACCAAGTTGGTTTTGGCACAATCCCATGTTAGTATTTCTGTTCTTTTTTATCTCTTCTGGCGTAGCGAAATAAAGCTAAAAATGCAAATTCACCAGACAGTGTTTAAAAATTTGAAAAATGTAGTTTTACTCTCACATTTTCACTCGTAACCTTTGCTTCAACAGAAGCTGAAATCATGTAAATTATTTAAGTAAAAAGTAAAACCGAAATAATGCAGCATTTGTCTGCATTGTTCGGTATCTTATAAACATTATTACTAAGATATAATCATGTCAGTATTATGGAAAAATTATGTAGGGAAAAAGGGGAATGTGAAATAATATAATTTCTTTTTTTAATTGTGAATTATTGTTGAAGGTAAGTTAATTTTTTTTACCAGTTGGGATGCGAAAATTAAACAGATAAGCCAAAACGGAAGAAAAATAAGATGTAACGTAAGGTGTAGACAAAGTATGTAAAATATAAAATAAGTAAACAAGCTGTAAAATATCTATGCAAAATGTGAAACAGTCGAACCTCGTTAAGAAAAACACCAAGGAAAACAAAAGTCTGTTCGTCGTTCTTAAGAGCAATTCGTCATATCCGGAAAGGATATTATGCTATACATTTTAACGGAACTTCAGAAAACAGTCCGTACTAAATGTAAATCATCTTAAGCGTGCTCGTCTTAACGAAGTTTTTCTGTATAAGTAAATAAGATGTAAAATAAGTGAGCAAATGTAAAATAAGCTAATGGGATGTAAAATAAGCAAGTAAGTAGTAAAATAAATAAGTAAGCCAAATGTAGAATAAGTAAATATGATGTAAAATGAATAAATAAGATGTAAAATAAGCAAATAAGATGAAAATATTCAAGTCAGAAGCAAAATAAGAAAGAAAAATGTGAAACAAGTAAGCAAAATCTAAGAAAAATAAATGCAAAATACGCAAGTAGAAAGTCAAATAAGTAAAAAAATGTGAAATAAGTAAGGAATATTTAAAATATGTAAGCAAGGTATAAAAGCTAAAATTCTGAAAGTGGAAAGAGGGATGTAAATCAAAGCGAAGGAGAAATAGGGACGGAGTGTGAAAGGGGATTAAAGAGAAGAGCAAAAGAGGGAAAGACACAGTCTACATTTTGTCACTAAGAGAGTTCCTCCTTTGACATACAAAAATTATAAGGAAGTGTTGAATAAACGACATATTATATCGATTTAAATTTATATATAATCTACATCGATATGGATCGCGTACATCAAACGGACCGTGCGTTACCCCAATGGCAATTAGATTCTCTACCACTTTGGAATCTTAAGTTTAACGACCGGCGCTGTGGAAGAGCTCGTGCAGTTTTTTTTTTACATTTCGTAGTCCAGATTTTAATTTGTTAGGGCTGGTGCTCCTCCAGTAAATTGTAAAATTTGCCGCGACATAGCTTTAACTGCCTTCGCGCTATATAAAACACGCAGACAGACAGGCAAGGATGGATGGATGGACGGACGGACAGACAGACAGACAGATAGATAGATAGATAGATAGATAGATAGATAGATAGATAGATAGATAGATAGATAGATAGATAGATAGATAGATAGATAGATAGATAGATAGATAGATAGATAGATAGATAGATAGATAGATAGATAGATAGATAGATAGATAGATAGATAAATAGATAGATAGATACCATATCGGTATATTTTATATATACTTATGAATCAGATACTTCAAATATACCAATATTGATATATTGATATGAAATAAATATATTAGGCGGAGTCGAAATTCCTTAATATGAATACTTACTGCGACAAAAAACTTGTTTACGTTCAAAGTAATTCACGTGAAGCTTGTTCATTTTTAACGAGGTTTGACTGTGTATATGAACCAAATACATTAAATACATCAATATGCACTAAATGTATCTATGAATAAAATATATAACAGATATCGATAAATGAATTAAATACATAACAGATACCGATAAATGAATTAAATACATAAATATATATCTCTATGAATAAAATACATAACAGATATTGATAGATAAATTAAATATATAAAATATTTCATCATTGTGTGTTACCACTGTCAAATCATAGATATGCTCAAATACCATTGATATATGAATCAAATATATAAAATGTGCAATTTTATATATGCTAGACTAGATAATGCTGGCAAGGGTTAATGAACAGATATGAAAATTTACGAATGTTCTTGAAGTAAATTATAGTCGATTCTCCGTTTGTTTGCTTAATTGATCCTCAGTTGATCTGACAATTGTTGTGAGGAGGAGGAATCGAAAAATCCTTTTTTTTCTCCATAATAAGGTAGTAAATGATTTACAATTATATCAGAACAATTCTTCTATATATATATTCTCTTATAATATATTATTTTTATATGGTGGTGTTGGAAAGAATGGGACTGAAACCCCTTATTGATCAGAAAGACACAGCACCCCGTTTAAAGTCGTATTAAATGATCCTGTCAAAAAAAATATTTCAATCCCCCCATACATTTTGAATTGCTATCCCCCCTTCCTTCATGCTATCTTTCACGTGCATGCCACATTTTTAGGATAAAAATATGAGGAATTAAATGCGGCTAAGAAATTTATTTTAAAGTTTTTATTTTTTATTTTAAAATGATCACTAGATCAGCTGAATTACGAGTCGAATCATATATAGTTACCCCGTTTTATTTGCTTAGCTGTTAATATCAAGAATAAAGGGCGTGTTGTAAAACCATGATATGGGATAAAATAATAAAAAATCGGATAATAGGGGTGTTAATTAACCCGATATGATAATCGTAAGTCGTATAATTGGAATTGGAAAACGGAGAGTTGAATAATCGGGGTTGGATAGCAGGGAGTCGAGTAATAGAGTTTGGATAACCAAGAATCGAATAATTGGGATGGGCTAACAGGTAGCCGGATAATAGGGCTGGATAACAGGAAGTCGGATAATAGGGGTTGAATAGGAGGGAATCGGATGAGCGAGGATCCACTCTCTTACAAAACCATAACTCATGACATTTATTACCTAATTCTTTCCATTTTAAAGCGGTGAAGCATTATTCGAAATTTTTGAGGCGAAAGGAGTTTTTAACGCCAAATTGCGTTCTGGCGATAAACGGCTGTGAGTTTACTTAACGGATAATGGGGGATTTAAGTAACGATTGAAAATTTTTCCCATTAAGTAAAGTATAAAATGGTTTTGGTCGATGAATTTCTTTATTATTCGGCAAAAAAATGAAATTTTATCTGTTCGTTATTAAAAAACTAATCCCCTCTTTCTCTCTGAAGTTGGGGCGCTGAAATCGATGTAAAAAATTCAAAATAACGGAGTAAAAAATTAGATTTTTTTTATATTGGATTTTTAATATTTTAATTCCGCAGTAAATTTTGCATTGCACAAAATGCACCTATTTACAGCAAAAAAGGCGGAATTCACGAGGAATAGGTTTAACATTGAATATACATATTTGCATTAAAGGAAATATTGCTTTTATGTATTACATAAAATCGCACTCATTTTAATGGGATTTATGGCTATATTACAGAAGAAGAAGAAGAAGAAGAAGTAATAAATCTACTACTAGTTTTTAAAAAGGAGTAAAGCGTTGTTAAACAGGATTGAAGGCAGTGCTTTTGGGTAGGATTGAAGTGAGTCTTTCAAATACGATTGAAGTGAGCCTCTCAAATACTATTGAAGTGAGTCTCTCAAATACGATTAAAGTGAGTCTCTCAAATACGATTGAAGTTGGTCTCTCAAATACAATTGAAGTGAGTCTTTCAAATACGATTGAAGTGAGTCTCTCAAATACAATTGAAGTGAGTCTCTCAAATACGAATGAAGTGAGTCTCTCAAATACGATGGAAGTTGGTCTCTCAAATACAATTGAAGTAAGTCTTTCAAATACGATTGAAGTGAGTCTCTCAAATACAATTGAAGTCAGTCTCTCAAATACGATTGAAGTGAGTCTCTCAAATATGACTGAAGTGATTCTCTCAAATACGATTGCAGTGAGTCTCTCAAATACGATTGATTTCGGTGTGTTCCAGTAAAGCACCAACATGGGGGCCGAAGGGGTCCAGACCCCTCCCTTGGGCTAACAAGCGAAAAATTATTACGCCAATAGACATTGGTACGATTTTTTTTAAAAATAAGATTAAAAGTAATAATTCCCAATGGCATTTCTCTGAACTCCTGGTGACATTGATGAGATTGCAGTTGAGGCAAGCAACAAAGTGACCCGATGTTGTTTTTAAACTCTTTCCAGAAGATAAAAATAGACCAAAACACAATATCAAACACAGTTGAAATGGAAATTCTGACTGCAGATATTTTTAATTATGTCAAGAAATCTAACCTCACTGATGGATAGGATAATAGTGATATAAAATCGAGAACCTTATGTTCAAAAATAGCTCTAGTTTGAGCTAATAATACGTGGGTGTCAAATTTATTGGTAATAAAAATCCTCCACGAAAAACTCACAAAAATCTCGCCCCGGTGGCTTTGTGTGTTGACCAATATTTGGCAATTGTGTTATCCCTGTGAAGGGTAATAATATCTTACAACTTAATATATGGAGAAAAGAGCGTCTGTTCTTGTTCTCATTCGTCTAGTAGGTCAAGACACCGCGGGCTCAACGCGGGGACCCTGGTTCGAATCTGGGATGAGGACGGCGTCTCTTTTTCTCCCAAACAAAAATAGCTCTAGTTTGAGCTACTAATACGTGGGTGTCAAATTTATTTGTAACCTTACGCAAATTACGATTTCCCCACGACTGTCACTAGTGCTATATTAAGCCAGGGAAAATCTCATCGCAGTTGGAGGTTTTGCTCATCTTCGCCGAGTAAGTGTAACTGGATAGCTTACCCAAAGGATAGGGAGACAGTGCCTATTGAAAATTTTGGATTCTGTTTTTGCCCCCATGAAGTCTATTTAAGATCGACACAAGCCACAGGTCAACTTGTTTCGAAAGAATTTATTAATTGGATGAAGGCCTTGGAGAAGTTCAGCAAACGTGAAATTTTCTTTACATAAAGATTTATCTTTCAAAGCCGATGAGCTTTAAAAGTTCCTGGAAGTATGAAAAAAAGCCTTCTTTGGATAAAGTAATGGATAAAGCAAGCAAAAGCAAGTTTTCCGGAATGAGGTTATTCTTAAACCTATTATAAAAACAATGATTTTTATGGAAGACCATAGCTGGCCATTGTATAAAGATAATCTAATACTTCTAATTATTTAAGTATCTCGTATTATGAAATTATTATTAATTTAATAACGATAAATGTACACAAAAAGAAAACCGTGACTGATACGGTCTTTGACAATTTTTTCCACCAAAAATTTCTTCCAACATTGGGCCCCCTTTGGAAATATTCTGGGTGCGCCATTGGTGTGTTCGAACATGATTGACTTCAGTGTGTTCAAACATGATTGACCTCAGTGTGTTCAAACATGATTGAATTCAGTGTCTTTGAATAGGATTGAAACCACTGCTTTTGAAAAGGATTGAAATCACTGATATCAAATGAAGAAGTCGGTGCTTTCAAATAAGATTGAAGTCAGAGCTTCCAAATAAGATTGAAGACAATGCTTTCAAATAGGAGTACAGTCAGTGCCTTTAAACGAGAAAGAACTCAATGCTCTCAAACAGAATTAAATTCAATGCAGAAAGATTAAAGAAAATCAGTGACTAACAGTATCAATGTTGCTGGGGCCAGAATATTTTTTCATTATCTATTTTTCAGTTTGCAAAAATTGCAAGTGCTTTTCTGACTACATATTTTTTTCATAATTTGAAAATAGTTCACTTCAAAATTGAAATCAATGCCATTAAATTTGATTTAATTGAAAGTAAACTTAGCCTTGGATTATTTAAGGTAGGGGAATAACAATAAAAGAATTTAATAAGAAAGATATATATTATATTAAAATAAATGATTGCTTAAAATACATTTGCAAAATTCATGAATCCTGTAAGGATTCGTGAAGTATTAGTAAATTTTAAGCTCCCCAGTGGCGCCGGACTCAGGGAGGCACAAGCGTCATCCTCGCAAAAGCCAAAGCCATGGGGGGGTCAGATAGACTAATGACCCCTATCTGTGGACGAATTCATATCCAATCTGATCATTAAATCATTCATTATTATATGGACGCTTGTATTTTTTAATTGCAAGGAAGTATTTTTAACTGCAATAGTAGATTTCAGTTTTTGTGATAATATGGAGATTGGGCGAGTCTATTAAAAAGCTTCCTAAAAAAACCAACTGTACTAAAAGGGAACTATTCTGAAACTAAGTTGTACCAAAGATAGGGCCCATATTTCTGTCCCGCCCACGGCGCCACATAACAACAGTATGACCGTAATTCTACGTGAAGATGAATACTATTTTTCCTATCTTCAAAAGCATTTTTCATATATATTTAGGGGCCCAAAAATGAGCAAAAAGCCAAAGGGGAGGAGAGTTGAAATATTATTTATCAAAGATTTCGTGGAATTATTTCATTAAGTTGTACTTAACGAATAATTCTTATTTAATAGTTTCGATAAATATATTAATTAACTGGGTGATAATGAATTCACCAATTACCGGGTATTCAAATTATGGAAAAAAAATTTAGAGTACTTGATAATTAGTGAATTTCAATTATGCGACAGTAATTTCTTTATGATTTATTAATGCAAACGTGCACGCATCAATCACTAACACAATTTCAAAATATTCTATAACGAGGATTTTATCGTCTAATATTTAGGGAGTATAAAAATTGTACTCCCTATATTGGGTACTCTTTAAAAGGAGTACTTAAAAACATCGTGATTTCTCAAGAATCTTTTACGAAGACTACAAGCAGGGAGATTCACATAAATTTAACAAGGAAGAAGACGGAGTGTAAAGCACTCTAGAAAACTTTTTCAGTCGTATATTTCGTGACATGTACTCAAGCACTCAATTTGTGCGAGCTGTCCTGGGACTGCCAGATTCTTAGCCACATCAGCTAAGTGCAAAACGCTAGCCACGTGAGAAGGGTACGATTGAAGGGAAGAATAAAAGAAGATTTGGGGAAAAGATTTTGCTTTGGAAGACACTTTTCCCCTTTAAAGGGATCTTCCTGCTCCTTTAGTTCTGTTTTTCCCTTAGGGGCTTTTTTATTCAGAGAAATCGTTGTACATTTTCTTTTTGTATTTTTCAGTCTAAAAGGATATATTTTGCTACAAACATTTTAGCATGTTCGGAGATGTTGTTGTATCGGACATGCAGATAAAGCGAATATAGTTATTTGTGAATAAAAAATACGCTTTTTTGCGAACATCTTTCGATAGTTGGACGTATGAATAACCATTTTTTATTCATTGTTATTGTTCTGTGGACTGGGTAGCAAATTTATGAATTTATAGATGTATCATGGTTCAGAGGTCCGTTTATGCTAGCCATCCTGTCAACTAGGAGTTTTTAGCCTACTGTCCCAATACTTTACCCATCAAGCTATTTAGCACAGTAGTGCGTGGTTCTTTTCTCTTAATTTTGTTCGTCCAAAATGAACTAACTCCTTAATCCGAAAATGGAGGTCGGTGAGGAATTGAATACTAGTGGTGACTCCATGCCGATTTGTCAGGGCACAGCGCCCAGTGGCCCTTTTCCCGCGGTTTTTCCCGAAAATTTAAAAAAGGCGGAAACCAACATAAATTTCAATAGGTTTGGCAATTTTTCGGAAAATTTCAGTGGGATCGGTACTTTTCCGTTAGCAGGACGCCACACGATTTTTTTCCGTGGTCGCTGTACTTAATCGTAATAGTTTACACTTAATCGCAACTTTACGATTTTTATCCTCTAAAAAGTCGTAAGTTTTCGATCTATGTTCAAAGGATTATCAAACAATTACTGATTCAACCCTAATTCAAGTATGGACCGCATACTATCCAAATGGATATGAGGTGCGAAGCGCCTAACGGATGGGTGTGGGGGTCTTCTTCCATTAACCTTTCTACTGATTCAGGTATGCATTGATTATTTCTTAAATATTCTCATTGCATTATTTGATTGTAGCAAATTGAGTACTCGAGAGAACAAGGCACCACTTACGATTCTTTTCTTAATCGCAATTTCGTAGCCGGCCGACGAAAAATTCGTAAGTTTACGATCCTTGCATATTTACGAGAAACTTCATAACATCCGCCCTGTTGTTTGTTGACGTTTCGTAGGACGAGTGCTGTTTTGCACCTGGACCTTGTTTTCTTGTTTAGGATATTTTTAGGTTGATTATACTATATGGCAATTTCCAAGTGATGAACAATCTACGATTTTATTTTTGCAGGCAAAGGGAATTCTTCATCTCGAGAGAATTTGTTCACATAACCACCAAGTAAAATTGTGTTTTTTTTTCCATTTAATGAGGCTCCATTCTGGCACTGATATAACAAATTTTTGAAAAGTTTTAATAAAAAAATTCTAAAAAATATCATAACAAATTTTTTCTAAAGATAACCTAGGAGACAGAGCTCACTAATGTGAACTAACGACTGAATCGTCGGCAAAATTATCATAAAAATGCGACTACGAAAGAAATCGTAAGTCGCGTCGAGCGAATGGAAATATATAGTAGAATCTAAAGAAATTTCATTGATAATATGAAATTCGCAGATTTCTGCTATTTCACGGAAAAATCACATATCTGCTATTCTATTTCTATAAGATTTTGTTTATTGAAATATGGATATATTTTTAAAAAATAGAAAATTTTTGGGAAATTTGATTTCAAAATTGGGACTTCGGGGAAATACTGAGTGCAGTGTGCCTGTCATGGCCATTTGTTTATGTGATAATGAAATTATTAAGTGGTAAACAAATATTAAAAACTGAAACATTTAGATTAAATATGTAGTTTGGTCGTGATGATCTAGTGGTCTGCTATTTGCGCAGATAGGACAATTAAACTTGGGTTTTACGCGTTGTACTGTTTTTTGTTTTGCAAAACCTCAAATATCTACATCAAGAAATAAGTATGTATGATTGCATAAAATCCATATGTGGAACTATTGACACGTAAAATAATTGCATAAGACATGAAACATGAAAACTATATTTATTTACAACTTAACAGATATTATAATCAGCACTATATAAATTTTATGTATACGATTATAACCAAATCCAATACCTTGGTTTCCGTATAATATGAACATATGAATTTGTGTATTTTGGTAAACGCTTTAGTAGAATCCTGTTCTTCAAAAACTACTAATTGATCTATTGAATTCATGTTTGTTAAAATTTTTCAAAATAATCTATCATATGAAAATGATTATCCATCTGTTTATCCTCATTGATTAACTTCAAAAGATTCGAATAATTCAATCGAACAAATAAAATTCACTGACACATTTACTAAAGATGTTGATAAGTATTCGACTTTCTTAATTACGCTTATCCTGAGTAAATTTTTATTACAAAATTCTTTAATTAATGTCATTGTTTTCTATATGTACTTATATATTGTTTATCAAACATGCAATAATTTGAATCTATAATAAGGATATTTATTACTAAAACACAATAACTATCTAAATATTATAGTCTTGATTGCAACATTATCATTGTTAAAATCGTT